>QNUK01000060.1:2335000-2577500 GCA_013621035.1 Clarias magur
TTTTTCTCTTCTTATGTTTATGAACAAACACGTCTTCTTGCAAAGAGCAATTTAACATTAACCAGGTGGAATGATCAACAGATCGCATAGGTGACAGTGAGGGCAGGGCTTAAGGCAAACATACTTCAGGAATGAGAGAGAGAGAGAGAGAGGGAGGGAGAAAGATTGTTGGGAGAACCAAGGTCGATGTAAACGTGGCCCTTGTAGAACAAACAGCTGGGGGAAAAACGGCAGGCAAACAAACAGTCATTCTTGTGACATTTGAAGAGGCATTAACGGTGGCAAAACCCAGCTGCTGGTGATGTGCACCAGTGAGACCAGAGCTCGAGTTATCTCTCTGTTTAAGCAAAGAGTTTGACTTAGTTGGAGAAATTCTCTGACCTTATTTGTCAAGGAAATGCCTAATTACTAAGATTACATGATTTTTTTTCCTTCTTAACTTGAGAAAATGTGCTAAATGTAAAAACTTGCCATTCAGATGCAGTATGCACTCCAATACAAAATCGAAATTGCGTTTAATAAAACGTCAATAAAGACTTAAAAAGATGGTGAGGCGCATAACTAATGTGAGCGCACATTTAAATATTTATCTATCGCCAGACCAGTTAGCATGCAAGGCCAACACTATTCACTCCTCACAGTGTGGCCATGAGAAATGGAATAATAATAACAACAACAACAAGCGGAGACCAAACATTTTGAGTTTAGCTTTTAAAGAATGTTTCATATATTGAGTTCACTCTCCATATTGCTATATGGAACACTCTACGTACATGAGGCATGGCTATTATTTTTTGTGTTCAGTCTTCTCTCTGCCTCCCTCGCTGCACTCATTTCATTTATCCCTCCAAATCCATTTTGAAGATCCAAGAAACAAATGACCGAGGGGCTTTGCACATATTTATTTCACATTGAGGGGTACGTAATAGGATCCTCAAGCGTGAAATTTAGACTCAAATGTATTAACGGCGCATCTACACAAAACAGGGCCGCAACATCCTGTAACATTGTACGCTGTGATTCATATAAATACAGGCCTATTATCACGCCACAAGCTCATCGAAATAAACGGTAAAAATGCCGGGTAAAGGCACACAACTCCAGGGGAGAGGCTAAATAGATACATAATTTTAGGAGATGCATGAGATGAGTTTCTGTCTCTTTACCATAAATCTGTGCTTGACGGGGTGATGGGGTAGCTCAGTGGTTAAGGCATTGGACTACGGTTCGGAAGGTCCCAGGTTCAAGTCCCACTACCACCAAGTTGTCCCTGTTGGGCCCTTGAGCAAGGCCCTTAACACCAACTGCTCAGATGCTTAACACCAACTGCTCAGATGTATAATGAGATAAAAATGTAAGTCGCTCTGGATAAGGGCGTCTGCCAAATGCCTAAATGTAAATTCAGAGAGACGGCAAGAGGAAAGAGAGACCTGTCGTGATGAGACAGTAATGGAACGTAGCAAAGTAAGGCAGGCCAGGGTATTTTTAGCACAACAGCCAACAGAGACTGAGGTAAATAAGAGAAGGACTAATGAGTTTTAATGGCGGCGCTACCAGAATGGCAAGTCCAAGATGTGGGACTCAAATCACAAGCGGGTTACAGTGTCCTCCCGAGCCTCTCTCCTTCAAGCGACTTTGATCACTGCTGTTCGCGCGCACGCGACTTGGGATTAACAGCGCCCTAGCAAAGAGGACATGGACATTCGTTTTTCAGGCAGCAGTGCATTCTGGGGGAAAATAAGGCCTCGGTCAATATCCCAGAAGCACGTTTGGTAAAATCCGAGCTGTCAAATAGACACGAACGAGCTTGAGGAAAAACACGGCTATCTCCTGTCTCCCGTGAGATCATGCAAATTGCTTATTGTTTGATATTTAAAACTGTGCCATATACATATATTTTTTAATCATCGCGCCACGAAATTCATACACAGAACCCTCCCGTGGGCACTGGACTTTTGGGGGTGGAAGTGCGTTGCTTGAGTTTTCTTGGGAAGCATGGTTCAGCTTCCATGAACTTTGCCTAATTAATACAGTAAGACTGGTGTATCACAGGGAACATATTATTAGCAACATTGTCTTGGGGACTAAACTGCACAGTTGCACAGCTCTGGTGTCAACTAATTTAAAACAAAATAAATAATACATTGAAATAGGCAGTGTAATTGAGGCAGTGGACCATTTGTCTTAAAACCAGGTTGACAAGAATGGTGGCATACTGGCATGTCAAGCTGAGCAATGCGGGAACATTCACATGATGACTGATAGGGGAGCATTTCGAAAGATGAGCATGCAAGGTATGCGCATCAAACTTACCGGAATTCTATGATGAAACAGAGCAGGAAAAAAAAAAAACGATTGTCTAAAATTGCAGTCCGAATATCACCAGGGTTATTTTTACACCTAGTCTTCAGGACACAGTAGTGGCGACAACACGTACGACAGACTGTAGGATTATCCATTTAACATTCCGCTGACTGGTGATGGAGAGAAAGTAACATCTTGAAGGATGTTCAATTGTGAGCTCTGCTCTATGACCTATATCATACCGAATAGGATGTTTGTGAATAAGAAAAAGCGCTGCTGAATCCGATAGCTCACTGTGGCGCTCCGGTGCAGGTGCCTGTCTCTCAGCTGTTTGTTTGGAATTGCTCGCGCAACGAGATAAAGAGGCCCATTGATTGCCTGACACAATCATTAACCTTCATAAACAAATAATGAGGCGGAAATGCGACTCCTGGTTTGTTAGGATGCTTATCTGATCTCAAATAGTTACTTTTAATGTTTAACGTGAACCTGATTGTTCTGCTTGGGAGATTCATGTGTGTACGCTGCTACTCGGCTATAAACAGCAACGAGTGCGTGAAAACGTGTTAGGGTGAAGAAAACAACTTCTTTTATGGAAATAACTCTTTTGCAAGCAGTGTAGTGTATGTATCACAAGAAAATTCTTCCAACATTTTGGTGTGGTGGCTCGACTGTAGTGAAACTGTGGAAAAATGAGCTAAACCTCAGCAGGACATCTTCTTACAGATGCCTGTTTAAAAACATACATCAGTGAAGATTCTCAGTCATCCAGGTAAGGTTAACTGGAGGGCAGATTAATATAACCTAGTCTGGACTTCTTCTTGTCGATTGGCCTAATGTCCAGCTGAGATGACTCAATTTCCAGGTAAAAAAAAAAAAGATAAACCTGGATTTTATCATGACTACAAGCTACAAAGTTTTACAGTTTTACAGCTTCACAGTTAGGCATCCATTGATCATGTTACAGCAACAGATTAGCCTACTTACTGTAGGGCTTTCATTTGGAGCTAAGAGAGTAAATCTGGCCATTGTCTCTACATACAAGGGGTGGCATACACAGTCTTTTCCTGTCAGTCACAGAAAGAAGAAAACTAGAAAGAAACTAGCCTTTGAGCTCAAGCATACTGTACAGACCTGACTTTCACACAGAACTCTTTCTTCCAAGTGTCCTGCTCCACCCTATGACCCTCTAAGCACACAAGACTTCCCTAATGGTAGCTGTCAAGTGACAGAAAAGCGCAAGATTGTAGAGAGAAAGAGGCTATCGGAAAAAAGATTTTGCCATTACACATAATGGGGAGAATAAAAAGAAAGAAAAAAAATTCTGTTAAGCTAGACATACACATCCATTGTTTATACACACAGGGAGGCCTGGAGCCTATCCCAGGGAACTCAGGCTACAAGGCAGGGTACACCCGCGATGGGGTGCCAAGCAATCACAGGGAACACACACACACACACCCTTTCATAGACTATGGGCCACTTGAAAATGCCAATCAAACTACACCACATATCTTTGAATTGTGTGAGGAAACTCCAAGAACAGACTGGTGGAGAGATTCAAATTCCACCCCTGGAGGTGCGGTTAGACTGGAAACCTCAAGTGAGAATAAAGGCCTTAACATCTATTTACGCTAATACATTATAAAAATCATGAAAGTGCAAAGAGGGGAAAAAAAGAATGTAAAAATTCTGTAGCGAGTGTCCATCCCGTCACATGAAATTCAACCCAAAGAGGTCCGGCTGATGAGTTGAATAAAGGCTTCTAAGCATCGCAGCACTCAAGAACTGACATTCTCTAGAAGTAAAAATCTAAAGCCTGAGACATTCATGTCATTGGTTTAGCAGCTGAAGCGATGCACAAAGGCACTGAAGGGCTAAACACTGATGGCTTGTATGAATCCCACATAGCCTGTAACAGAAGCTGCTTTTTTTTTTTTTTTTTTAACAGCTCTTTTTTGTTGTGTTAAATACAGCCCGTGTCAGGAAGCCGCCTTGCACCCATAAACCAAGTCCAATGACAACGTACAGTAGGCGCTAACACAAGGACATAGTTCATCATGACATTTTGTGCAATTCCCGTCTGATTAGGGTCATTATGCCGGAGCCCTGATTTATGCTGTCATTTCCTCTCGGCCCAGCCCGCATCAATGAATCTTAATGAATTGGTAAATAAGGGTGAGGATTACACTCCGAGACACCGAAACATCCCTCTTCCTCCATCCCACCAGATTTATGGAGCCAATTAGAGCCGAACAGAGAAAATTGGTTGGCGGGGAAATAATATTCTTGATGGGGCGAAATGGCAGGAAAGCGTTCGCTCTGAAGGGCAAGCGTGTTGTCGGCGTGAAGTCTATAAAATACGCGCTCACTTTTGTGAAATACAAAAGAAAACTGAGAGGCATGCTCGCCTGAGACGCTGTTTTATAGCAAAACAAAAGGGAACTTGTCGCCCTAAAACGCCGGTGAATGAACATGGGCTCACTTTCAGTCATTATAAACGAGAACGCCTTTTGCTAAAATTTAACGTGAGCTTGTTGACAGCTACCTCTGAAACGGGACCTGTGAAGAGTCTCAGAACGTTTGAGGAGAGAATGCTTTGCCTCCAAATCCATTTCCCATGAAAAGACCATGGGACAAAAGACGAGGCAAATTAAGACGCAGAGTTTTATCGCGGATGCATTACGGCCCTGTCACGCTAAGGTAAAAGGAGTTTGATAAACATACACGTGCTGCTTGTCCCGTCGCTCTGATTCATGTCACAGCACAGGAATCTCGCTCGTCATGATCAAAACAATGGTCAGCAACAGAAAGACTAACTAGCATGCTGTTTTAGCACTTTAATGTTTTACACATCAGGGCAACAAAGACGAAGGAAAACAAGGATAAAGAAGCAACAAAAGCCTGACAAAGAATGTAAAATGTATAATAATGTAAAGAATGTGACTTTACACACACGAAGGACACAGTCAGGCGTGTTAACGAGGACGCTTTATGCGTTACACACTGCGAGTTGGGTTTGGAGTGTAGCTTCAGCTCTCGACATCAAACAAGGCGGCCCTGTTATTAGGCAGAAAGCTGAGAGAGAGAGAAAGAGAGCGAGAGCAAGAGAGAGAGAGTGAGAGAGAGAGAGAGAGAGAGAGAGAGAGAGTGTGAAGAGGAGTGGAAAATTAGAGCTGAAACCGAGCAGCAAAGAGACCTCTAATTTACTGGCATGTACAGTATGCAAATGAGATTACTCTCCGCTTAACAGCATCGTTTATGTCCATATTAATGGCATCATCATTACAGGGACTCAAATTAAATTACGCCGTAATTAGCATATGAAAGTGATTGGTGAAAGTTTAAAACAAATACCCAATTTTCCTTAATGAAGAGCTGTAATCAGTGTGTGGAGACGCGGAATGAAAACAGGCAAAACAAATATGTGTTTTCATCAGGGAGGGCAATGACAAGCGGCTCTGTTTGAACTCACAACCCAGACAACAATTTCTGACACAGCTGCTTGACGTGCTGGTGAGTGTGTGAGCGTGTGTGAGCGTGTATGAGTGTGTATGCATGTAGGGAAGGCCTTCACACCCTCAGCTTTCATTTCCCAAACATGCTCTGATCAAAGGTGCAATTTCCCCACACTCGCCACTTTGGGAGCAAATCAATAAAACACTAATCACTTCACGCCTGATCTAGAGAGAGAGAGAGAGAGAGAGAGGGGAGAGCAAAAGTGAGACATCTAACTGTTTATAAAATACGGTTAGATAGTTAGGAATATACACTGTAAATATTTCATCACCTCAGCTCCATCATAGATTTATCCATACTAATGATATTATTATTGGACTGTCAGAGGGAACCTCCCTAAAGCTCACTGAGACCGGACCATCCCTCAGTTCACGCTTTCAAATCGTCTCAACCTTTGTTCATAATAAACCCAGTAGACTTGTAAAGAGGAGACATATTTCAGTAGATTTTATTGGGCTACAGTCGATAACCGTGCCCACCACACCAGCCCTAACCGTGCTTCACTTTTAATGGTTTGTGCACAGATGCCAACCTTTAGACTGAGACCTTCCTGGTGTGTATGAATCAAGTATTGACCCTGCTGAGGTCAGCCGCAACACTAGTAACAGAGGTTAGGCTACTGTTATGTTTTTTTGTTGATAATTATGTTTGAGGTGTATTTTTGAACCAAAAAATAAAAATAAAAAAACATAAAAACTAGAAAGATAACCTTATGATTTACTGGATTGCCCGATATTTTGTCTCACAGATAAAAGAATAACATCTAGCCAGTGATAGCTTCTGTTCTGCTGATTATTTTCATGCAGCATGCTGTGGTGGTCTTCGTAACTTGTTCAAAAGAGAAACAACCGTGTGAAAATTTATAAAGAATGTATATAAGATATTAGTTTGCACAAGTTTGATTTATCGTAACATGATGAGCTCAGATGGTATAAAATATCTGATTCCTCCTGGATTTGCTCAGCTCATTCAATGCTTCTGGTGCAAATATGACGAAGCTATGCATGTCTAATGCTGTGCTTTACACTTCATAAAATAAAGAGCAGGTAACGCTAACTAATACTGACATTTCATACTCTCATTAATTAATTAGCTTTCTAATCTACTTAATGTTCTCGGGTTGAATCCAACAAAACAGCGTACAAAGGAAAGCTAGTGCAAAATGACCAAAAAAAAGTAGGGTGTAAAAAGACGTTCCACACTCCAAGGAGTGCCCTTGTTCAGGGGAAAGTGAGGGATTGGGATTTAGTCTTATGTTAGAAAAGTTTGCAGTTAAACACCTTAGAAACAGTTACTAAGATGACAAAGTGTTGTTTAAGATGTCAAAACATTAGCACATGCATTGAACACATAGCACTTGTTTTGAACACGGGTTTTGGCACTGGCTTGTGGTGGGACCACAGTGCACAGGCATGGTGATATCAGGTGCAAAAAGTCTACATGATGGAAATCCTTCATGATTGCTGAAAATCTTGTAGCGGTAGGTTATGTTTTCATACAGTGAAATTTCACTACTTATCACGAGGCAAAGCGGAGCCATGCACTTTATCAGAGACTCTTCAAAATTCAAACAAGTGACATTTTATTCATTGAGAAATCCATTAAAGACTGTGTTTTCCGAGAAGTATGTAAATGACGAGCCTTTCAAGGTAGACGCAGGGCAGATTCTCCTCCATCAACTAATGACGGCGCTCATTACATGCAGGTGAGCGAGCGATATGAAAGCGGTGTCGTGTGCGACGTGCGCTAGCCCTCTTCTCTGTTTAAATCCCTATGAAATGCTAATATCTCACTTCTAATTAAAGGATACTAAGTCCAAATGCACCTTCACGCCTGCTAGCCAGCAACATAAATTTTGCCCCGCTCCTCCCCTCCCCCTTCGCTCCAGCAAGGCTCTACTCCTGACTGCAATCCATTCATTTATATTTAATGTACGCTTGCTGTTTGAGCAATCTTCTTTAATACTTCTATTTCTGTTGCGTTCAAGTTTCGCTTTTTTAATTCATACTTTTTCAGCCTTCTATTTGCAAGGTCCATATGTCTGAAAATTTGTGCAATCTCTCTCTCTCTCTCACACACACACATACACTCCGAGGTCTCCTTGTAAACAACCGAATAAAGGATAAACCGGTCCCGCCTCATACCACCCTCTACACACTTACCATGTTTACACGTCTGAAGCCATAAACATGTTTACAAGAAAAAGCTGTCACCATTCTCAGAAACTGACCTTGAGAAATCAGCAAACAACCAGCACAGCAAGTTCATAAAGGGCATGCAGACAAGTGCAGGATCACCACCGCTCTGCTTAACACACACCCAAACCTTTTCTTTTTTTTTTTTCTCGTTTTTTTTTTGTCTGGGACGGCGATGTTTCCACAACAGGTAAAAATAGTAAAAATTTAGTAAAAATTTATTCACTTTTGTATCGTCGCCGAATTAAAACGCCTTCGCTAATGGATGGTGTGAAATAGAGTGTAATTAGGGCCACAGTTTTATAGCCACTGTTATCATGGTTATTGCTTACAATTTTGTGATGTCAAAATCAATGCGGGTTACTTAGGTCTCGTCTGTTTCCGTGCTGTGAAATGACAAGAATTTATCTAATGTGCACTTACTGAGCCTGTTCACGAAGGACAGAACCTGCAAGTAAAACAAGTACAAGGCCGCTTCTTCTATTACATCACGTTCTTTAGCGGTTTCATCATGCACAATTCAGTCCCTTGTTGTTTTGTATAAAGCTGCAATTATTACATGTACTAAAAATGAATCAATACCAGGAGTTAACTAATATTGGGCGTCACTTTCAAGTAAAGTGCCAGTTCGAATGGGTTAAAGCAACGGTGTTCAATCTTATCCACTGCAGGCTTTTCTCTCTTGTAAATCACTGTTCATTAAAATATTCATGTATTCATTCATTCATTCAACTTCTATACCACATATCCTGTACAGTGTCGCGGGGGCCTGGAGCCAATCCCAGGAGACTTACCTTATGTGCTATTTACAAACTCCCAGTAACCTACTCTGTATGGCTTTGGACTGTGGCAGGAAACCGGAGTACCGGAGACAAAAACCGACCGACACACATGCAAGATCACACAGACACGAGGGGGGAATCGAACCCGCAACCCTAGAAGTGCAAGGCAACAGTGCTAACCACTACCCCCCCGTGCCAACGAATCAAATCATTAAAAATAGATTAAAAAAATAAAATAATAGCAATGTATTAATAGCAAGACTCTCTACATGTTGCATTCTCATAATCCTACGCTCAAGATTGATCTGATAAAATTATATCCTGCATTCACACTGGATCTCTGTAAATAAGACGGATGACACATTCATTAATGGAAAGATTGTCAAAAGAAAAAAATAAAATGAAATAAAATAAATTAATAAATAATTCACCAACCCCTCAATATACATTTAGTCTATAAAAACATAACCTTGTTTAAATATTAGGCTTGATATGCAAAAAGATTAAAAATTGTAAATTAAAAAACCTGTTAAAAAAAAATAAAAAATTCAAAACCTGCTTTGAGTAAGCATAAACTACTGTAACAAAATAAGAAAACTTTCACGGAGTTTCCAACTATTCAAAATTTCTGCACTCTGTCACAAAAAAAAAAAAAAAACCTAAACACAAATCCTCAAAAGTTGTCCAATTCGTTTAGAAACTAAGAAAACGATATGTTAACAGCATAACTCAAAATCTCCATTTCAACTGGTATTATTAAATCACTCTGAAAGATAAGCTTATATATGATGGAGTATCTGATCCTCGGCTCAGGTTATGGAGATTGACATTCGACATTCCTCAGTGTCCCAGAATGCCATTCAGCTGCTGCTACAGATAACTCTGGGTAAATACCAGAGGCATGAGGATTTTGGAGCCGGGGTGAGGCTAGCCACATTTTTAAGCCACAAAGACGAGGAGAAAGAGTTTGAACTTTATGCCAGTTGCGTATCCGAGATGTGATAAACTGCTTGTGGGTATTCAAAGGTTTGTAATACTTGTCATCAAGGAAAGGGTACGGATCTGAAAGATCAGGTTCAACCAAATGATTTAAGACTACATCTGTTCTGGAGCAACTACTGTTCTAGAATGCAGAATGGAAGGACATTGCTCGGAGGTAAAAGCAGTGGGAAGACCGGAAAACATGTGTATGAGGTATCCCTGCTGAGAAACACTGTAAAGAGACAATTAGACTCTGAAGTAGTGATGAGGCTTTTACATATAGAGAAAGAACTCTCTCTATACATTATGTGAAAGCCTCACTAGTACTTTATGGAGAAAGAGAGAGAGAGAGAGAGAGAGAGAGAGAGAGAGGTCAACAGTAAAACAATAAAACACATGGCCAGGAAAGAAGACACTAAATATGACCAGGGTCTGTGTGATGATTCACTAATACACAAGCAGAGCACCAGTGAAAAGACGTGACATTGAGTTTTTATTGTCTAAGTGGCAGTTTGAGTGCTGCATTTTCCCTGCTCCGGCCCCGAGCCTCTACCCTCACGGCTTTCGACAGCTAGATAACCATATTAGGACACGTATAGCAAAGTAAACAATAACACCGTGGCAATGAGATGGAAATTTCTTTTTCACCTAATGGTGTTTGTCATTGCTTGACTTCAGCTCCTCGGTTCAGGAGGTTTGTGTTTATGAAAAAACAATGATGAGATCTTGACGTCGCACAGACGGAATTAGCTTCCTTCGAAAAGAAAAAAATTATGTCCTGCTTCAATTCAGAGCGAAAAAAGAAGTATTTTTTTTTATTAGTCATGAAATTAAGATGATACATAGTTTAACATTCAAGACTATTAGATTACAGTAAGACTACGACAAAAAAACAGATCATGTGTACGATGAGAACATATACTCTATACTATAAGCATCAAACAAGTATTTTTTAAATTATCATAGAATCCTATCTCTAAATAATCCCACTGAACACCTTTAGTATGAATTGGAAAGCTGACCTCACTGACCTTTGACCTCGCTAATTGTGGCTGAATGTGCACAAATCCCCTACAGTCATGCTCCAAAATCTAGTCTATCTAGACAGCCTTATTATATTAGCAAATATGGAACTGGACTAAATCTGGTTTATACAGGTTTGATATGCTCAGGTGTCTGTGCGCTGTGATATAGAGAAACACAAAGCATATACTGTATGTGCTTATCTTTAGATAAGCTGTCTGACAATAAATTATTTCTGAATAGTTTAAATAGGAGTCAACTTCACAGCCGTCGAACACCAGTGAATTAAGGATGTTATGACTCAAACTTTAATGTGGCGAGTATCTGCTCTACCAGCCGGCAGTTATTTTTTTCGTGAGCAATCTTAAATTTTAGAATGGTTTGCCACATTTCTCTGTAGCACAAGATCCAGTTCATAGACTAAAGAAATTATTCTGGCTATAAGTAACAGTTCATTGCTTTTTCTCCCTCTTGCAGGCAGTCAGTAAGAGAATCCGGAGGAGTCTGTGCTGTCTCGCCCAGACTGTTACTGTTTGTGCTCCTTTTTGTGCTGGAGGTCTTTCTGATGGCATTCAGTCCAACATTAATGGTTTCTTAACTTCAATCGTGTCTCTTCATTATACACACACACACAAATTTAATAAGCAGGAAGTGGTTGCTCAGGGGGTTGAGGCTCTGGGTTGCTGGTCAGGGGTTCGAGCCCCGTCAGTACTGGGTATCCACTGCACCAGGCACTTTACCTTGTGACGGAAAGCAGGACCCACTGATAGAAAGGCTGGTCTACATGAACTATTTTTGGCGGTCAGGATTTTTTTTTACTTGGACAGATTTAGCTTTGAATCGTCATCTAAACATGCTTGGCGTTTTCGATTAAATGCCAATCGAATGTCTCGGCAACATATTGGCAATTAGCAAATGCTCTTGCCACAACTGATGCCCATCAACTAGACCACTGAAATACGCACAAACAGAAATGCTTCATGAATTGTGCAGAGCGATCTAAGATCCTGTCTTTCTGCCCTCTTCATCTAAACATGTTCTTGTTTCTCCTTTTCACTCATCCAACACTTTCACAATCAGCACTACTCAAGTTACCGCAGACTTGAGGGAAAATTAAGAAAAGCAAAAATTCAACCTGTGCTGCTGTCTCTGCGATCCCTGTCCAGAATGCTTTATCACCCTCCCTCCCTCTGTCTCTCTCTCTCTCTCTCTATCTCTCTCTCTTACACACACACTCACATGCATACGCGCATGTTCAAATGCAAGCTGTTTATTTACATAACATTCAGTCTATTCCATTAAGCAGCTGCTCCAGGTGCTTTATCCGTAAAAGGGATTTTGCTTCCCCAAATAGATGCGGAGGCGCCGGAGAGCTAAAATGTTATTTGTTGAAAGCACTTCGTGCTCAATATAAACTAAAGAACAACAAATGCCAAAGTTAATGAGTTTTCATGGATTGCAAGCCGTATTTGGAGTTTGTCATTTTTTTTTTTTTTTTTTGGCAGTGCATTGTAAAATACTCCACTACATGTTTGTGCATTCCTCATACATGTGCACATACAGTTTCTTTACTTACATTAGGCTTGGACAAAAAAAAAAAACCTGGGAAAAAATAAAATAAATAATAATAATAGCATGGATCTAAGGAGGTTCCATCAGACCAAAAGTGTGAGAGAAAAAAAACAAAAAACAAAAGCTTCTTTTTGCACTCCAGACTGCTCGTGGCCACAAAATGCATGTGCAAAGCAACTGATATTTACATCGCTCTCTTTGCAATTTGTGGTTTAAAAATCACTGTGAAATGTTCGAAAATGTCAGCCATAGTGCAAACAAAGTTGAAACGTCTGTTTGGGAAACGTGCGAACGGTGCGTGTTCATATTGGTAACTGGATTTTTTCTTAAATAAAGCCTCTCGTGTCTGTAAATGGTGTGAGGCACACGACTACAGACGATACACATTTTGGTTCCTGACTAGTTAAAAAAAAAAGCAAAACTAAGCAAAAAATCTCTGCAATTGATGCAGAATTGATGCATTCATGACATATGTGACATGATCAAAGTTGCCAAAAAAACACAAGCCGCACAGATGACAAGCAGTATCAAACAAGAAAATGTTACAGCTGTTACACTGAGGTCCTAAGAAGGTCTAATGGTACGAGAATGAATTAAAGAAACCCACAGAGCTCAAATGTAGACTACTCCTGCAGGAAAATGATGCAGCTGGCAGCATCACCTATACCGCTGGTGGGAGCATGCGCAGCTGCATAGTACTAACTCACACATGGTTTATGGGGCCGGGTAAAATCACAGGTAAAACCAGCTGCTGTTTATTGTCAAAACCTTAGTAAAGAAAATGTAACGGGCACACAAGGAGGTCTAAAACGAAGTGTTTCATTTAAAAACAGCTATATCACCTTCTTTTAGAAGCTAAAAACCTCCATGTTTTAAGACAAACCAGGGCATGCAGAAGCCTCATCCTGAAAAGCCAATCACATTGTTTCTTTCCATTGTGTGATTAGTGAAGTGAAACTGTCATCTGTGCAAAGCAATGGTCATCATGAGTGAACTAAATGTGTTTAATGGATTTTTAGAGAATGTTAAAACCAAGAAAGAGAACATTTACACCCTGGTTCTGCCACCCCAGCATGAATGAACTACACTTGCTTATACTTGCTATACTGCTTAACATTCGCAATACTATCTGTGAAATAGTACATTATGCAGTTTGGATGTTGTTTTTTGGGGATATGTGGGCTACTATAGTGTAAGCACTGTGGTCGAGTTAATTTACATAGCACTCTTACTGAAAAGCAATACATTTCTACTTTCTCCTCTTGCTCCAACTAGAACTGCTTTGGTACATTTGGGAGCCATGATGAGAAAATAAAGCAGGCATATAACACTCCACTCTGTGGGAAGCTAAGTTGTCTTTGCCTGCTTATGTCCACTACTTTGTATTGAAATTTCTGAACTAAGTTACAACCTTATGGCGCAACAAGTGTATGTGCGGTCAGGTGATGCATAAACGCCATATACCTATAATATGATAAGATGCTGCGTACAGCTACCCAAGTAAAATGCTAGATGTAGAATGCTAAAACTAGTAGATTAAGAGATGGTTGATGCTGTAAACTTTTTGTTTAGTTAATAATGCTTCTCGTGATCGTTCACAATTTAAACCCTTTTCATTTCTTTTTCTTTTTTCTTTTTTTTTATGGATTTTTCCCCGATTTTCTCCCTAATTTAGTCGTGTCCAATTCCTCCCCGTCACTAGGGGGCTCCCACATTAAGGCTACTACTACCACTCAGCCGGGAGGGCCGAAGACTATCACGTGTTTCCTCCGAACCACGTGACGCCAGCCGACCGCATCTTTTCGAACTGCTCGCTCGCGCACCGTTTGGGGACGGCGTAACACACTCGGAGGACAGCGCTATCCGCTCCCTCCGCTGCGCGAGCTCACAGACGCCCCTGACTGGCTGTAGAGCCGTGATTAATGTCGGAGCACTATGTACCTCTCATCCCTCCCCTCTGAGAGAGCTCGGCCAATCAGCTCTCTCTAGACCTCCGGCTGCGAGAGGTTACAGCACCACCCGGGATTCGAACTAGCGATCTCCAGATGATAGGGCGAGCGCTTTACCCACTGCGCCACTCGGAGGCCCCACCCTTTTCATTTCTAAGTGACTCACTACAAAATCACTATCAAAGCATGAGTTTACAATATGTCAACCACAGTGCAGAACTAAGGGACCACTAACACAAGTGCAGACTGATTTAGCCATTGGGATAAAACTGTGAGAGGTGGAGTTATATTGTTTTGCAAAAATCACACACAATTCACACTTACATATCCAAAACAATTTTAACAACAAAACAAAAATCTGTATTTATGTTTTTTAACACCTTTGTGACTCAAAAAAGACACACAGTATTCTTTCTCTGTTTGCATACTTTAAGCTTCATTCAAAAAGAAAAAGTAGTTTTTCTTAAAAATGCAAAAATGGAATTCTCATGTTGCTGTCAAACTGTTCACATGGATACAGCGCTCTTTTAGTTAAATCGCACATTTAAGCCTGTATTCCAGTTTCACACACAACATATTTGTTGTGCTGAATACAAATTACATTTGAAAACAAGCACAAACAACTGGTCTCTGGGCCAGAGTTCCACAGTGTTTTTTTTTGTTTTTTTTTGGGCCGGCTGGATTTTACTTTTATCTTTCTAAAGATAACTAGTCAGTTAAAAGAAAAGGCTGCCACCCCGACTCAGCTCTGAGATTATGCCATAGAAACAGAACATCATCACTTGTGTACACACTGTCTCAAAGTCTTTTTTCTATGAATGCAGGATTAATTAAGTTGCATGTTGGTACATGAAGTAATAGGTCTGTGATCAGGGTTAGTTTAAGCCTTTGGAAAGTGGAGGAATGTATCTCATGACTGAGGTCTCATTTTTGCGCTACTGCCAAGTTCATATGATTTAAACTGAAGGCATGTGTCAAAGGAGAATACTTGCACAGTCAAAGTTTGACTTTGAGGAAAAAATTTTGAGGAATTCTTTGACGTTTACTGTGAAATACCAATTTGAACCGTTGCATTAAATGAATTTATCTCTAAAGCCAAAATTATTGGCATAAATGAAACCCAGCATACCTTCATAAAATTGTTCAACAAATTAATAAATAACTTTACCCTGGCATGGTTAATCTAGTCAAATTTCTTTTTTTTTTTCAAAAGAATAGTGTTGCCTGGCCCCATTTCATAAGGGTCAAATTATTGGCCTACATCAAGCAAAGAAAATATTAGAATTACCTGTCTAATATATTATTATAACCTGGAAGGCTAATGCTGAACCATCAACTTTGAAAAAGAAATGTGAACAAAACAACAACAACAAAAAATCATAAACCTACCATGATTTACTGATCACTTATATGCTCGAGGAGGCTGCATCATAACTGACAATAGAAATCACAGTTTACAGGATTGGGACTAAACAGCTGTGTCACCAGAAGAACACCACTTGTGAGACTAATCAGACAAAAAGTCTTCAATTTACTAAACAGCATAAAAGGTCATGGAGTCTAATGAGTCCAGACTGATCCTGTGTCAGGGTAAAAATGGAAGTGCATGAAGTGGTACACCCATCACGCATACTGCACACTATGATCTGGGGATGCTTCACTGGGTCAGGTCTAGGACTTAGCAACATTATGTGGCAATAAAACGAAGTCAGCTGATGACCTGAATGTATTGAATGACAGAGGAAAAAAATTCAGGTCCATGTCATTATCAAAGACGGGCAGTGTGTGTCTCCGAACAGGGAGAACGATGATAAAAAGGCGACAAAGAGACACAGGGTTGATTAGGACATTTCAGATGAATGCGCTGATACACACAAGTAAAAATGATTGATTTTGGTAGTTTACTGGATTATTACATTCTGGTTTTCTTTTGCATTTTTGCTAAATTCTCCAGATTATGACAGTGAGAGCATGTGTAAATGGAGTCAGGTGAAGGAGGCTGTTGGTGAATAAACATGGCGGTTAGGCAAGCATGATTATTTAAATCCTGCCCCATCACTAAATCAAGACGTCATGGGAAAGTAGACAGAAATTGTATTATCATTTACCAAACACACACACACACACACACACACACACACACACACACACACACACACACACACACACACACACACACAAAAGCACAAACACAGTCACAAGAATACCCACACCAACAGACACGTTAAAGAATATTCTAAAGCTACACAATGCAGAACAAACTTGCATCTTTGATAATCAACCCAGTTTGCTCTTACAGTAGGCAGAAGCTGGTTTCAGACAACAAACCCATGCTTCATCCTAACCGGGAATATCTGCACTGTTTAGAAGAGTGGAAGAGGTGAATAATCATTTTTTTTAAATGGATGGTAATTATGTACAGTATGTGTGTGTCTGAGCATACAGTCCCTGCTCCTGTTACAGATTTCTTTCTCTTTAACATTGGCTTAAGTGAAAAGGCGGGGAAAAAGCAGTGATTTATGGCTGTGTGTCTGAGCAGAACAAAGGCACGCTTCCCGCCGACAGCTGATCTCTACGCCCTTCCGAAATGCTCAGTCCGTTTGTTTGTATAGGGAAGCTGGAAAGTCAGGTGGAGTGAATTACAATTAAGACGATTTACTGGTGAGAAATGACACGGTGAGAACGACAGACGGGGAAGGGAAAATGGCAGATGAGCGCTGTGTAGTATTTCAGTATGCGGCTGAAAGCAGGAAAGGCGAGGGAGGTACAGACAGTATGAGTGAACGAAAGAAAGAAAGAAAGAAAGAAAGAAAGAAAGAAAGAAGTCTACAAGAGGATGTAAGGGTGTGCGGAGATGTGGGTTTAAGAGCGAGATCGTGGGAAAGCATGGGAAGTCTAGGCCCTACCCACAATGCTATGCAAGCCAGAACACAGATACACAGACGCACATGGTGCCTGTGATATGTGAAAAGCCCCACCTCACCACTTTGGTTCAATCTAGTGTGACTGTCACTCGCTTGGGACTGGTCCATTCTGAGACGGTTTGGGAGGTGTGGGTAGTTAGACACATGCATCACCTCTCAGTATATATTATATACAGTATAGGAGACACAATATTGCAGCAATGGTGATTTGATGTCTGTTCAGGTTAGAAATTGAAATGTAAATTGAAATAAAAAAAACTAATTTTATAACTATTTTTATTGTCAGTTCGTGAAAGGCTCATTTTTAACAATCATAAAGCTGGCTTATTTACTTACTGGCGTATCATCAACATGATTGTGGTAGAAACCAAACTAATAAAATATTAATAAATTTTTTTATATATTACTATTTAAAGATTTTATTTTTTATTTATAAAAAATAAAAAAAACACACCAAATCAATGAATAAAGAAGCAAGCCAGAAATCTCTTATGAACAAACAATGTCCTATTTATTCCCGTGCTGAGCAACAACAACAACAAAAAGCCAACCGCCTGACTACGAGTTATTCATTAAACCACAGGTCCGGGAAGACCATGATCATGAGCAAATTATTGGATTCCCTGCACCATCACACCAGCTGATCAGCTAATTCACCACACTCCCTGAGTTTAAGGGTGCATTCAAACAGAAGAAATAATAAAAATCTGCACAGCAACCTGCGCATTACACCAACTCAATACTCGCCCATGCCCTCTCCCTCACGAATCAATTCATACTAATAAATAAGCTTTTGTTTACCTTCTTCCAAGGACTCGCTTGCTTGAAGCTGTCTTCTGTTACAGTTCTTGGAGTTCAGCCTTCTCGTTCTGTGGGCAGACCAAACACAAACGAGTGTTTATGAATGAATAATTACTGTGCCGAGCCTGAAAACACCTGTCAGCTCTGAAGCCCATCAAAGATTCTGATAGAACTGTGCATGTGTGCTGGGTCAAGATGCATTGAATTATGAGTAGAGGTGTAGTTACGATCATCAAGGAGAGATTTTCACACAGGGTTCATCTCTCAGTCTGAAACTCAGTAGCTCTGCTTGTGTTTGGTAAAGATCTGCCAGGGGCTTTCAGCATCAACAGGTATTCAGGAACTCTTGGACAGAGAATCGCTTCAACTTCGGTGCATTTTTTTTTTTAATCTTCTTCTTCTTCTTCTTTAAATGACTAACGCATCAAAACAAAACACTGTGCGAACTGGAGCTTTTTATTATCAATGTTGCGGACTGTCTTTCCAGGAGAAACAAATCAATAAAAGTCTGAACAAAAGGACGCCGAAATGGTTTTTGAAGTAAACAGAGACACGCAGTCACACTGGATGGAGATTAAAAAAAAAAAAAACTATCTTCTGTGTGTGTGTGTGTGTGTGTGTGTGTGTGTGTGTGTGTGTGTGTGTGTGTGTGTGTGTTGATTACTAATTTCTAGGGTGATAGGATATACCTATTTCAATTTGTACCTTTCGGTAAAGGATGGTTGGTGCAGTGTGCGCTGTGGTCCGAGCGAACACAGTCTACTGTAGCTGTACATACTGCTAAATTTATAATAATAATTTAAATAACACTTTAGAGATAGGAAATTTGCCCAGATATGAAAAGTTTGAAAAGACAGGTTGTCATAATAAGTAAAAATTTCCGGGTAAAATTATGTCGGCATGTTCAACACACAAAGTGGGAAACTGGACGTTCGGGTTTTGTTAGAAATATGCTAGGCGGTTAACTCGCTGAGTGAAGGATATTTTCTTTCTAGAAACATTAAGAAGCATTAAGATTTAACAAACGAACATGTATGCATGTTTATGTATCTTAAGCTTACACTTATATATAAAGTTTAACTCATTTAAAGGTAAGAAATTTTACTTTGTTATGAGACTTGATATCTCTCCATAACAGAAAGAAAAAACACAGATTTAGAATTAATACACCAGTTTCGACCACAATACCAGTTAAAACCACACTCTGTTGAGCAAGAAAGGTTGCACGGGTTGTACAAAAATAATAGCAAACCATCATGTAAAATATCCAGTATTTAAATTAACCATTATTTGTGCTATTAGAATTATAGACAGCACTGCTACTGTTCGTAAACAACTTACTACGTAGATAAATCAACGTTGATATGTTTTTTATTTTTATTGTTTTTTAGACTTTTTATTTTTAAGAAAGAAAGAATGACTGGAATATGCTTTTATGTGCATTTATTATGTGTTCAGGAAATTATGGCCAGTTTGCACGGTTTTCTATTTTGTACTATTTTTACAATTTAAATTAATAACGCATTTTAAAATAATCTTTTTTTTTCACTATATTTCTCTATACGCGGAAACGTATAGTACACTCTACAGTAATCTTAACGTAATTTATTTTCATCCTACATTCAACCTTCCACTAAGTATAATGAACAACAGAGCAATTGTCTCACCCTAACAACACAACATAGTGACTAAAAACAAGTTACAGTAAACAAACAAACAAACAAACAAACACAAATAAGCTGATCAGAATATAACAATACAGCAATATGCTAGTGTTGCACAGAGGATGTGCACATCCACACCTAATTCATATGCTAAAACACAGGATGCCTATAGGCCAGTGTCTGGAGGACATTTAAATAAAAGCATCAAAGCGTATCTGAGTATGAAAAAGAATTCTGATCACGTCTTTCACAGTGCTCTCTCATGCAGCGTTCATTTGGCAGTCAAAGCAGTGGCCGGGCCTTTGGGATGGCCGATCGTGTTTATCGCAGCTGAAAAGGAAGAAGATCCAACATGCCAGTGCAAAGTGACCGACGATCTGTCTGGCGCGACCGTGGACAGCCTTCCAGGCAAACATATATATATACACACGCATTGCTTTTTTTTTTCTTTTCTTTGCCACCTACCGCAGGATGTTCCCCCTGTTCTTCCAATTCATCGAGCTCCAATTAACATATCATCACAGCTGTTGTAAATCAACAGGCCGCCATGACACATGACAAATCTTTTCAGCTTAAAAAGCTAAACATCATTAATTCAAATCACCTGCTATGGCCTCTGGTGCTAAATGAGTTTACTGAAATAGCTCGTCATTCAATTTAGACAAATGTTCCCTCCTTCTAATCATAAGCCCATTTTAGCTTCGGTGGGAGGAGGAGGATTTTGTATTTTTTGTTGGTAGGGACAGGAAGAACAACAGAGTTTTAGATGGCAGCTGTGCACGCTACTGCACTTTCACTTTGTAGTCGAATTGCACAGCTCGTAATGCCTAAACAGATAATTGTCGGAATTGAAAGTGGTAGGGCGCGTGGTAATGGCAGGTTTAAAGCAGCGGGGTGACCGTCAGCGAGGAGCGGGAATTTAAGCTCCTGCGTGACGCCAGCTGATGGGGAACAAGAAGAGCACGAGCTCCGGTATGGACGAGAAGAGCACGGGAGGGAAAGGAAGAGAAACAAGAGAGCCAGCTGAGAGGATCGGGTCCTATGGGTGTGTAATCGAGAAGGTAAAGCGAGAGGGCTAGCTAAATGAAGAGTGGGAAGATGTAAGTGGGGAAATGAAGAACAGGGAGGAGCAAGAGTATGTACATGCCAGTGTATGTATGTGTGTGTATATGTGTGTGTGTGTGTGTGTGTGTGTGTGTGTGTGTGGGTGTAAAACAAAGAATGACTTATGATGCATCTTGAGATACAATAAAATTAAATTGCACTTTTACTTGCTGTTTACGCATAGGAAAATCGTCCATAGAGGAGCACACATCGCTATGAGTCAAAAAAATGGTTTTGTTCTTTGCCATACACTATCATGACTTTTCTAACGCACCTTCTTTATTACTCACACGAACAACAACCTGAATAGAACAATAATTTTAGTTTTACCTTTAACATGTTTCCCTTCCTCTTCATGTTAAATGACAAAAAATAAACATGAATTTTTACATGATGATTGTATAAAAAACAATTTCAAAAATTTTAACCTTTTGTTAACAGGCCTGAAGATCAACATGTACAGTATATGCACGCTGTGTGTCAAATGTGCCTGAGCAGCATGATGGAGTTATTTTGTGGTATCGCACTCATTCAGGGATTGCCAAGAATGTAACTGATCCTGCTCTTATGTGTAGGAATGGGATCAGTTCATGAAAGGGAAATCATTAATGCAGGAAATAAGTGCTCTGAGTTTCATTTCAAGCACCTTGACATCTACGGCATACCTAGAAGATTCTTCGAAACATCAGTCTTGATGGCGTTCATGGAAAGTTTTGAACGCTTTGATGATTATACACAACTCGAGTCGACAGTGTGTTCACGATGTGTTGTTTTCCAGGGAGGCCCCGAACTGTATATCATCCTCCTTGACTTTGATTACGCTGATAATAAAAAGCTTTCGTTTGCAATGCATAATATAATACCTAGCCTTAATCCAAGCTTGGTTCGCCTGCTAATCTGAGCATAAAATAAAAACAATAACAAAGCCCCATCGTCTCTCTTTGTAAAAGTGGGTTCATGGTGTATATATACATGAATATTAACTATCTCTCTTAGAAAAAAAAAAAAAAAAACACCTAATCCTGAAGAGGACCATCACTGCAGGCTGCTCTTCAGCATCTACATTTACATCATCATGGTAGCCAAAACACACTCTCCATGGATGGACTGGCACTCAGCAAAAAAAATAATAATAATAAAAAAAAAATAAAAAATAAAAAAGCCCAAGCTGATCGCAACAAAAAAGCCTCTGCGGTCATTCCGAACGCCTCTTCAGCCGATCTAATGGACGTTCTCCTCCCTCACTTTACCGCCAGCATGAAAGAGCATGAATATTTAGCGTCGAGTTAGGCTGTTAATTGCTCGCGCACACTTCAACAGCGGATCCGTGGCTACTTCTGAACCGGGACGCTTGTGAACTGTCTGGCCTCATCAGCATATTAATTTATGCAAAACTCTATCGCAGCCAATAGGCTGACCCGAGCGGTTCTCCTCCCTCAGGCTCGGGATGGCAAAGAGCCCAAAATGTGTGTGAGACACTATTTGATAAAGAATCTAAAACCAACACAGACCATGGAGAGAAAAAAAACTATATTTTGATGAAAGATGGCGCTAAATATGAAATTGTAAAGATCGAGGAAGGAATAATAGTGCACGGTGCTCGATCGTGGACAGGGATGCGGATCTGTCGAATGACTTCATCAATAAATTCTGTGGCAGTAATAAAAAATTTTTAAAAAAAGGAAATTAATAATAATTTTTAAAAAACCTGATCTCTCGTGTGTGATTCTTTGTGTCAGCTTATCAGACGCTAAGTACAAAGCTAAAGACTTTGAGTTCGAAAGTGAGGAATTCACACACACTTACATACATTTTCCATTTTATTTATGCTTCCTGACTTGAACTGATGATGTGGCTTGCTTAAAAAAAAAAATCCACGACGAAAACAATGTTGAATAGATAAAGACACATTTCTTCTCTGCTTCGACTTCAAAGCAGACGTGTCTCATCTGATGAGTCTGTGGCGTTAGTCAAAATGGTAACGTGAAGCTCCACTACAAAAAGAAACACAAAAACACAATCACTTTGAACTGTCTACGCCTATTTATAGACAGAAACTAATTGTTAATGGTTAAGCAGAAAATGATGAATGCTGCAATTCAGTCTTGGAGAGTGGCAGAGTTAGATCAAGAGAGAGAGAGATAAAGCAAGAGATACAGAGATAAAGCCAAGAATGAGAGAAACAGACTGAAAGTGAGTCAGGGAGTGTGTGTGTGTGAGTGTGTAAGAGAGATCTATATTCACTCAGTGTGTGTGTGCTTAAGGTGTGTGCATACGATACTTTCCAAAGCCGCTGTCTCTGTTCAGAAATACAGCAAAGTTTAATGTGTGAGTCACTTTGAAACAAACACAACTGTTTACAAAAGCCTGTCAAAATGGCTGAATGCACAAAAAAAAAAGGTTCACGCAGCTCTCGTCCTCATCGCTGCGTCTCACGTTCTCCCTTGCTCTCTAGAAACTTTATTAAGCGGGTATGAATGAAGCCAAGCAGCTTGAAGTCGTAAACAAAACGCCCATCAATAAATCATATTTTCCCCTTCGATCTTTATTCTCAGCATTCCGGCGTTGTGTCTCACGCCCACGTTTACAGTAAACAGGAGGGCTTTCTGACACGCAAACAGACACAAATACCAATTAAACCCGTGCTCTGGTCAAGCCCGAGGGAGTCAGAAGTGCAGTCTGCTGAATGTCAGCCTATCTGAGCCTGGAGATTTTTCTAACCTAGCCTGCCTTTTTTTGCTAAGCTTAAAACAAAGTACACAAAGTGTCCACACACACACACACACACACACACACACACACACACACACACACACAAACGCACAGCTGCCTTAATACCGAGGCAAAGGAATTTCGCTCCTGTCCCAAAACAAACAAAGCTGTCGCATTTCTTTACACTACTCCGAAGTTAGCAGGCTTGAATAGGGCATTATTCCACTCTGTCACACAAAACACTTTCGCATGAAGTCATCCAAAAGGTAAAGAAAAAGCTACCCTTCCTTTTTGGCGAGTAAGTCAACTGTGAGGATTTTGCTCACCCGGTGTGGACGATGACAATGTGTGTGTGGGTAAGTCTGGGGTACATCTCAGTTCTCAGCACCAAGATCTTTCAAACTTTGCGCTCTGTTTCATTCATACAGTTGTTTCTCAGAAAGAGAGAGAGAAAGCGATAGACACAGAGGAGTCTATGGGTAAAGTGAGAAAGCCTGTGGGTACAACAGATGGAAAGGAGAGAGAGGAAGAGGTAGAATGAGGGAAGAGAGAGACAGAGTCCCTGTCTATGAGAGAGAGAGAGAGAGAGAGAGAGAGAGAGAGAGAGAGAGAGAGAGAAAGTTCATTACTATGAGAGAGACAGAGGGACAAAGATCTCTGTCTCCATAATTATGAAAGAGAGAGATAAAAATCCATGTCTATGAGAGAGACAGAGACAGAAAGAGTCCATGTCTATGATAGAGACAGAGAGACAGAAGGTTCAGAACTACGTATGAGAGAGAAAATTTGAGAGAGACAGAGTACCTGACAATGAGAACATCCATGATTATGAGAGAGAGAGGGGGGGGGGTGTCTGTCTACTCTATCAGGACAGATGTTGTCCTCTTCATAAACCCAAGAACTCATTTGACTAGTAAAAGGAGACAAGCTCACTATAGTAAGGTCAGATTTATGCAGCGGTAAAGTGAGCACTAGGGGACTACAAGTCAATAAGCTTTACAATCAGAGCCATGATAGCTCTACTTCACTCTGCCCACTGTTTAAATTTGCCACACACACACACACACACACACACACACACACACACACACACAAGCCTGGCGGTTAACAAATCTCAGTGAATGGCTGAGAGAAAGGAAGAGGAAGTAAAAGAACACAGAAAGATGCCTCGGTAACTCACCCATGTACGTGGCAGGACCTTACGACTCAACTCCTCCACATGTCACCTCCACTTTGTCCTGTAACGCAACCTGATCGGATTTTTGTTTTCGTATTTCCAGTAAGAAAAACTCTCCTGGTTGCAGTCTGGAACTCTGTAGCTGAGATGACAGCAGTGTGTGAACAGCAGCCTTTCCCATACACACTCTCTGTCTCTCTTACACACATACTCTTTTTTTTTTCCTCTCCTTCTCTCGCTCTCTCTCTCTCTCTCTTCACAGAGACTGGAGGTATGTGGTCTAAACACAACAAAAGCCAGAGCCAGAGCCTGAGATTAAATATGCAGGAAGAGGGCCCCCCTTTGCATAAACACAAACACTCAGCAAATGAAGTGCTGGCGCTAGTCACGCTGCTGCTGCTTTGCTAGGACACTTCCTACGTGGAGCACTGTGCATCGTGCTGTCATGAACATCCATGCTGCGATTAGCTCGACCTGACTCTGGAACATCTAGCGTGGCTAAGAACGTCAGCTTTTAATATTGCCGTTTGATGAAGAGAAGATGTGAATTTTATTTGCTTAAAATCATATAATGGTGTTGATCTTTATTTATTTGTATATATTATAAAATCTGCATTTTTTTTCCCTTTCCTACAATTAACAGTCAGCTGTTTTAGGCCTAAAGATCATCTTCAACACCTGCCTCCTAGTGGACGAGTCAGGAACACAGCGAGATGAGGGTGAAATGAAGGACATCCCTAATATAAAGGATTCATGAAAGAATACACACTTTCCTCTTTATCTTCTCTCTCTGTCTCTCTCTGGGAGGTGCCAGTCTTGCTGTCGAAAATGTGGACAGAGGCTGAGCCCACAGGAGCAACGTCATGTGGAGAGCTGAGTCTAGCCTTACGCTCTCAAAGACACCTACAGATACACTTAGCCAGATGTCAACTGCGAAGCTCCCTCCACTGGAGCACGGAGACGGAGAGAAAGAAAGCAGAGCAAGGGAGCTGGGGGGGGGGCAGGAGACAGAGAAGCAAGTTAGCGAGAAAAAAGGATGGGGAAAAAAAGTGTTGTGGGAGAAAGAAAGTTATCTGACAGATAGAACGGGTGCATCAGAAAGAGCGCACGCTAGAGAGACGGACAGAGAGAAAGAGAGAGAGAGAGAAAGAGGCTCTCCTTAAAATAAACAGGGCGTCACGTTTCAAAGGCAAGGGGCGACACAGACATTCCATTGTTCGGGCCAATTATCAGAAGAAAATAATAACAACAGATGGTCTCAGAAAGGCCAAAGAAGGAGCGAGTGAGGGAGTAAAGCGAATGACTGAATGAGTGAGTGAGTGAGAGAGCGAAAGCGCTGGAGAACAGATGACGAAATGTGAGAGTGAAGGACTATGACTAGGAGTGGGTTCAGTCTGAACCCGGCGCAGGGCTCCATGCACCAGATGTGCACTCCTGGATCGGAGAGCTAAACATGTCCGCGCTCTGTGTCGTTCTCTGCTGCTTGCCAACCGCTAAATAACGATTACTCTGTGATCACCCAGATATTCTAACCTTGGCTGAGAGATGATGTCACAAATTGCGACCTGAACCGCTGACCTGTTTGTTTGCCGCGGAGCAACAATCTTCTCCTATTATCAATGCAAATGTATGGTAGAGAATGCAGCTGCTCCTGTTTGGCAGAATTAAAGGCTAAGAAAACAGACGGTGTGTTTGAAAACAGTCTGGGAGGATTATTTATCGAGGTTAGGACGTGCGTGTTGATTTTCTTACGAGCTTCTCAAGTTTGAACGAAGAGTACAAAAAGTTCTGCCATCTTTTTCTCCCTTTTTTGGTGGGGAATCTGCAGATTGTTTGTTTTCTTAGCATTTCAAGTTGCAAGAGCTCATTATCTGGAGCCTGGGTATATTCTGGATGAACACACACTGTACGCGCGTGCAAGTGTGTGCTTCGCATTTTAAATGTGCTTCTGTCAGGCCAGAGCGACGTCTTCGAATGGTGACGCACAAAATCTGCCCGTCCTCTTCAGATGAGAGGAGACCGAAAAAAGTTTTCGTTTCATTAACTCAGGACTAAAGCGTAATTATCTCCCAATGGATATTAATCACTAACACTAGGCTAGTGGAACTGAAAGGGCTTTCCTCCTCACTTACCCAAACAACTCTACAAACAAATCTCTCTCTCTCTCCTTTGAATCTGGTCTGTTGTAGAGCTCTAAAGTTTCCCTGTTATCCACTCTTATAATCTCACACTTCTAAGAACAAACTCCGCAACACATTTCAGCTTTAACTTGATCGGCATTACACTGACTCGTTCTCCAGATGGGTTCAAAATCACTATAATTAGGCATGAATTCAATTCCTATTTGAATGTAAATATAGATTATGCTCAAAAGCTCCTGCTTTGAAATCACATTTCACCATAATAGAGTGTGAATTATTTTGACACTATGAGATTGCAATGTAGCCAGAAGGTTTTTTTTTTTCTACCTATAATTGTTCGAACAGCTAACAACTGTGTAACGCCGCTAACGTCACCTCCGTAGATGACAAACTCCCTTAAGGGTTTGGTGCATAGCAATAAGAAAGCCATTGATTTAATTAGCTTATAAAAATAACTGCCATTAGCACTATCTTGCATAGGGGGTAGAAAGTGGTTTGGAGCAATAGAGAGAGAGAGAGAAAGAGAGAGAGAGAGAATATCTCACTTTTGGAAGAGGGAAGACAAAGCTGCAGCTGTGATAAGGGGAAGATCATGGGCCAAACGTTGAAACCGGGGTCGAGTTAATTAGACTATTGTCATTTTAATCAGGCCAGTTTCTCGGCTAGCCTTTCCTCAAAGAGCCAGGCAAGCGCTTTAAACGCTACGCTTAACACTCCTTTAAGGGGCTCTGACTTACTTCTGTGTGTGCGTGCGCATGTGTGTGTGGGTGGGTGTCTGGGTTTCCAGAGTCTTGCTCGACTAATGAGCCGCAGCACAGAAACAAAGCCCCTGAAGTATCACCAGTGGAAACCCCTGCTCATTTCTCTGCTCAAATGAAAATGATTTAAATATCACGTTCACAAAAAAAAGAAAAAAAAAATCATTTGTCAGTCCCTGACTATCTTCTGCTGAATCCAACAATTTATGATTGCTTTAAACCAGCATTAAAATACAGAACTGGCTTAAGCCATGCACTTCCACATTCGAAGAATTAAAGATTGAAATTGAAATAAAAATGTATAAGATTTAAATTATATGAGAAAATATGCCACAAAATATATTGTATTACAAATATTATCAGTATTTTGTCAACGATTAGATATTACAAAATAAAGATTAAGCACTCAAATTTAATACTGCATTAACTAATTAATTAATTTGTAATTCTTGGAGCCATTAAATAAAAATGCTTTTACTGAAAATAGTTTATTAAAATTTTGTCACAATTGGTCTCTCCATACCTGCAATAAATCATCAATTTTTACCAGCATGAATGGCTTTGAGAGACAACACCTCCATATACACAATTTCACATATACACAGCAGGTGCAAAAATAAGTGCACCCTGCAATGTATACTGCAACACTACTGTAAATAAGGCAAACACAGTAATGAAACAGAAGATCTGAGCTGATATTTTAACTAACATAAACAACTGTTATGTCTGAAAAGCGGAGGAAAAAAGCAGCGAGTGTTCGTGATCTATTAAAAAAGTCATTTCAGAAAACTGACGATGTCACTAATCCGCCATCAGACAAGCAGTGTACAGACGTAATGTATAGTGTACAGATGGATTGGAGAAGTGGCCATCCTCTTAAAATTTCCCCAGGACCATGAGGAGAGCGATAAGAGGTAAATAAAAAAATAATAAATTAATTTAAAAAACAGATCTACAAACCTCCTTAGCCGAATCTGAAGAATGTGGTACATAGATCAACAATTAGAAGAACCCTGAGCAGGAATGGCATCTCCACACGGTAGATGTGGAAGTC
Source organism: Clarias magur (assembly GCA_013621035.1). Lineage (NCBI taxonomy): Eukaryota > Metazoa > Chordata > Actinopteri > Siluriformes > Clariidae > Clarias > Clarias magur. The sequence goes on from QNUK01000060.1 coordinate 2,363,661, forward strand.
AGTTCTCCAGATAGACAGGTCCAAAATTGAGCTCTTATGTCACAACATGGTCCATCACCATCAAAGCCTTATGCCTAGTGACGGTGGGAGTGTACTTTGACCTTGAGCAATGTGACAGCATTAATGGAATCATGACTATGGAGGATTTCTTGAGAATAAGGTGAGCAGTTTTAAAACCCAGAACAACAATCCTAAAACAGATTCACTAAACCTCAAGGTGCTGGTTGAGTTCTGTAAAGAGTAGAGGGGACAATCCCTCCAGCAAGATGTCACAAGATAAACGTTAACTGGTTATATGAGTTTGTGGCTTAGAATGTATGAAGTTATTTCGGCTAAAGGTAGCACCACATGCTGCTGACTGAAAAGGGTTTTCACACACGAGAATTTGTTAAAACCTAAAATAATCACCGCATCGAAGGCTGCTTAAACTTTATAAGTGTAACCGTAATAAACTGTTATTTTCCACCTTGATGTTGAGCTGGAGAGGAAACCCCTAAACTTCCCTCAGATGTGTTCTAAATCCAGGAAGCTCGTTTTTCATCTCTTTATTCAAGTCGTTCCAAAAATAGGGATGAAAGACTGATGGCTCCAGACTAGTCCACATGTCTATTTATCAGTTCCTTCGGTACAAACTACTCCGCCACCACATCAATATTTCAGGCGGTGGTGATATTAATTCGATCAGAAATTAACACCATTCAATTATTCAAGGCACGCAAATCAATTATTCAATAAAAAACTAATGATCGGCTAATGAAGGAAAGTCCGACACCTCTGTGTAGAGTGAAATATATGGTTTGTCAAATACAAATATGAAACATCATTTCGTTCAGAATGACTTTCTTTTTTATTAGTTCCTCAAACCAAAACACTGAAAAAGACAAAGACATCTGAAACGGTGAAATGTCTGAAAGAGAATCATTCTTAGAAACGGATGAAAAACACTACAACAGTTAATCTGTGTATCAGACAGATTTTCCTACAGTATTAATGCGGCAGTAGTGCATCATACACACTTTCACTTGCTATTAATGTCCTTTAGAAGAAACATATCTTATTGTGTAATCTTCACACCAATCTGGCCTCCCACTCACACACTGCACAGGTTATCTCAGCGGCTCATTGTTTTTACCTGAATCTATTTCTCCCTTATATCCTAAATCAAAAGTCTTGCTTTTATTTTAATTATGCTTATTAATGCAACCTCTCCAATTATAAATACAAACTTATAACTACCATTCCTCTGCCATTAAGATGCTGTATAATGCCTCCAACATTTCCTGGCATGGAATCTTTGCTCTGTAATTCATTTTCAATTTCTCTTCTACAATGTCTTTTTCATCGCATGATTAGAAATAAAACCAATTTTTGTGTGCAGCCTTTGCTGGGGCAAAAAAAAAAAATATATATATATATATATATATATATATATATATATATATAGATGTTTCATTCGGATGTAAAACTCGAGACAGATAACCAATTAATCAGCTTGGTGGACAATGACACAAGCTAAGTGTCCTGCACCAGTTCCTGCCTCATTCCTGATTCATTGTGCACCATATAGAACAGACTTAATATAAAAGAAGAAGAAAAAAATCACTGATTCCCATTAATTATAACTTCTCATGATACATCACTGATTGCTTGAGCAATATTCAACCTTGCAAAACTCTCCAAGTTTCGTTCTACTACATGCATCACCGCTTATCTTTTTCTCGCAGTTGTACACTTTTCCCCCAAGTAAAGCCTTTCTCCTTTCTGCTTCTTCTTTTCTGTCTCCTCCCTTCTGTGTCAAACACACATATCAAGAACGGTTTGTTTTCTTTGGGTGCGACATGCGTTACTGCGTGAGAGAGGAGACTTTAAATAAATATCTGCCCAGCACGTCCACAATACAGTCCATTGTTTTTAAAAACTAGCGAGAAATGATGAAGTATGAAGGGTCATAGCCAACACTGTGGAACTCGGAGGGCATAGCATAAGGAGATTCCCATGATCTGAAAGTGAGAAAAAAAATCACACGTTCACACCTGCGCCACTATATGAGTCATGATTAGGACATTTTTTTTTAAAATGTACCATGCATATACACATGATCCATAGTGAAACCTTTCTGGTACAATTGGACAGGAATGGAAGTCCAGGCAACCAGCTTTCTCCACCAAGATGCAACCTCAGGCTCTGTAATGTTTTAGTTGGGTCTACTGTTAACACTTTACAGAATGTTATCAGTTTCCAGTCCTACTGTCTCTTCCTGGCTATCTACGCCAACAAATAACACAGCATGCAAAGCAGTTCTCACAAATTGTTTTTAGTCTAGATTTGAATATTTAAATAGCATATTTTAAATCGAGATATTTGCTAGCAATTTCCATACATGTTCCAGCTGCCCTGATAGCGGTTTGCATTTGGTCCCAAAACTCGCTCACTCATACACGCACACATACACACAATACATTACACACAATAAATGCTCCGATAGTGTCCCATTAGCTGAAATTGTTGGTCAGTTATGCTATAAGTACTGTAGATAGTCCGATTCCCGTATGAGTAGGTGTTGCTTGGTCCACCCCCCCCCCCCCCCCCCACACACACACAACATTTCACCAAAACTAACTGCATTGATAGATAATTTAAATAAACTTTTTTTTATGCTGAGTAGTATAAAATAACATGCTTCCCCTCATCCAGAATGGAAATGCAAACAAATCTTAGAGTTCCTGGAAAATGACTTTGAAATGGCAAAACGTCTGCCAAAGAGTTTTTTTTTTTTTTCCCCTTAGTCCTTCCTTCCTTGAGCATCCGGCTAAGAATATGCAAACCAGTTTTTAGTAGGACAGTCAATGATTTGCTTACAGGATTGAAAGAGATGGTGAGATTAAACAGGGCAAGATGTACTGAACAGATAACCCTTGGGAGAGAGACAGAGAGAGAGAGAGAGACAGAAGGGGAGAGACAGAGAGAAGAGAAATGCTATGGACAGGGAAAGAGACGGTAAAACCTTTGGGTGACAGAATCTGACTTGAAAAAGTAAATACTCAATATGCAATACTTTATACTACAAAATGTAAAATGCTCACAGAGTGAGGCCTTCCTTGCTGTTTGTGTGTCACATTGTGTAGAATATTTAACATGCTTAATATCCAAAATCATAGACAGGGATAAACGCTTTAGAGGAAAAGTTTACTGTTTATTACGCAACACATACTCTAACTCGTGCAGACGATCACGTTTAAACGTTTCGACATTAACCTAACAGAAGCAAGTCTTTGCCTAGCGTTTTCTCTATTATACACAGCATTATACTCATTAGTTTCATCAGTGTTTCGTCACAGCGCATATGCAGAGCCATTGTTTGATATGTCTCGTTACAGCCTTAGCCCAGAATACAGGGCTCCAGCGCTCCAGCGTCTGACTCGGAATTAAGTGTCTGTCATCTGTGAAGTCTCTGTAGAATGTAAGTTTCTGCTCCCAAAGGCACTGTGACTAATCAAATCATACTGCTTTAGATGAAGATTGCTGCTCCGTTTTGTTGTTCTGTTTTCGCGCTGGGCTCCGACGTGAAATATATACTCATGTTCGAACATTCAGACGCATTTAACTGTGTTCAAGATCAATCGTTATAACCTATAATCTGTGCCAGGACATAAAAGACAACAGGGACAGTTTGTTTAAATCCAATTTCCTCAGACATGAGGTAATGTGTAACATTTTCTGCCTCGTGTGCTATTAGGCAGATCAGTGCAGTAGCCTGGCCACATGGATGGCACAGTGCAAAGGAAAAAAAAAAAAACAGTGACAGATTATAAAGGGAGAAGGACAGGCCATAGTAAAAAAAAATGGAGAGAGAGAGAGAGAGAGAGAGAGAGAGAGAGAAAAGCACAGGTGGCACATCTGTTACATGTCACATGGAGTTGTGGTTGTCTGAAAAGCAGACGTAATCTAAAGTGGCGCACATCTCTTCTGCCTGCATGTGACATGAGAGAAACAGGGCCAGGATGAGAGTCTTCAGACATGGACACCAACAACACACAAACTGGACGAGGCTGGACCAGCGAGTCAATCAAAAGAAAGGCCTGGACAACATGCTTTGAGTGTGTCTCTGTTTGTGTGTAAGTGTGTGTGTGTGTGTGTGTGTGTGTGTGTGTGTGTGTGTGTGTGTGTGTGTGTGTGTGTGTGTGTGCGCGCAAAGAGTTGGGTATGATGTCAGAAACCCTTACACTAATGCACTACTCTATGTGTGTATATGCACTTATATATGTTAAAAGTTTTCTTAATATACACATTGAAAGCTTGCTAAGTTGCACTGCCTTGCTAATGGAATGACTTTAGACACAATAGCTTGCTCTGGGATCCTTTCTGCCTTCCATAATGACTAAATAAGAAATATAATTTAATTCCATCACCCTATTTAAAGATGTTTTTTCATGTTCTTATATAGAGCCGTGAATAAAGCCTTCTTATTCTTTTCACTGTTCCGACTCCAACCTATGTGGAGCAATTAGGAGTTCTGTGAGAGCTTTTAAAGGAAGTGGTAAGCAAGACGTTAAAGATAGCGCATTAGTCTGGACTCGAACTGACCATGAAAACCACTTCCAATTAAGTAAGATGGATATGCCTGGGAAAAAAAAACAAAAAAACATGACTTTATCATTTTAATAGGAAGGCAAGTGCAAGTAAAAAGATTCAAAAGGCACAATGCAGTCATGGACTAATAGTTTTCATATGGTCTCAAAAGTATAGTTATAATTTCGTTAGACTGTTTTGGATTATTATATTAATGGATTACAAACTATCTGATAGTTCAGAGCCATGTCCAGATTCACATCCTCAAAAAGGATTCGAGCTGAACCTTACCATATTGACATCTTTCAGATCAGTGAATATTATCATACCTCTGAACAGACGTGAAATTGTTTAGTGGGAAAAATGACAAGAGATTGCTTTCCATAAGTTTCATAAGCACAACTGACTATGTAAATACGCCTGATTTCTTACGGGGGCGGGGGAAAAAGTAGCCAAGCAGCTTATTTGCATGATCAAATGACACCATTTACATTCATGTTTTCCATTTACTATTAATTTGTTAGGTACACAGCTCGGTAAGCAGCCTGACTGGTCGCGGTGCTTCTTTCAATAAAAGAAAATATGTCTGTGGGACCCCGAGACTCTGACGTCCTTCTGACAAAACAGCAGATAGAACAGGAAGATGAATACACACACAGCGTACAAAATGTATATGACAATAAGACGAACCCTTTTATGAATGTTCTAGACTCTCATCAAGACCTTAACCTATCTAAACATCTTGAGAGAAAGATCATACATTGAGCGCTATTTCTTTCCGTTTTTGCAGTGATGCCTACGACAACAAATCCTAAATGAGTCACGAGTCGAGACTTGCTTATTTCTGAACTAGAGTGCGGTGTCGATGATGTTGCAGAGTGATCAGAGACGGGTGTGACTCAACAGGAGATAAGAAGGATGCGTGTCTCCTTTCGTACGAATTGCGCACAAACATCACCGCCTTCATGCTGACTAAAATACTGTATATTTTACTCAGAACAGACAGCGCTGAGTTTGAGATAAAAACTAGGGAATGGCCCCAAACAGGCCAATTATTGAAAAATGTCAAATGTCCAGAAAAAAATATAGAGGCAAGTAATGATTTTGACACGGTTTATGCCTCAGTACAAAAAATAATAAACTAAAAAATATTACTTTTGATTGGTGGTTAAGTCGTTTTTTGGGAGGTACAGTATGCTAAGACGATACTGTATGTACAGTCATAGTGGATCAAGACGCTGAACAGAATAAGACAGTCTTAAAATCTCCCAATAAACTCTGAAATACTGTTACATATATGAAGACCTACTGTTTTTAAAACTACATTACTAGGGTAAATAAAGGAAAGTAAGGAAAATATAAAAATAAATAGATATAACAGATAGTATATCAAACCTGCACTGGCATTTGCAGACAGACTTAAGCTTACTTAGTCATATGTGATGGGTTTCACTGCAAAATGCAAAATAAACTGCATTTTCAAACTTTGACTCAATCGGATCAAGTATATTCCATAGGCACATAAACATGTCTCTATCAAGATCCTGACATACTCTTCTTGAAGAGGCTTTAAACTGACATATTCTGGGCAAAACTTGACCATATTTCATTTAAAAACTGAAATCCCAAAAATGAAATCCCATAGCTTCTTACTGTCGGGTAATCAGGGAAGCAAAGCTAGCTGCTCAGGAATGCCCAGCTATAAATGAACTAAATACATTATATGGAGAATGTTAAAAACAATTAAAAAAAATTTTTTTTAAAGGCATTTATAGTCTGTACTATACACGCAATTATAGTACTCCCCTTGAAATTACCCCAGCTATCAAGTCCCAGAGTGAAAATTAAACTAGTACAAGAGGAGGCTGATGATGTATTAAATATACTGAATTTTTGCTTCTCATGATCTTGTTTCTCATGATCTTCAACAATCCTTATAATTAAAACACTTTGCCTTTGCCTGCAACAAAATTTTTAAACCCTTTTTGTTTTGCAAATACATGGTAGTAAGATGTGACAAGTATATATTAAATTGAGTTTTATTTAAAATAAATAAAATAAAATATATATATATATATATATATATATATATATATAGAGATTTGAAATTACTGGAACTGGGTTAAGAACCTTTCAATATATTATCAAAACCTAGAAGGATAGTGCTGAACTGTCAACTTTGTGGAAGAAATGTAGTCAGGAACAAAAAAATCATGAATGGAGATTACTAAAAAGTAGTTACACATAAAAAAATATTTAACAGTAAAAAACATAGCTATGTTAACTCACTGGAGTGGGAATAAACAGCTGTGTGGCTATAAGAAAACCACTTGTCAGTGAGCTTAATAAAAAAATGCTTCAATTTGCTAAGGAGCATAAAGATAGGACTTAAAGATAAGAAATACTGTGGTCTCATGAGTGCAGACTGACCCTAGTTCAGAGAGATGTGTGCATCAGGGTAAGATGGCAAGCACATGAAATAATGACCCATCATGCATACTGGCCACTGTACAAGCCTCTGGACACAGTCTTATGACCTGCGGTTGATATCAGTTCTAGGCTCAGCAATGTTATTTGGTAATAAAATGGAGGCAGCTGATGACCTGAATGTACTGAATGACCAGGTTATCACATCTTCCCTGATGATACAGGTATATTCTACATCTGGGCATTTGGCAGACGCTCTTATCCAGAGCGACTTACATTTTTTGTATTTCATTATACATCTGAGCAGTTGAGGGTTAAGGGCCTTGCTCAAGGGCCCAACTGGGCAGTCACGGGATCGGAACCTGGGACATTCTGAACCATCCTATGCCTTAACCACTGAGCGATCCGAGTCCCCTATTCCAGGACTCAAATTTGTGAGAGTGGTTCTGGGTGCATGAGGAATCATTTTCACACATGAACTGGACATCGTACAGTGTGCTGTATCAAAGATAATGATTACTGAACGAAATCGTAAGAGTGTGTGACCTTTTTTTATCTTACTTGGCCAGGGACAGTATTTTAGAGACATTACATTAAAATGACTGGAATTGGAATTGGAACATGAACTGTTCAATGCATTATTAAAAACTAGAAGATATGGGGCAATAATACAAAGTCAGCTGATGACCTGAATGTACTGAGTGATCCAGATATCACATTCATTATTTTTCTTGCTTATTTGGGCAAATCCCAGTACTCAAATTGTAAAAAAAAAAATAAAAAAAAAAAATTTTAATGGTTCTAGGAATATGGGAACGAAGAATTTTCACACATCAATTAGCAACCACATTGCATACTATAAAACTATCAATAATGCATTAATCAAGATTTTTTTTAATACTTGGTTGCAAACCTCTTTACAGTCAATGACTGCCTGAAGCCTGGAACCCACAGATGACAAAAGATCGGGCTGGCATTTTGCCTTCAGCAAATGACATGTATGCTCTGTTCAATCCAGGAAGGTGATTGACTTGGCTATTCCACTTTTTTTCTTTCTTTTTTTTTAATGTAAAACGTCATCCAAAATGTTTTAAAGTATTTGGCTTAATCCAAGCTGATGATAGAGAAGAATTCATCTTTCTGGTTTTGTCAGCAGACACATCAATGATACATGGTTTATAAAACAGACCAGTACCACTGTCAGCTATACATGCCCATGCCATAGGATGAAGCAGTACGCTCCAGATCATGAGCTGTTCATTTTCTACTCCTTACTCTACTTTTCTCATTATTATAGTATATGTTGATCTCTGACTGTCAGTTGTTCTATAAATATGCTATACATATATTTTTTCTTACATGTCTGGCAAACTCTAACATGATCCTCCTGCCTTAAGGTTCACCGAGGGTTTTATCTCTTGTAGTGAACCTTCTGCATTTACTTCTCTTGATTGTTGACTCTGACACAGATGTGCCCACCTCCCGGAGGATGTCCTTGATCTGACCAGCTGTTGAAAAGGGGCATTTCTTCACCAGGGAAAGAGTTATGTTGTAATCCACCACAGTTGTTTTCTGTGGCCTTCTGGGTCTTTTGGTATTCCTGAGCTCATCAGTTGATTTGGTCAACTCTACCTCCACCTTTTTGCCTGTTTACCTGTATGTGAAATAATGAGGGCATGACACCCACCTGGCCAAGGAATAGCTGAGCAGCCTAGTCGCTGTCTAGTAACTAGTTACTTCAGATTCTTTAAAAGGAGAGAGATCACATATGTTTCACAAATGGGAAACTACTTTAGGATCACAGCACATCCTTCTTTGATTATTAGCAGGATTTGGAAGACGAACCTGTGTGTATTTATGTGTGGTGTGTGTGTGTGTGTGTGTGTGTGTGTGTGTGTGTGTGTGTGTGTGTGTGTGTGTTTGACTGAAGGTCATATATAGTAAAATCGTTTACAGTACACAAAAAGATTTAAGCATAGTTTGGTAATGTGTATTCTCAGCATCAGTGTTTGTTTACTGCGTGTTTACACACCACACAGGACACATGCCAGTATGACAGGGGTCAAGAACATAACTCATGGAAAGGCAACAAAAACAAAAACTTTGTTCTGATCGTGGTCTGAAAGGGAATATATGAAAAGAATTTAAAATGTTTTTTTTTTCCAAGCTATTATTTCACTTATCTAGAGAAGCTGATAGTAGATATTCTAAAGTGATCTGTATGTAGTGTAAGCATCAGTCTAATTTCAGCAGCAAAAAAAAAAAAAAAAACATACAGGTAGAATTTAGCAAAGCATATTTCATGGGTACATCGATTGCATGCATTGCTAATTTTTAAGCTCTTACACAACCTGTACCACTTAAAGCATCAGACACTTACTTTTCTCTGATTTCAGCATCCAAACTGCCTGTGACGCCGGGCTCTTCTTCCTACAGATGATGGGCAAATTGGAGAGAGACAGAAGAAAAATAAGAGAAAGGAAAGAGAAAAGTTTTGAAGACTGCTCCACTTGCGATAACACATTTCATTTCATTGCTTTGTGCTAATTAAGCATCTGATCTGATAGCTTCATCTCCGCACAATCATATCGACTTTACTTCACGAAGGATTGAGGGAAGGGTGAGGGAGAGTTGGAGAAACAGAGCGAGAGAGGTCACTTTGAATCAGTTGTTCATTAATGCCACATTAACCCGGTTCCTCTGAGCGTCTCCGTCGCTCCTTGTTTAAAATATCTGGTGGAACATATTTAGCATCTTGGAGAGGGCCAAAATTCCCTTGATTAAACAAATAATAGCACATTCAAGAAAACTGTAATTGAGTTCAAATTGATTCGTGCCAGTGCTCTAATTGCATTTAAACACTCTTTGTCCCTAACCCTAGATTCCTGGCTTCTTAATTACTGGGCCCTCTGAACACCAATCCCTGCGGTGCCAAAATGGGAAAATAAAAATAGTGTAAGCTTTATGGTACATCGTTAAAATGACCTATAAACTTTTTTTGTATTCACTATAATGAAACCCCAGCAGACAAGTGGGAGGGTGAGGAGTCCTCTGGCTCATGTTCTTAACTCTACATATTAGCCCTATCCCCGACGGACGCTGTGCAGTCACTCAATCTCCTGACTCCTCTCTCTCTCGCCTCATCATTGGAGGAAAATCATGAGAGATGAGGAAGACAGAAATGTGTTTCCTGAACAAGAGGTGAAAAGGGTGGAGGAAAAAAAAGCACATCCTGGCTAGAGGAATGGCCGCCGCTGGTGTCTTTCTTGCCGAGGCAGCAAAAGCAACAAGAGAGCATAGCGTCTGCCAACTCAAACAGTGCGCTCTGTGTGTGTGTGTGTGTGTGTGTGTGTGTGTGTGTGTGTCTCTGTGTGTGTGAGAGAGGGAGCGACAGAGAGGTGGTCTTCCTGAGGGCTCGTTGCAGCTGGATCTCTATGAATAAAGGTAACAAGGAAAAGACAACGCTACTGTAAACTGTGGGGTCCCTCCACCCTGGCCATCTTTCACTAGGACATTCCGAATCAAACAGCAGAATCGACTCCACCTAAAAAAAATACCCTGCATTGTTATTTCCATACAAACCTTCCACTGAAATACAAAAGACCTAAAAAAAAGTACTTGGAAAGAGGGCAGCTCTTCTATTTTTTTTTTTTTTGGTTTGTGATCGTGCCAAACAAAATGCCAGGAGAGCGGCGATGACATTCAGCAGTGGTTTGGAAATACGAGCCGTTCAAAAGCGATTAGACTCTTTATATTATTGTTGAGCGTCTGACACCGAAGAGGAAACCAGAACAATCAATTCAACCAAGTTTTTTTTCCTTCCTTCCTCCCCCCATCTCTTTTGCTCTCTCTGAATTTAGAAACACTAATTAGTTTTGCTCTCATAAACCCAACCTGAAAATGGCCAATTAGATAGTGTGAAGTGGGAAACGTGCTGAAGAAACACGCGCATGAAGGGGGAGAGGGAGAGAAAAAAAGAGAAAAACACACTGTACTTCAATTACAGTCTCAGAGCCCCTTCAACGTAAGATGTAAAAAAAAAATAATAATAAAAGAAGTCGTTTCACACTCTTTCCAAAGTGAACATATGTTGTGACCGCGTTCAAAGGCAAAGCATGAAATGAGTAGAGACCAAGAGAGCACATGGATATTGAAATGGCAGGGTGTAAATGAACTGAGATCATAAAAGTACATCTGTACTAGATGGCATTGATGTCTCTCGGGTGCGCTGAGGTCAGTCGTGCTAACGCAGCCACCTGGCTAACCACGGCAGCACCTGGGTCTTAGCATGGCCTAACACGGGTCTTACCAGCACTTCCTGTTGTACAGTGAAGCAAAGCATCACGACATTCGATATTTTGGGGTTAACATCTACAAATAACTATATTTTTCTTATTATCGAAACAACCAAAATTAGCCAGTTTCTTTTTTAATTTAAAGGCAAGGCTCTAATTTCTTGCCAGGATTTGTTGCTTCCACACTGTGAAGTGTCATATGAAATTAATGACAAACTTGCTCAAAATTGTCTTTCGGAATTTTTTCCTTCCCTTGGAGCTGACCTGGCCCAGTCTTTCATCAGTGTCGATGTGAAGACTGATGGTCTGTCAGAATCCTGCTACCCCCCGCACCTTTCCCTGCTCTGACCAGCTTCTGGACTGGCCAAAGTGGCTAAAATTGAAAAAAAAAGAAAAAGAAAGACCAGGCAGCATTTACTGGACATAAATTCTCAGATGTCGGGGGTCGGTGCCAACGTCCTTGCCGCCGATGGTGGAGAGGCCAGCAGAGTTCATGCTGACTGCAGCTTGCACCAGCGCTGAACATCTGCTCATGAATGAGAGCACTGCCTGCTTAGAGGGGAGGAAGGAGGGAGGGAGGGAGGGGGGGGGGGTGGAGTACAGTGCTACAGAGCACCGATGATGAAAAATTCAGCGCTCTCTTTCGCCTGGCGTGCTTGTTTTGTGGCTATTCTCCCGAGTCCGACCCTGTAGAATTACTTTAGGAGAAGATTCAAGCGTTGATCTGACAGAACAGCTGGCACCAAACAAGTATCTGGTGCCTATGGTGAGCTCCGGGGACTTTCACGTGGTGATCCGTACACTTATTCTCATACACTTGTTTTGCCCTTGAAGAAGGTTTAGGAGGGAGTGGTGGGGGCAGTTAAAATACCACACAGGTGATAAGGTCAAAGAGACAACTACAGCGCATTTAACAAATTAATCCAGGTGCAATGGAGACAGTTTAATACAGTCTGAGAAATAGAGTTTTTTTTGTTGTCTTTGTCTGTTCTATGTTTCAGAGCTTTTTTGGGGACGCCACTATCCTGATTGGTGTATATTCTTATATAACAGGTTTGTTCTTATTTGCGGGAAAAAAAAACACATTTAGTGATATATTTCATGCATTCGTTGGGTTTGTGTTGATAACATGAGCAAAGCAAAATGAACTCCACCTGCATCCACTGCCAACAAGGCTAGTCCTTAAAATATACTTCAAATAATAATAATAATAATAATAATAATAATAACAATAATACAGCTACTGAAGAAAAAATGTTTCAGACATTTGACCTTGCTGTGACCTTATCCCTATTTGGAACCATTCTGAAACATATCCCGTGGTAGTGATAAATCTTCACATGTCATGCTAACAAGAACCTCAGACAGATGGGAACCCGAAAGACCAGTATAATACCTCCACCATTTAGTGATGTAAAAAAGCATAAAGACAACCCAAGTGACATTTAATTTTGCTGTACAGCCAAAGGTATGTGGACACCTGTACATCACACACAGACGTGTCCATTCCAATAGCTGTTTTCTGTAGTTACTCTGTTTCTGCTGAACAGCGTGGACTGAATAAATTTGAATGCTGGAACAGGGCTAATGCTCTGCCTGCCTTCCGATTCTTACTCCACACTCACACACTGGGGTTTTACACCATATAACCATTCTATTTTTCACTTTCAGTATAGAATTCAATAAATTGCATGACCTATTCAGCACTTTATTATAAAAGGCTTTATGCTCTGTAATTTTGCCCAACTATAGGCGAATGCTAAGCATGTTTAAACCAGACTAACCGAAGCTAAAAGTAAGTTAGGTGTATAGTATTTAGTATTTGCATTTTTAACCCCAACGTAACCTCACCCTAAATCCGGGGCCTTTTCTATTTTGTCTTTTGTAATTTGTCTCTTAAACAAATTATTATATAAATTACAAATGATGGCACTTAGTAACAAGCAACAAATACGGACAGAATAAGTGAGTGAGTAGTGCTGTGCACAGACGGTGTGGATACCAAAACAGAAAATTATGTCACCTATGTTTTGGTCTCTTTCATTCTTTCACTATGATGCATCACATTCTCTGTGGAATGTATGAAATACGTTTTCTCATGTTAATATCGTCCATTTCAGTGTAAAAGTATGGATTAGAAACAAACCTACAATATACTATAGAATTACAACCATCGTACAGAATCCACTATCATACCACCCACTAGTAATGTACAGCAAGTATACTGAAAGTGAAAACTGAAAAACTTTTTTTCTCCCTTTTTGGAACAGTAAAGCATCTGTCATTGAGCAAAGTAAGAAGTAGAACATGGGTGTGTCAGTGCTGTAAGTTTCAGTAAGTCCAACCAGAGTCACTGAAGGCATGAGAATAAGTTACCGCCTGATCATCACAAGCTCTGCTTTCCTTTATTGTCGAACTGAATATTTACATAAATTCAGTGTACCATTACATTTACAGCAGACTGCGGCCTGTTCTTTGGAGTCGGCAGCATTATGAGTAATAGCGCATGTTTAAGGAAGTGGTGACTTAGAAATAAACGATTACCTCATATTCAGCAATTTCACTTCTGTCTTGGGCCAAAATAGGATAATTTCATCAAACCATCAACATTTGGGCTTGGTACAGTAAGCTGTGGCAAAATGAGGAACAGAAGCTAGAAGACTAGTCTCAAGATGTACAGATAACTGCATTTCATAAAGTAGCCATGCAGACACTACAAGAGACTCCGGTCCTAGTTAGGGTGTATACATAACTCAGCATTAACTCCGGAACCAGGGCATTGCTGATGAGGATGAAGTGGTTAACTGAAGATTAAACAAATGAGTAAATATTGTGGAAATTAGCATAACCTGGAGTAGAAAGTTGGCATTTTCCTACCACATGGCATCAGTTTCAATAACGTTTGGTTAGGACACCTTTTATTGAACCTATTCATGCATATTGATTCCCCAACACACACACACACACACACACACACATATACATGTTTGCATTAAAAAAATAAACAAATAGCTAACAATTAACAGCTCCCGTCATAGAAAACATTTTAACCTAAAAGCATATGGCAGACAATAAAGCCACTTGAGTGAAAGGTTTAATAAACTGCTCCTCACATACAGAGCTGAACCCTATCTTATTAATACATCTAAATATCTCAGTTTAAAAATAATAATAATAATAAATAAATAAATGACAGCAATAGCCTTGGTAAATATGACTGCTTACTTTCAGCACAAGCATTTTTGACACTTAATGCAATTTCATTGAGGGCACTGGAATGAAAGCACGGCAGGGGTAATAATAAACTCCTAATGAGAATCTTCTCTTCCTGCAGACCTTGGCGAGATAGCCGTAATGCCCGACTCCTCTTTTGGAATAAAATAATTGTTACAGTTATTAAAGATGAATCTCATCAGAGGCTAGATGACAAAATAATTCATTACCAAATACAAGGCTTTTAATAGCCACAAATTAAATTTCTCCTGGAAAGTATGTCTCGGAGACGAGGGAGCTCTTTATTTCATATAAATACTGGTTTCTGTGTGCCCTTGAAAGACATAAAAGAAATGTCCAAATACTAAGAAAAAAAAAAGTTATAAATTGTGACTAAATTAACAAAGAATGATTTGTCCATTTTTATATGCAGTCTGTTTCTTTATAAAGCTTTCATGATTAAGAATTTGCTCCTACGCAGGCACATGCTTAATAGTTTCCTGTTTAGATGAAGGAAGCAAAGAACAAACCTCTTTGATGTGTTTGCTCTTTTTTTCCTTTTTTTTGCGTTAGCTCTAACCCCTGTGCCTCTTTCACATTATACCCAGGTTTTTGCATCATTCTTTTACTGATGGTGTGGAAATCTACACACCTGTTTGCTCTGACCGTGTCTTTTCCTCTGGTGAGTGCACACGCACACAGACGCCAGGGAGAGGAAATGCTTTATTAAGATCCTCCAGCCATAAAGAACAAGAGGTTGACTAATCGGCTGCATTAACGTCTGAGAGCCGAAGTTATTTAGACCCAATAACGCGCTAACACGTTGTTGAGAGTGGAGGGCGCAGTGAAGTTATCTCCACCGTAATAACATCACTGCATGGCCTGATGTTGTTTAGATCAATAAAGACCCATTACAAGAACACAGATAAGCGGGCCTCGCTGCAATGATCTAACACTCTAGCATCGGAGAAGCATCCTCTATTAAATAAAGAGGCTGATAGAAGACAACTTATAAGCGATGTTAGTTAAAATAGGCGAAAGTGCATGTGAGCCATTTCAATAGCGTCGGTTGTTGTGGTTAACTTCAGCGCTTCAACAGGGTGGGAGCTGGGATGGCTTGACCCAGATACCCAGAGGCACTACGGTTCTGTGTGTAAGTGTCTGGCTGTAATGATTTTATGTATACCACCTGCAGTGACTTAGCATTCTCTCTCTCTCTCTCTCTTGCTCTAAGATGACAGATTTCTATTTAATGTGTATATGCACAAAAACACAGTTTAGTGTTCTGTCTGAAAAGCATGTATAGATCTCCATATCTGCCTCTGCTTTAGGCCATAAAAGCTAATATTCAAGTTTCCTTGCCCCCTCCCTTCAGAACCATGACAACACCCATACAAACAAACAAACACACACACACACACACACACACACACACACACACACACACACACACACACACACACCCTTCCTCTAATCACACACAATCATTGCGAAAGACATGAAATTCTTTCACCCTCCAAACAAAATTCCAACATGTCTCGAGTCGTGATAGGAGACTATACGTTCATAGACAACAATGTTGTCTTAAGCAGGAAAAAAAAAAAACACCAGGGCAAGTTCACAGTTTTGGTTTTAATCTCTACAAATGGGGGGGGGGGGGGGGGGGGGTTGGGGTGAATGGGGGGGGTTGTTCTGTATTTGTAGGGGTTTTTTTTTAGCTTCAATAAACATATTTAGTTTGGTCAAGGGACAGGAAGTGGTGGTGAGAAAATGTTACTTGTGTGCGTGTGCATGTATGCGTGTGTGTGTGTGTGCGCGCGCCCCGAAACAGCGTGTACTTTCTCTGGTGAACACATGCTCTCTCTCGATGCAAATGCGGCCCTGAGGACTGCAGCGCTAACAGACACTACTTCACCAAACCACAGGAAAGACTTCTCTGATGTTACCTCCGACACCTCGTGTTCTGAGATAAGGAGAACAAAAAGAGAAAAGTCCCTTCTTGGGGGTTTCACTGCTGAGCACTTCAGAACGGCCGCAGGTGACGGTCATTATGAAGACAAAGTCTTTTCGCAGAGTTCGCTGATAACTACGTCTTTCCTACGCTGAAGCGCTGGCGTATTAGATGAGTTTTTTTTTGTTTTGTTTTGTTGTGTACTGATTTACTCTGATATCGCGGCTCCGCCTGTTTCACACGTGTTTAAAATCGTCATGGCCTGTTTACACGATGTGGCTAACACTTACGGCTGAAAAAGAAATCAAAAGGTACTCACTTGTTTATCACATGCGGAGTGTCTTATTTTAAAATAGAAAAAAAAATTAGGTATATACATGAAATGTGTACATTAAATTGTATTGCATTGTATTGAATTACTGCTACACCATGGGACTGTTGAGCACTTTAAGAAATCATAGTCTCTGCAGAGTGTGGTATCACCAACCTACCCACATATCGATCCAGGCAACCAGAATTAGCCTTTTTGACGCCCTGAGGGAACCGCCGGAAACTCCTCTGAATTTGTCCGGCCCTGATGCCGCTACATCTTAATGCTTGGCAGCGCAGACAGAGCGGCAGTAACCCGAGAGCTACAGGCTCCAAATGAAAGCTGCATGAAGGTGATGATAGTGAATAATATCTCCGCAAAAGATGATCACACAGTGACAGTTTTACCGAACGATAAATAAATGGAGCTAAAAAGGGAAGAGCGGGAGACAGAGTGTCGGCAGGCGCGGGGGAGACGGGCAGAAGAGCTGCCGCAAGCTGAAAGCCAAAGCATAAATAAAGGCAGGCACGTCTTTTTACCTTCCTCAATTATCCGTCTTTTGACACGCAAGCTGAGCACATTGTAATTAACATGGCGAGAGATAATGGGGTCTCGAGCCAATGATCAATCTGGCACATATATTATCTGCCTCTTTTACCCAGCCTTGTTCACATTATTTTTAAAAGGAGGGGAGGAAAGAAATTCAGTTGCAGACTGCCGTGTGCTAGAATCCCAAAGCCGATATAGATTACCACTTCATCAATGGAACCTTTACTTTTCCAATGTAAATACAGATAGCAAATGTTTTTTTTTCATATTTATATATATATATATATATATATATATATATATATATATATATACATATATATGTATATATATATATATATATATATATATATATATATATATATATTTGTGTGTGTGTTTTACATGCAGTCTTTGCACTAAATCTATTACAGTAATTAATTAAACAAAGCCAGTGTTTGGCATCATGACACTTTGAGGACCCTTTAGTCTCAGGTACAACTTGTGCGGTTCAATATGAAAATGAACTACTAAGTTTTATTGAGCACCCTGCAGTTCTTCTGCTTCGTCTGTTGAACCTTCTTTAACATTTGATTTGAAAAGAAATCCTGACAATTCATATTTCAGATGTTATACAATTTCTAGGTCCCTATTTAAATGTAAGTAAATCAGTGATAGTGACCATGTTACCTGCTTTGTACAAAAGGTCACATTTCCCTTATGTCTACTCTCTCCTGCTAAAGCATGTGTTCAGATGATGGATTTTGATCTAACAAATTTTGGACAAACTTTTGCACAAGTCTATGTCTGCTTGAGTGTAAACTATAATAAAAACAAAATGGGGACACAAATACAACAAAACTATGAAATTTGTGTATATATTGAAAAGATGTATTTTTCTATAAAGTTGATTTGAACAATATCATTTGTGATGAACTGAAAAGTAATGTCAATCAGAAGCTTTTTCTCCAGCACAGACTTTTGGAGCTCCAAAACCAATAAAAATGTAAATGTCAGTTTAAGAATAAAAAATACAACATGGATTTGTAAAAAAAAAAAAAAAAACTAAAAGGAAAAAACTGTGGAAAAAAATATATGTATTATAATATCCTAATCTTATAAATAGACAATTTAACCAGGTAGTATGGAATTGGTAGTATATCATTAATTACAGAAAAATTATATATGTACTTTACATAAGGCTTAAGCTAAATGATTACTACCATGTAGATATGTGAGCCATGAATAAAATGTCTACGTTTCACTGCATTTCTTGGCTTCATTAGTGCCATTAACCTCAGGGACAGCAGTTATATGGACTTGTCCTAAACGATTAGAATAATATAGTAATATAATATAATATATAATATATATTATAATATATAATATTAGAATAATATTTTTAGTACATAAAAAAGGCTACTTTGACATTACCAGCCTGAAGTGACTCAATTCAGAATTTTCTTCTTTTTTTTTTTTTTATCCTAATGAGACACATATCTGATTTTTAGGGCTGTCTGAACACACAAATATGATGTTTTTCACATTGTATCTGAGTCACGTTCATATGTGGTCCTATATCATATATCCGATATATGGTCATGCAACCTGAACGAGAGCGGGCAGATCAGACTTGACTCGGCACTTGCGCAGGACACTCTTTGATGTCAGTCAGCACCAGCAGTATAGGGATTTCATAGGATAGATATCAACAGCGGTTAAAAGAGCTAAGTCGAGGCATCTGGCTATCTTTCCTCTTCAGGATCTCAACAAATACAGCTGACTAACTGCTTGCCATCCTCCAGAGGAAAATCCCAAGCATATTTTAACTAAAATAGTATCCATTGTTTGAAATGAATGACTTGTTTTCCCCCAGATAACATGAGTAAAGACGTATCGATGTGTGCATGCCTGCCATTGCCAAGGACAGACGCGTCCACGTTTAAGTTAGATCATTATCATTTGTAACTATGGATTTGAACTGTCATGGCATGCAAATCCAATCTGACCAAAAACCAAAGGGAAAAAAATCGGAATTGAACAATATGGCTAGTAATGAGAAAGTAACCATAAACTACTAGTTTACACTCAGTGTGAACAGAAATGCCTTAGTGAATTCCTTTAATAAAACTAAACAGAACTTATCCTAAATCTTGGTTGGTAATTTTTTTTTTTTTTTTTTTTTAATTACACTGCTTGCCTTATTACAAGCACTGACTAATAATAGTCGATTGTGTAAATGTTTTCATTGCACTGCAATTTTTCAATTACAACTACACTCCATTTTTCGAGTGAATTAACTTTGAATTCTGCAGCACATGCACTCAAGGAACAATGACATACAACAGAGCAGCATTATTTCCCTTTATTTGCTATGACCAATGACTACAGACATTGCACTGTGTGAGCTCACACAAAATACTGCAAGTCTCCAGAAGGAAAAGGAGAGAAACAATGTTGGAAAGCTGCACTGTGACCCAAATGCCTATTTTATTGAATTTTTTTGGTAAGAAGAGACAAATTTCTCCTAAATAAAATACTTAACATCATGTCCTGACTAAACTCTCATACAAAAAAAACATTTCTAAATGTTAAAGCTCATCAGTGACACGCTACACAGAGTGTTAATCACGACCGTTTTTCACCCGCAAGTGGCTGGTGTTTCCATCGGCAAAGAAGAGAAGCACTGTCACGACTTACCATGTTATCACAAATAGCAGTTATTTTTGCCAGGTTTTTGGTTAGAACTGTACCATAATAAGCATTATTTAGAACAGTAAAGAATTGGCAAAAAACACTGTTTTAAAATCAGTTTAACGATAACATGGCTTCCACATGGAATCAGGATATACGTCCCACCCACAGACTCAGACGCACCCACACCCACGCACCACTTTTGTGCCTCTGCCCTGTTTCCACTCCACTCCCAATCTCTGTGACCTGCGCTAACCTGGCTCCCTCTGCTCTGTTGTTCAGGCAGGAAACACAGATGAGTGACCGCTGGCAGGTCCAGCCTAGACCCAGACCTGTGCCACAATACAGGCCAGCACCCTGAACTCCAACACACACTTCTACTCAGTCCAACCAGCAGCAAGGGAAAGGAGGGGGGTGTGGAGTGGCATCCTGTGTGAAATTTCAGTGTAAATGAATACTTTTCTCTCTCTCTCTCTCTCTCTCTCTCTCTCTATCTCTCTCTCTTATTCTAACTACTCTCTCCACTTCCGTCATCTGCCACTTCCAGGTCCCCACAATCACCTTTAAGTCTAAACAGGAAAGTGTGTGTGTGTCTGTGTGTGTGTGTGTGTGTGTGTGTGTGTGTGTGTGTGTGTGTGTGTGTGTGTGTGTGTGTGTGTGTGTGTGTGTGTGTGTGTGTGTGTGTGTGTGTGTGTGTGTGTGTGTGTGTGTGTGTTTATGTGTGTGTGGAAATGGCAGCATTAATTTGCTGTTCACTGCAAGATTCTTTGTTGTTTCCTCTACACAAATGCACACACACACAGACACACACACACGGCCAGCTGCCCACAACCTACCTCTTCCAGGCCCTGTGTGTTTTTCCTGACACCACTCTTTGCAAAATCAGCCCTACGTCACTAAAACAGGAAGTGACAGTTAGGGGTGGATACAAGTTTTTTTTTATTTTATTTTTTTTTATAAGTTAACAAGTAATAGAAACTAGCAACATTTAGTTAAGCTGGAAGTTTTTGCATAATGTTATCTGAACTTTACTAACTCTTATTCAACATGCAAAGTTTCTGGGTCACACTTTCATTCACAGGTCCCATACTTTACCACTTAAAAATAAATTAAGTTTAATTAAGTAAACCTCAGAGGTTTTTGTGCATCAATGCTCTAGTTTATATGTGTCTCATATAATGCTTTTGACCTCAAACTCCTTTATGTCACTCCTTCCCCAAGCGTAGTTTCAGTGTCTAAAAAGTGCTTTGTTTGTTTGCGCTATTGCCAAAATAAAAATTGGAAAAGGGTAAAAATTACGATTTTTGTACACACATACACACGCACACTGGAGACCCATCGGAATGTCGAAAAATCATCTGAAAGTAAATTTTGCATTACAGGTCCCCTATAACTAATGAAAGAGAGACTGGGATCTAAGTGTGTTCTCTAGTGAGCAGCTGCCAATAAAAGCCTCAGAGTGATTAGAAAATAATAGACTCTCTCGATTCTGGTAAAGCTGCTATCTCAGAGTCAGTGTGGCTATCCTTTAACTATTATAATATTTTAAAAAAACTTAAGCATGCTATAAATAGTAGCTTAATATAACAGCCAATTGCATGCTGAATAGTCTGTATATACCTCCAAACGCAGCAGTCACGTCTCCTTAAATGTCATTTGCTGCTTCTGGAAAATCAGAGCAGAGTGCAAATAAAGAGCAGAATACTTGACATAAATGAATCAGTAAATCCCAATAATTATCAATAAGCTCACGATGTGCAAATGAAATAAACCAAAAAAAAAAAAAAAGCTTTAAAGGACAATTGACCGATTAAATCAGGAGCCCTTGAGTAACAAGTTATGGAACGGGTGCTGAAGGAGAGATGTTGACGATATACGGAGTGATGTTGTAGGCCAAGTGTTAAACTGTGGCTAAACGTATGTTATGTTTCCAGTCTAATGGTTTCAAGCCTGCATTGCAACCTGTGTACTAAACAGCACATGATCTAGTGCGAAGGAAAGGGCAAAATACACATCTTTCAATCCCAAGGCTAGTTAGATGTCAATTGTACTGTGAGCCTCCATTTAATTTATGGCTACAAACAACATTTCTGAGCAGAGACTAAACAACTACACAATTAGATCAACTTGTTTTGTCAATGAGAGACAAAAGCATGAGTGTCAACATCACATCTTACAGTAAGCCCCTTTTGATCCAAAATTAGTACAAAGCAACGAAACTGATGGAGCAGTTTGGGAAGAGATACATACAAGTGCTAGTGCGTTTGAACAAATCCACATTAATGTCAAAACCTGAAAACTTAACAAAGCAGAGGTGGTTTTACATTATTATTATTTTCATCACATTACATTTGAGCAAAGCATCCATAGTGACCTCTGTGCTTTGTTATTAGGGCTCACGCACTCTAGGGTGCGCAGGACTCTCTTGTTTTCCTAAGGATTTTTTCCCCACCCTTTTGGGTATTTTGGGGGTCTTAACATGTTCAAAAACATCTGCTGCCATTAGGATGCCTGAGAGTCAAGGCCCTGGGCATGGCTCTGGGCACTCACATGAGACTTTGCAGCATAGCTCATACACACTTGCATGTATGCATGCGAAACCCGGTACACAGTTAGAGCTCATTGAGCCAAACTTACAAACTGCATGTCATGAGCTCAACTCAACAGGAAGTCAGTTATTTTGTGTCGTTTTCCAAAATGCACCCAATGGATTTTATATACTCTCCCTCCTAGGGAATTTATATGATCATCACCAAACCGGGCCGATTTGATCTAAAGACGTTAAAGATGCAAAATTGTAGAGGGATTTTTGATAATAAAACGGGCCAGCCATGATGATGACTTAAACTTTTGCCGAAATGTGATTAATAATTTTCTGTGGGACATTATACTGAGTGGTATCACATTCAGAGACACGTTCAGTGACATCATGTACAGTGACATCACATTGAGTAATATCACAGTGAGATGCTTTTTTTTTTTTACCCACACGTCTCACACACACGCGCAGACACAGATGCACAGACACACACTCGCAGACACACACACACTAACACACACACACTAACACACTCACACTAATGCACTCAACAAATATCTAGGGCCCGCTCATCGCTGCTTGCAACTATATCTATTAAGTTATTACTGCCTGCATTCCTACATGGAAAAAATTCCAAAGAATGCACACATATAGAGGAGTGAAGATGTTAGTTAGATTTTCATCTGCTACATCCAAGTCTTATTAAATTAACAGCATTTTATAATTACCAAGACTCCATAGTGTTCTGTGCACAAACTACATGCAGAAATACCAACTAACAAAAAAATCGAGAAAATATTATAGTGCCATACTAACAGAAAACTAAACAAATGTTTGAATTTATAAGCAACTATCTGTGCGTATAAGCTTACTTTAACACATCTGTTACCAAATGAACACCAGGATTTATCCAGTCGGCTCCATTTCCAAGTCAGATTTTATGCATGCTAATAAACTGTCAAGAAATGTACTGATATGAAAGTGACTAATTATTTGAAATCAACAGATTGTTGGTTCTTGTATCGTAATTTTTGAGCGGACTTATGTAAAAGGTTAGCAAGAGTTTTTTAACCTCCTCTTTTTCCAATTCTGTCAAGAAGAAATTACATTTATAAATATTTATTTTCCACTGGTCCCATCCTGTTGTTTTTCAGGCAGAGGTTCACAAAATCATAGTCAGAGTTGACCTACATAAAGTCGGCTTGCGCCTTGCACGTGCTTTTGCCTTACGTGATTCAGCTTTTCTGACCATTTTCTTTCTAGAGCACATTTAACAATAAACTTGATCACAAAGCAAAATTTAGATGCCAGTTCATAATTCAATAACATAACAAAAAAAAAAAATAATAAATAATAATAATAATAATAATAATAATAATAATAATATAAAACTGATAAACAAATATTAATTATTTAGCCTAGATAAATATGTTTGAACATTAATATTATATGTTTGTTACATTTAACATCAACATATCCGTTTAAATCAGTGTCAAAAGTATCGCAATGTAATTTTTTTTGCAAGTTGTGTAGCTCTAATTTATATATATTTTGAAAAAGCCATTAAAGCTATGGCTAAACTGTAGATGTTTACACTTATGAACGGATTCTGAAATGGGAAACAAAAAAAGATGAGGTTTTCAGTCAGTCTTTCTTAGCTTTGCACTTGCTTCATTTTACTCACTTAATCTATCAATCACTGAAGGTGTTTCACCCTTCCTTTCCATGTTTAAGGCCCTACACCAACCTCATCTGTGGACAGTTCTAGCTCAGCCTTTGCTGTGTTCGAAGATCCTTCAAGCAAGATATGAATTAGTGAGAAAGAGGGGCCTGGAGCATAACCGCTGGCTAAATGCATCATCAGCACTTGAAATGGAGAGAGATAGAGAGAGAGAGCATGTGTGAGAGCGAGTGAAAGGGGATAAAGCGCTTGGCTGAAGCTCCTCCTCATTGGCAGAGATCAATGATTCACGCCACTGCCCACCACAAGCCTGCAAATGAGGCGTTAAGTGTAGAGGCCACTGCTGCAGCCAGCAAATATACTACTCGTCTCTTCTCTCCTATCCTTGCACGTCCTCTCCCCTATTTATCCCTATATAGTTTATAAAGCGAAGCAATAGTCATGTTTTTATGTAATTGATATTTAATATAATTAACTACCAGGGTAAATTGTGTTTATGTATTTATTTATTTTAAGCAACACACTAAAACCAAAGACTTTCATGGAGATTGTTGGCAAGAGATGGAGGGATGTGTACGCAGAAAGTGCAGACATATTCTGTAATATAGGGTCTGAAATTTAACTCTCCATATATTCTATTACCTCAATGCAAATGTCACTGTCGCCTTTTGTTGGGCGTGTGTGTGTGTGTGTGTGTGTGTGTGTGTGTGTGTGTGTGTGTGTGTGTGTGTGTGTGTGTGCGTGTGTGTGTGTGGGTGTGTATTGGTGGTGTCTCTGCAGCTTTGGTAGCATCAAGCCAAAATGGCACAGGATAAAAATTTTCCCAATCTCTCTCTCTCTCTCTCAAACTCCCTCACACACACACACACACACACACACACACACACACACACACACACACACACACACACACACACACACACACAAATGGGGCTATTGCTGACACATGGGCTGAAGTGATAGCTTTGGCTTGGTGTTTTCTACAAAAGGCAGTCCATCCTTACTGTCATGCATCTTTAATTATACTACAAGAGCTATGTTCAAGTCATCCTGCTGGAATGCAACATGGGGCAATTACACCTGTTCTCTCACAGCTGCAACAGGCATTTAACACTGTTAAAGGTGATGGTTATACATTCTACATACAGCAATACACCATGCTACAAGATGTAAAAAGCGCTTCACAAAAAAACTAACAATATTTTTAATTCATGAAAATTACAAAAACTGTTATCGCCATCTTTGTAATTAGCAAGAAATGTGTAAAATGTTCTCTTAAAAAATATTCTCATAAAGATCTTTTAATAAAAAAATCTCTAGTGTTGAAATACCTTCATCAGTTGTTTTGAAAAGACTGACATTCCATTCTTCCAATCAAAATTCACCACAGCACTGTGAGGGGGTGAACATCAAAGACCTGAAATATAGACAGCGCGAGAGAGAGAGAGAGAGAGAGAGAGAGAGAGAGAGAGAGAGAGAGAGAGAGAGAGAGAGACAAAGAGAGAGAGAGCAAGCGAGAGAGACAGAGAGAGAGCGAGAGAGAGAGAGAGAGATGCAAATTAACATCAGCAAATTACAAACAGGAACAGATACCATGTTCTCAAGGTGGGGAGCGTCCCTACAATTTACACAACCCACATAAACATGGTTGACTCAAATAGTGAGGAAAAAAACAAAAAAACGTGATGAAATCCAACCACAAAACGTTGATTTGAACTGTGACAAACTAATTCCAGAAGTTCTCAGAACAACCTAAATGCATCTTAACACTTGTCAACATTTAAATGTTTTTTTTTCTCCTAACAGCAAGCACTTTTGATTTTAGTGATATTTATCCATCTAATAATCAGACTAAATATGCGCTGCGGTTACGACAACAAGCATCAGTGACTTGTGGGACGACTCATAACTATAAATGCTGTGTCCACAAACTGCCAGTCAGAATTCTTCAGCACGCCATCGAACGGGTTAAGAAAGCGACATGTAGCCATGACAAATCTGCACAGCCCATCACTTGGCCACATCTGCATAATAAAATGCCCCTGTCTGTGGTCAGCGTTTTGTAAAGTGCTCCTATTAAAAGCCAGGAGATGAAAAAGTGAGAGATGATTGGGGGGGGTTGGGGGTGCTGCAGGGGCAGTTCATTAAGTTGATCTGTGTTTTTTGATCATGGCATAATGCACTTACAGACTTTTACTACATTTCAGATCACATCACTACTTTTGACATTCAGATCTCAAAATGCACCTTCTAAAATAATCTTTTTTGCAGCAAACGTATAGAGACCAGAAGAAAAAAAAAAAACACCCGCAGGCACACCTACACGTCATTTAAGCAAGAGGACTATCTGTTAAAATTAAAAAAAAAAACAGCACTAACGCTGTTACCAAGGGACTCCACTTGTGAGCAGAGAACAGATTCCTGCCATCTCCATTAAATCAGTCCCCTGCTCCAGATAAGAGTTGTCTGATTAGCTGCGGTCCTCTCGTTACAGCAGGGGAAAATATGCAGAATGTGGGCTCCTCTGATATTTATGACTCACACATTACAGATGTTATGTGGTGGACAGACAGCAGGGGGGCTATAGATGAAGAGGAAGAGAGGTAAAAAGGAAAGGAAAAGCAAGCAGGGGGTGGACAGAGGAGCGGGAAGAAGAAAAAGATCTGAACAGGTACTGGTATCATGCTACAAAAGATGAGAAGAGTGCACATTGTAGAACAAGAGTGAAGACATTTTTGACATTTGTTTTACATTGCCTAAAGAAGTGGTTCAGGTTTTTTTTTTCTCTTCTCTTTTTACGTAAAAAATGCATCTGTTATAGGAAAGACAACTCCTGATACAGGCCAATGATCCAGGCATAATAATGATAAAACTGAGAAATGCAATCATAATTCACAACACGATGGTGGTATTTCATTTAAAATATATCAAAATAAACTAGCTGAAATTATATACAGATAATACATACAGATATCCCTTTTGTCTTGTTATCGTGTATTCTCCGAGGAAGTATCAGGGAATTAACCCCCGATAAATTCGGCAGTCATAAGAAGGACATCAATACCAGCCCAGCACAATTAATCACATAAAACTCAAAATTGCAATATTGCCCTGTGCAATTATGTAATCACCAATGGGTGCAACATATTACAGGTATAATATGCACATTTGGGAATTTATGAAGTTTGTCCATAATTTACATTTTTGTTTATTTTTTATAAATAATTTTGAATTGATAAATAAATATTGGCAAACATCCTATTAATTAGATAATTTGTCCAATAATTTGCTGCTAGCCTGGATACAAAATAGAACATTAAGTACTTAAATATTGAAGTTTTAATCTCAATCACAATATGTGTCAAAATAATCATAATGTGATGTTCTTAATCAGCCCTAAAAAATACCCTGTAAAGTGAAAATGAGTAACAGGCAAATTCAAGAGACCTAACTCACTCAGCATTGTACTGCTTTTTATTTATTTATTTATTTATTTATTTGTTTGTTTGTTTGTTTGTTTGTTTGTTTGTTTTTTACATAGCACTTGCACCAGTGCAACCCCCATTCATCTTCCTCAACATGCTGTCTTAAATTACCTATAGTTTACCTACTTATTTCCATCTTTGTCTATTTTTTAAATAATAATAATAATAAAAGAACATAGTTATCAGCTTATTTGGAGCTGTTTAGTAATTCCGTATTACTTATTGATTTTAAATAAAGTAATTTTGTAATTTTTACAGTTACCTTTCATGATGCTAAACAGATCAGGAGAAGCAATCAACACTTCAGAGTTTTATTTTATTTCATGTATTATTACTCACTACTAATATCACAGATTAAATGTGATGATGTAGAATAGCATAAATAAGAGACTTTTTGTTCATGAAGAAATTATTAAATTAATCTTATATCCTTAAGAGAGTGCTTTATGAAAAGGCAGGCACATCTGAAGGGTAAACTCACGTATATATATATATAAGACACAAGTAGTGATGTCAATACAGGGTGTTTTTTTTTTTTTTTAACAACTGCCATAAAGGCATTTTCACTACTGAGTTCTCTTTTTCGAAATTCTTCACAAAAGGTCACACAACACTGTATTTGAGACAAAACAGTGATCAAATGTTTCCTTACTCGAATACAAAATGTCAATCAGTGAACACAATTTCCAAAATTCTTTTGTTCACGTCTCACTCTGTGTCAATTGCTAATTACCAAAGAGGTTGACACTTTGCATCTAAAATTAACATGAAAAAGAAAAAAATGCTTCGCTAAATCAAACATACTACCAAAGACTCCAAAAAAAAAGCAAGTTTTACGAGGATGATGAAGATAAACTTTATTTGTTTATGCAGTAAAGGTATCCAATGGTACAAATAATTGTTTACTACTTTATATTTTTACATCAAATCTGCTATGATGGCAACAGTGGCATACTTTATAAGTATTATTCTCACAAGTATTCACCGTTTTTTTTGTTGTTGTTTTTTTTTAGTTTATTTAGATTTTCTGATGTGTCTGCAGTGTGACGAGTGCTGTAAAGCATTTCAGACATAAAACTGTTGTGCCAAACTGCAGAAAGGTGTGAGAATGCTCTGCAAAGGAGAATGTCATACTGAAAAATGCTTGTCAGCAGTTGTTAAAAAAACTGAATCCAATAAATTAATTGCTAACATTTAATAATAAACACCAGAAAATGCTGTAATTAATAACAGTTCACAGTCTGTTCTTTGGTTAGATTTTCACGTTTTAAAGCACTGAAAATAAGTTCACTTAAATAAAGAAATTGCTTAAATCTACATAGACATGCAAGGAGTAAACACCCATAGTTTTATCATAGAATACATGCACCAGAATTTATTGACATTATTATAACTACTTTCTGATTTCTTCTTTTCAGATAGTAATGTAATCTTCAAGTGAAAACTCCAGAAAGCCTGATTTTCAAAGAGCTGAAGATCTTTTGAGAACAACTTTGTCATTCCATCTCTAAGCTAATTTTTGTTCTTAAAGCTGCTAAAGCTAAGTAAACAAAATATCAATATTCTGTTCAATTTATTTACAGATTTTACCATAATACTAAGGGTGTCTGTTTTTTTCTTTCATGTCTATTTAATGTCAAGATGAGGGGGGGAAACAATTCAGTGATGTGTCATGATTCTTTCGTGTTCACAGCCTCCTGGTAGGAGGAAATTATTTGGCAAGTTTGTTTAGAATTGTAACAACTTCACTTATAGAATCACAATACAAACCCAGGTATTGCGATACTATTGTATCAGGCTGCCCCTGGTGATTCCTCATCCTTAAATATAAAGTATTCGGAAACATTTGACTGCCAGTACATCCCAGGTTGGAGTACAAACACCACATTATCCACTCCAAATCTAGGCTTCCTCTTTAGGTAAAATATCATCAGTTCTTATCATCAGATGTTCAATGCATAATGCAGAGAGCGGAAAAAGCAGGACACTGAATAAGGAGTCCACTTCAACAAACATCGCTCACATGACCTCTTCTTTACAGTCCAATTATGCGAGTAGTGTTTCACACACTTTCTGTTGACCTGCCGGTACAGAGGGAAAAAAGGCTGAAGAAGAGCTCCATGATTTAAAGGCCTTCCCTCAGACCTGGAGACAAGGTTACAGGGTCAGCACAGACATTAAAAGGTCAGTGTGTGGCCCACTCGGGGACAATTACTCGCGGTCGCGGCTAAGTGGACACTTGATTGAATACGACGGCGCTGGGAATGCCGCAGCCTCGCCGATACCAATTCCCAGAGCCATTTAGAATAAAAGACCCTCGTGATAGGCCTCCTTTATGGCCCAAATTCATCTTCCTTTGCACTTTAGGAAGGATTTAAAAAAAGTGATAGAGGGTTATTCTCCAGTTGAGGCAGTGACGAACATTAGTGCCAAGTACCAATGTTGAGCAGCAAACACAAGGTGAGCAGGAGGGATGTTTTGCGGAATTAACGTGGCAGTTAATCTCAGTGCGGGCTTGTTTTCTTCTCATGCTGTGCGTGTTAACAAGTGTTTCTTATCTGATGCACTTCATGGCAGGTTACAAGCTGTGACACAATTAAATGTGATACAGAGACACACTAGGCATATTTCAGTGTTATAGACTGTGTGCATCCAATTAACACAGGTAGCTTTGCATTTTTTTTTTAGCCAAGGGAAACTTTTAATATCCACAACCAAAATATACTAGGTGTCGATAAAGATTTGTGGAAACATTTTCCCACATAACAGTAGATCCCTATGTACTTACTGTGTATTTAAGCACATGAACAAATGGCATATTTGATTGAAACGTATATACAGTGTTGCCCAAAAGTCTGTATGCGTAGGCATTTTTCTTATACAAACCTCTATAGCATTCTTTTAATTTCCCAGATTTCCTTGCCTAATATGCGGCAAGATTCTTCACATAGAAATGTTGTTCGTGAATGTAGATATATAAATAAATAAAGATATATGTACACTAATAATGGTGTGAAAAACATCCTGTGAGCAGAAGTTGTCTTGCTAATGAGAGAGGAAGAAAAAAATGGTCAGACTGGTTTGGGGCTGACATGGAGGCTACAGTAACTCAAATAACCACTCGTTACATCTGTAGTTAACAGAAAAATATCCCAGAATGCACAATTCTTCAAATGTTCAGCATTGAAGATTTCCAAAAATTAGTTGATCTTTTGGGCGTTTCAGCAACCAAAAAACGCTTGCATGCTTCTGCCCTGCCCTTAATGTGCTGTGTAGTAGAAAAAACATTTAAAGGAAAGGGCTATGATATGCGAAGTCAACAGATATTCTGCGCAAACGACATGGTTGAAATGAAAACTGAAATGTCAGTAAAAGTTTTTCCTGTACAATGGCTGGCATTTTCAGGAAATAAATGTCACACATTAAAGCACTCTTACTTTCTGACTCATTAATGAATGTACTGAACTCACTACTGTCGAATATACAAACTTGCACTCTTGCGTTCCCATGGACTCACTTTGTGCAGAGATAAAAATCTTTGAACAGAACTGTTTACGCATTTCTTGGCTTCGGAAACCAAACCCCCACATGGTGCCACCTGAGCAACCTGGTCCAGCAGCTGTGTGCTGGTAAATAGCACATGGCATAGCTCTCAAAACCTGAAGTGCAGTGCACAGTAGTAACACCTTGTGAAGGCTTAATATCAAGGGGAGTGGGGGGTGGGGAGTAGATGTAAGAATAGAAAAAAATCATACCCTGGCAGTGTCTTGTACAACACCTACAAACAGAATCACATTCTATAAGAAAGATCCAAAATAAAGACTTCTCAGTACCAGACCCGTTAGTGCAGAACTTGCTGCATTTGTTTCACGGTGTGCAAACCTGCCCAGGTAGACTACAAAGCTTCCCAAGCTCTTGTGCTATAATTTTCTTTTCCTCACTCCTGGAATGTCACTGCAACAAAACTGATCAGAATACACTACCGCTCAAAAGTTTGGGATCACTTGCAAATTTCTTTGTTTTTGTTTAGTGGTTTATTTTCCACATTATACAACAATACTGGGGATTTCAAAACTATGAAATAACACATTTGGAATTAGGTAATTATGTAACAACAGCAACAGTCGGTTGTTATTTTAAGACACAGAGGTCAGCCTTTCTGGAATAGTTCTTACAAGAACAGTATTGTCACGTACATTTGCAAAACCTATCAAGCACCATGATGAACCTGGCTCTCATTAAGTCCTTCCCAGGAAAGCAAGGAGAAGTTACCAGCCTCAAAAATCACCAATTAACAGCACCTCGGATTAGAGGCGTTATGAGGGCTTTATAGATCATGAGTAGCAGATACATCTCAATATCAACTGATATCACTGATATCATCGTTGTATATTTTGGGCACCTTCAGCCTTGCTTTACAGTGTAGAAAGAAATAAAAACCAGAAACAACCATGGAGTTATAATGTTATCCCAAATTTTTGAATGGTAGTGCAGATTATTGGATAGAAGTACAGATGTACATGTAATTTACCTCAAATCTAGCACATTGACAAGACAGGTTTTACCAATTTTACACTATCGGTTACCTAGGTACCTTCTTCAATAACATGATGTTCTTGTTTGTAAAGCCGTATCTTCTACTTGGTCGAGTTTGATACCTAAACAGATGCACTTACTATTATTTTTGTTGAATATTACTTACTATCCATAATTACATTTTGGTAAATCTGCCTAAAAGGTTATAACCCTATTGAAAATGCTTTGGTTAAAGGTTTGTCTTTGATATCTCAGGCAATAAGGAGGATTCTAACTTCACTGAACTTCCCAAGGAGAAACGAAATGGGCCAAAAAAAAACCGACATGAGAGAAATTAAATAGGTCAAAACTAAACTGGATTTACATACACACCATTTGCCAATGTACCACCTGAGAGATTCCTGAATTGAGAGACACTTTAACGCATTTTCAGGTTTCTGGGTGAAAAAGGTGCATAGCATTTTATTTTCACATGCATTTTGACTGTTAATACAATTTATTCTTAAGTTCCCATATCATTCCAGATTTAAAACTTGATAACACAAAAGTGTGGAGTCATTAAGTGTTCAGTATCTGGCTAACTAAAAACCACAGTTAAAGCACATTTAAAAGTCATCATGGTGCATCTATATATCTCCCTAAGTAAATATTAATAGGTTTATACTCTCACTGACCACTTCATTATGTACCTTGCTAGTACTGTGTTAAACCCTTTTGCCTTCAGAACTGCCTTAATTCTTGTAGCGTTTATTTAACAAGGTCCTGGAAACGTTCCTTGAAGATTTTTGTCTATGTTTGCTCAGATTTGTCGGTTGCACAGCCGTGATGTGAATTTCCCGTTGTACCTCATCCCAAATGAGATGGAGATCTGGTGGAGGCCATTTGAGTACAATGAACTCATTGTTATGTTCAACAAATCAGTTTGAGGTGATTTTAGCTTTGTGACATGGAGTGTTATCTTTTGGTCATAATGGGGTGGACAAGATCAGCTCAATACTCAGGGACGCAGTGGCGTTTAAACAAAGTGCGCCAAGAAAATATCACCCACACCGTGACACAACCACCACCAACAGCCTGAACTGGCAGGATGGACCCATGCTTTCATGCCTTTTATGCCAAATTCTGACCATACCATCCAACTGTCGCAGCAGAAATCAAGACTCATCATACCTGGCAATGTTTTTTCAATCTTCTACTGTCCCGACTTTGGTGAGTCTGTGTGTAGCCTCAGTTTCCTGATCTTACCTGACAGGAGTAGCACCTGGTATGGTCTTCTGCTGGCGAAGACCATCTGCTTCTAGGTTCTACATGTGGTGTTACCAAAGACGCTCTTCATCATATTTTGATTTTAACAAGAAGTGATCTGAGTTCCTGTCGCGTTTCTATCAGCTCAAACCAGCCTGGCCATTCTCCTCTAACCTCTGGCATCAACAAGGCATTTCTGCTCAAAGAACTTTTTTCTCTTTTTTTTCAGTGATTTCTCTATAAACCCTAGAGATGGTTGTGTGTAAAAATCTCTGTTGGTCAGCAGTTTCAGAAATATTCAGACCAGCCTGGTCTGGCACCAGCAACCATGCCATGTTCAAAGTCACTTAAATCAACTTTCTTCCCCATTCTGATGCTACTGTATGTCTGAACTTCAGAAGAATGTCTTGACCGTGTCTACTTGTCTAATCCCTGAGCTGTTGCCATGTGATTGGCTGATTAGATATTTGCATTAAAGGGCAGTTGAACAGGGGGTACTTAATGAAGTGGCTGGTGAGTGTATAGTCATCAGAAAGTAATATCCTGTGATGAATGTACAGTAAATGATTGGGAGATCTGAGAACAGTCTTAGAGGTTGTTGAACTCTGATGATACTGCAGTTGAGACATCTCTCCTTTTTATTTCCATGTAATCTCATTGCAGCCTTGGAGAAACTTTAGAGGAGATTGAACAAAGAGATCCCTTTTTTGCCCTATGGGTATATGCATCGTAGCATTTCTGTTCAGACAACACTGATGTTAAAGTGCAATTTTCCCAATATGATGGTTATCTTCAGATCAGAAAAATGCTGCAACATGCTCTTGATTTAAGGAATTAGCTCTCTATTAATATATTCCGTCAGTGACCGTTTAATGGTGCCTAATTGATTTATTTGCGTATCTAACATCCTCAACATTTTTATTACACCATGGATAAAGTAACATTATTCTTTCAAAGTAGATAGCTGGTGAGACTATTAACGTTACATTGGCGCTGAGAAACAGACAAAATTTGGATGATGCTATGCCTTCAAGGCATAACAGTCCTTTGCAGGGTAAGATAAAAACTCACGTACATTCACAAATTTATCAAGTACTATACACACTGGCACATATTTAGGATATGGGAGAAAAATAGGGAACCTGGATGAACAAACAGACATGCATTGTGGGTAAAATACAGTGTACATAATATGAGCTCAGGAACCCAGAACCATGGAACTGTGAACCAGAGAAGCAGCAATGCTTCCTGCCTTTAGCTTACTTAACATAATGAATGTATACTGCATAATTAATAACCTTGCATTGAAATCAATACTACCTTGGTCTTACTTATTATTTCCCATAAATAAATTTGCACAGCAGCAATGTAATTTCAGGTACATATATAATTTTGTGTCTGACTAAATTAAAGCTGTGCACAAAACAAATACGTCTGTCAGTGCTTTGATATGGAAACAAATCATGTCTGTAAGAGAGCAGAACTAAATGTCTATGAGAAAATACAATGTGCGCAATAGAGAGGAGAATCACCAGAGTCCTTCGATATGATATTATATGATCACGGTACAGGATTTGTATTGCAATCCTGAACATATCACTCTTTTACACATCTCTATTTTTTTTCTTTTTTCTTCAGACCACACAGAATGCTGTGCTGCCTGCCAATGTGTGAATAATTTAGAGCGAAAAATACCTGTAGGATTATAAAGAAATGACAACATTTACCTCCTATAATGCAATCATAAAGGAAATTAAAACATTATTTTGCAAACCATGAACTGCCACATGAAACAATAGCAATACGTAATGGAATCGATCCCCCCACCCCCCCCCCCTTTTCTCATGTACATACCGAAAAATATTGCGGACATATATGCGCTAACCAGAGGAGCACAACAGGCACTCAGTTAGCCTATCACTTGTTGTTGGTGGTGGAGTTATTCCCAATGAAGTACTCTGTAAGCAAGTAGGCATCAGGCGAGTGCCATCTGGGTGCACTTATTTAACGCTGGCACATGTCCCGCGGCAGCCCTGCCACAAAGCTGGGTGGAGAGTGTGGATGGAGAATAAATTGCATCATTTACTTAACACCCATTTACCGATGTGGCCATTAAAAAGCTATGACTAGATAATTTGGTTACTTCAGCTGCTGGTTGCTGCCGTCAGCCAAACTGTGTTCTGTGCGGGTCACAGGCCTGATAAAATAGAGTTTCAAACACATGTTTTCCAAGCATATTTTGACAAGCCTTGATTTACCCCCCACCAACCCCCCCAAAAAAGAATAACTCAGACAGTCACACAGACTACACTACTCACAAACAAGTGATAAGTATTTTAATTACAATGCCGAGCCCTCTTTAATTGCTGTGCTGCATTCAGGAAAGGTACATTTGCTTGTTGATAACATAGCAGTTTGGGTACAAATGAGGAAGTCAGGGTGTGGGCAGCGCAATAAAACAAGCACCACATGAACGCACCCTAAACATGTTGTAAAACTGAGACTCTTAGCCAATTCCTGTACGATGTAAGATGCAATCGCTCCATTTTCTGTGGCAGTTTTGGAACTCATTTTCTTCCACCTCAATATTAACGTTTACACTCGGCCCCTCTAAAAGTTTCAATTTTCATCTTAGGTGAGTGGCAATGCCTGTGTGTTTTGAGTCATTTTAGCTTTAATGTAGTACCAGAAAAATGAGAGAAAAGGCACCTGTGAAATGCCTGTCAGGAACTCACTTATCAAAATGAGAACTGGGCACTGTGGCCAGCAGAAATGATGCACAACCTGCTTACCTGTCAAAAAAGGGGGCCTTCAGGCACAAGTGGAGAAGATCAAGATGGACCACTTCTTCCACAGCCTCTGCCAGCAGTCTCTGAAATAGCCAATATATTTCTATTACAATAAAACAAAGATTGAGTCACTTTTTAATGTCACTTCATGAGCTTGGGGAGAGCGCCCTGGACTTGTGCATGTAATTAAGCCTGATTGAATCCCAGCTTTATTGTTTAATGAGAGCTAATTGTGATAATCAAGCATCTTATCTTAAGTCGATTTTAATTTGCTTTGAAGGGGCCAGAGGCCTAAACACCGTAACACATCAGAGAAACACAAACTTTTCTTCAACAAGCTGCAAGTAGCAAACTGTGCTTTTAAAATGCTGAAATTATCACTTCAATCATGCTAAGTAATTGCCATTACACAAACTAAATCAACAGATGTATTTACTCTTTTCTGTAACCTCACTTTGAACTGACCAACTGCTTACTCAACACTTCAGATCACACACTGCATCTATGCTATTAACATGAAAACACTACCAGCCATTTATAAATTTATAAAAGCATTTCCCATGTTGCATTTTAGAAAGAATAAAATAACATTCACTCTATAGCTCCTACAGATGTTTATTCATGAAATGTTCAATAGGTTTGCTCCTAAATGTCTGTTTAGGCCTTTTAGAAATCTTTTCAACATGAAAAGTGATTCACACTAATTAATTTTACTGCAACAGAAAGACAAAGGTAAACCTTAAGATAAGATATTTAATAACAAAAGATCTACCATTGTATTGAAAAAGGAAGAGAAACATAATACAGGTCGCTCTGAAGGAACTGAAATGGCAAGGCCAAATATTTTCTATTTGATATACACTGAAGACATTTGGGTTTGAGATCAACACACGAAAACAAGACAATAGACCAGGATGCCAGCTTTCATTTCCTGATATTTACATCCAGATGTGTTAAACAACTTAGAACATGACACCTCTTGTTTTTATTTTCCAATCATCAAAAATATTAGACCTTGTGTCTACAGATGTTTCTTGTTCTTTAGATGCTCAAAGTTTGATTTTTTTTTCTTTTAGTAATAGCTTTAAGTGGCTACTACTTTGAGCCCTGGGGTTCACCTGTGTAGACAGCACCTGTTGTTAAAATAGATAAACCAAAACCAAGACCAGAGAGTTGTCCATGTTGACGAAAGCGAATAAATGTGTTTGTAACTTAAAACATACAAGATCACTGATAAAGCAAGGTAGAGGTAGCCTCATTGTTTGGGCTCCCATGGCTTCTGCTCGAACAGACTTGATAAGGTATTCTGAAGAGAATTCAAAATGAATTTGTAAGTTTACAGAAACATTCTGTCTGTCGGTTTATGGAAAAATACATGCAATATTCTTGGTAGGAATCTCATCATGCAGCAACGCAATGAACCAAAACCCAGTGCTAACACAACATAAAACTTTTTAAACTGTGCAGGGTAATCGCCATACCTTGAACCTATTGAGCACGCATTTCAGTTTCCGAAAAGGAGACTGATGGGAGAAACCCCCCAAAACATACAACAACCGAAAAAAGCTCAAAAAAGAACCTCAAAAAAGAAATGATAACAGTTTCATGATGTTAGTGGGTCGACGGTTTCATGCAGTTATTGCAAGCGTGTATATGCAACCAAATGTTATTTATTTGAGCTTATATTACGACTATCTGTTCCAATACATTTGCTCACTTAAAGATCACATGCCATGTTCTTGTTGTAAGTTGTTTAACACATCTGGATGTAACTAACAGGAACAATCGATCGTCTCTTAGATCGTTTGATCTTAATCCCGAATGTCTTTTAGTGAGTAGCATAAAGGGACTGTAGAGCAAATTCTTTCTCAGCAATAAACTAGTAAAATGTGCATGAACTATGGTCATTCATTCAGTTTTTGTTTTAAAAAAATCTGGATATCAACACCTCGAGTAGTGAACAAATGGATTGCTTTAAAACATGTAAATAATTACGCAATCCTTAGCCGCTTTTCCCGCCTGGATGTGGAGTTGTCATGGCACCGGAGTAAACAATCTGAACCATTTCGAGTCAGCTGGTGAGTGCTAAAGACCTGAACCAGCTGGACGACCACTATTACAGCCAGCGCAGAAACAAAAGTTTCCACACAGTATGTGTGCAGCGCCCTGCGTGGATCCCTGGAGACCCAGTAAGCACTGTGCGGGCTGTGGCCCAAATCTGCACTAAGCACCCTTCGTAAAATCCCTTCCCTCAAAAGCGTAGTGCCAAAGCCAATTAGTTTTGTGATTAATTTAGTCATTAGCTTACTTTTAGCTGAGGGGACATTTAAAAAAAAAAATAGAAACATGGTAAACTTGCTGGAGGAGCATGTCTAGACTAATTACAGCTTGTTTATTACAATGCCCCTGACAGGAGCATACATTTATCAAATAAACAAGCAACAGCTAGTCAATTAAGAATATCCCAATTTCATCAGGGTTCAAAAACGCCAAGCAGACCTGTTTCATGTATGACACCTAATATCATATAAACACATGCAGAAAAAAAAAGATGAAAGAAAAGCTTCCTCAGATGAGAATCCTTTGAATCCAGCCAAGATTCAGTTACAGGGAAAAAACTAAGCGTCTTGTGTATGCAATAATAATTAACTTAAGTTCATATATATACAAACTGGTTTACTAATTAAACGAGTTATAATTGTGAACACATTTCTAGCAAGGATGTAGGAAAATGATAAAAAAATAAAATAAACAAACACCACGCCTTCAGCGGGTACTTCTGGCACATATCCTTTTCACACATCTACTCTGGCAAACACTATGCAACTCTAAAGATGTAGACCCAAAGTACCTTAATCACCCAGTCAACATTAACATCTTTGTTATTCTGTCGCTAACGCTTGCAAGAGAAGCTCAAGAGCTCAGATCTCAGTGCTGACACCTTATTACACCCACTGCCATGGCGCTATTTCAAGAGCGAATATCAGAACGTTTCATGATCAAAGCAGAGCAAGCTCTCGTGCACCATGGGATGAAGGAGCAGCCAAGTCCTGCCTTGTTAAACCTCGTGTCTGGGTGGGGCTCTGAGTCCTCATCACTCTGAAGGTGTGTGTGTATACAGAGGATTCTGCAGACTCTGGCAAATGTAATAAAGGTGTAACAAGACGAGAAATAGGATTGCAAATTATATTTCACAAATGTGTTTTAAACAGTTGATCTACCATGTACCACAGCAGCTGAAGGTTTTTCTTGATCGCTACATAATACTGTACTGTAATAATCAGCCATGCAACTAAAATACTGAGTGTTTCCATTTAAAGAGCTCAACATTATCACCATTACAGCAAAATTAAAATAAAAAAGCAAAATGTAAAATGTTACCAAAATTTTCTGACTTCATTTGAAGAAATGTACAAAAATCATAAAAACATAAATCTAGAAGCTGAAAAATCTTTGAAACCAAATCTGAAATCGAACTGAAGATGAATACAACATCTCAAATAAACCAAATGAAATAAATGCTCAGTTTCACAGGCCAGGTAGTTTCATTTCTCCTTACCAGTCAAAACTAAACCATTAAAGAGATATCAACCGGACATAATAATAATAATAATAATAATAATAATAATAATAATAATACAGACTGTGCCCAAAAATTCTGACAATTTAATGTGCCGGTCTATGAACACTTTTAGTAATCTGTCATTTTTTTCCCTTTGGAAAGTCCTAGACAAAGGTGACGGAAGTTCCTGGAAAGGAAGTCAGGTTTCATGTAAGAACCTGGTGACCTCAGAGGCCAGAGATCGGAGGAAACTGATCCAGCACTCTGATCCCAGCTCAGCTGTTAGCTCCGCAGCTGGCACAAAGGCACCTGGAATAATCACACCATTCCAACCTCTAATCCAATCAGTCAGGCTCTGCACTCCAGTAGTGAGACACTGAGGATGAGCCGCAGCTCATGTATCAGGATATCGGACAGAGCAGAGAAGCTGGCAAAGGCTGAACGGGGAGGAGGAAAAATGCTAGCCTTAGTGCTGATAACTAGTCATTCATAACTAAAAAAAAAAATGTGTGTGTGTGTGTGTGTGTGTGTATACAAATACTACACTGTGTGTGTGTGTTTGTGTGTATATAAATCTGACTAGATTTTATATTTAGTCTATATTTAGTTTTAGATTTGTTATTCAATTCTTACAATGATTGATTGCCTTTTGATTGGATTTACTTAAATTGATCCTCAATAACTTTAGGCCAGTAAATAAAGACAAATTTGACCTGAGTAACCTTCAGTAAAAGAAAAT
Organism: Clarias magur; assembly: GCA_013621035.1. NCBI lineage: Eukaryota > Metazoa > Chordata > Actinopteri > Siluriformes > Clariidae > Clarias > Clarias magur. The sequence goes on from QNUK01000060.1 coordinate 2,404,224, forward strand.
GTTGTTTACATTTAAATAATAAATTTGAAACAAAAACAAATCTGTACCGAGAAGATACACTGACTTTATTTTACAATTAAAGCATTACCTGGCTAAGAAAAAAAAAGACTTTCAGAACAACAAATTTTCAGTAATAATAAAGCTACTCCATCTGATTAGTGTTATTATCACCAAAACACCAATTCTGAAAATATTTTTCAGAAGAACTATACACCAAGGTGCACTTAAACAACACTGCTCTCGTGGTCCTAAACCCTTACTGAGTCATATTCTGATATTTCATTTTTCTTTAATTTGTCACCTGTCAGATGACTTCAAAAATCCATGCAGGCATGAGGACACATCCATCCAAGTCTGAGCATGTCCAGTGTCTGTCCAATATGGCAAAAAAAATCCCACACATATACACACCACTATATACAGAAGCTGTACAGTAATCTCTCCTAATGTGTCTTCACTTACAGTCTGTCTTTAATCTCTGTTTTAGATACTTTGATCCCTTTCCACAGTACAGTATATATAACGTCAATTTCTAATCCTCCCTGCTTCGTAATATTTAACATACTGCGAAAAGTTCCGAACTTCAGAACAGGCAAAAGTATAAGTGAAAACATTCTGCAATTCGATGTGCAAATCTAGAGGCTGAAAATAGGAAAGAAAAGTTCAGCCCAACACTTCAAACCCGGGTCAGGCGGCGTTTGCCAAGGTCCGTTTCTGCATAAGTGAGCACACAAACCCCAGCGCCTGTTCAAATACTCCTTCTCTCTCTCTCGCTATCGCTCTCTGTTCTTTCTCTAGAAACTCATGACAACGGCCGAGGCAGCAGTGTTTGATCTTCAGTGTTTTCCTTAATCTGGGTTGTCAAGGTTCACCAGTTGAAGCCTGTTTACTTCTACAACAAAAAAAGCCTTTTTTCCCCTCCTTCTCTCTCTTACTTTTTCTTCCCCTTCTTTAAGACAATGTAAAATATGAAGCACAGAGCTTGCACTAGCCTGAGCCGCAGAGATGTCCTATATTTTTTTATACGTATAAACAAATATTTATTCATAATGCTTGTTTGTTTGTATTTGAGCTCTAAAATAACAGGATTTACAACAGGATTATAATAGTCACTAACAAATATAATATATAACATTAAATTTGAGATATGAATAGTACATAATAAAATGTGTGCATTCAAAAATAAACGTAAATGTACATATTTACTTCACTGGGGGGAAAAAAGTAATAAACATACTGTTTGTATGTAATAAAACAGCTGTCTTGTCTTGTGCGTATTTTTTCACTCTGCCTGTCACCTACAGAATTGCCACATTCACTATCATAAACAGCAAACGCATTTAAGTCGTTTAGAAGAGACAATGAATTGCGGAGTGAAATCCCCGGAGTGTAATAACGCGTATTAGAGGATGAAAACCTCAGCTGACACACTCTTCAGTCCGGCAGGAGTCGGGGAACTTTCTCAAAACACTCAAGGAGACGAATCAGACACTTTCATGCTGCGAGGAGAAGTTTCGGAACTTCAGCAAATCTACAGTTTACACACATACACACACACACACACACGCCTGGGATAGACAGCTTGCTCAGCAAAGTTTGGACTAAAAGTAGCACTACAGCTGAAACCAGTGCTGAAAGCGGACAGAAATTTGTGTGTGAGAGAGAGAGAAACAGAGTGAGAGCGATAGTGTGTGTGTGTGTGTGTGTGTGCGCGCGCGCGCGCGCTCATTTCTGACTCCGGCTGAACGGAACACGTGGGGGAACAATTCTCAGTGCTGCTGAAGGCATCCCGCAACCGGAGAGTGGACCCGAGAGCGTCTTTTATTTAGTTCGTTTCAAGTCTTAACTAGAAACGACGTGACCGGTGATGATGATGAAGCGCGAGAACCACGGCGCGAGCGCAACAACACGTTAGCTCGCGGGGCTAACTTAAAAAAAAAAAAAAAAAAAGTCACGTTATCCGTCCCCGCTGTACGTTCTTCAATGTAACGCAACAATTAAAAAAATATATACGATTGTTCGGCTTCGTTGTGCGCACCGTATATGTTTGTTTGCTCGCTTGTTTACTCGTCGGAACAAACAAACAAACACACACACACAAAGCCGAACTCCAGTCCAGGTGCGCGCGCGGCCCCCGGGAGAGAAAAAGTAAGATATTAGACACCAAATAAATGGAAAGAAACATTATAAGTAACTTACCGTAATTTGGACGTTTTTTAATATGTATATATGTGTGTATATATTTTTGGCCGGAATGTGCTGCGGCGATATGAACTCTTCGCGTGCTCTTGTGTTTTGGCAGAGCGCGTGCGATAACTCGTACTGTAAACACTATTACTCCGCTCTAGGGACTAACTTCAGGATCTGCGCGCGCGTCTCTCTGACCGTCACACGCCGTGCTCACGCGGGGTATCGGCGCTCTCGGCACCTCTCCGTTAGGATCGCGGGATTCTTCCGACGTTTTTACACTTTAATGTGTCTTGCGAGAGAGAGGGACAGAGACAGACAGTGAGAAGGGGGAAATGTCGCGGATTTAGCTGTTGTTGTTTGGTGTTCCCAGTCCGTGACGTCATATCCACCTGCTGAGTAAATAGCGCACAGGCTACAGTAAAGTCGGGGTAGTTCGATAAACAACGACACTCGCAGGCTGCCCTTTAGTTCACCCAGTAAACACGGAACTGTTTCTTTAAGTAAAATAGTCCGGAGTCCAGGTGGATGAGTGGAGCAGGAGCGAGTCTAGCCATCCTCTGCTGGATTGCATGACTTTCTCCAATGAATCAGGAGGGGGAAAAAGTTCAGGAGGAGGAAAAACCCATGTGCTTGGAGGGGGGAAAATCTCTGACACTACAATTTCACTTATCTTGCCTTTATCTTTCGCTTCGCTTTATTAGTGTTTTCACCAGATTGCATTAGTGTCTGTTTATCTACTCACACGTGAAACAAGAAAACAACGCCTCGATGAATGCAAACGAATGCATGTGTTTCTCCTCTCTGCTGGCCTGAATAATAAATATCAGCTAAATAATCACCTACACTATCACCAATCATTCATAAAAGTATTAACAGTGTATGCTCCTGTTACTGTTCAGTAAGTCACAATGATGGTCAGGTCAGTATTTAATCTCAACAACTTGGGAAATGACTACACACATATGGGATGAAGGTGTTTAGCGCAGTAGTAGGCTACAGTACATTTCTGACCTACTGCACTAAAGCGGCGTGACCGAGTTCTACGAGTACAGAGCGCCACCTGGTGGATAAATACGTGTATTTCAGTTTTTTTGGGCTTAGATAGATAGATAGATAGATAGATAGATAGATAGATAGATAGATAGATAGATAGATACTTTATTGGTCCCGCAATTGTAATCATCGAATCTTTTAGAGCAGAGTGTCCAGGTGCACATATGGGAGATTACCCATGCAAAAAAGAATGTAATTAACATATTTATACATATCTATAAAGAACAAGATGAATTCTTTAATGCCAAACATGCAAAACGGTAACGTACACTCATTATTTTATGACATAATGTAGTTTTCATTGGTTAAAATTGGTTACATTTTTAAGGAGTAAATTTAGCTAAAGTTTTGTTAAATTGGTGGCAGCATGGTGGCATCGTGGTTTGCACTGTGGCCTTGCACCTGCACCAACCTTGGGTCTGTGTGCGGGGAGTTAGCATGTTCTCCCTGTGCTTGGTGGGTTTTCTCTGTGATTCAGTTTCCTCACACAGAGAAGACTAAATGCCTGTTGTGTGAGAGAGCGTGTTGTGCCCTGTCATTAATTGATACCCCATCCAGCATGTACCCAGCCAAGTGCCCCAAGTCCCCGATTACATTCTCCAGTCCTCCTGTGACCCTGTACAGGATAAGCGAGGTTTCTTTGACATTCCTTTTGTGGCTGCAAGAGCAAAAACTCACCCAGGCATCGAGTTGTTTTCATCAGGTCTTGGAACTGCATGAAGCGTCTTGTTGAAGGCACAGGTCATGGCCATGTTGATGTTGTACCCCTTTTTTTAAGTGAACTATAATTCTGTTGAGGGTAGCGAGGGCTAGATTCCTATCTATTTGTCTCGGGGACAGTCAGTCCATCTTTAATGTTTGACCAGCAATATACTGTATTCTCTGTGAAAATACAGAAATTGCTTTGGAGGTTTTATGTCTAGGAAAAGAAAATCTTACAGATGAATATATGCCAATCTAAAAAAGGAAACAAATGCATGGTGTATAGATTGTACCTACATATACAACATGAATTCAGGTACTGTATATTGGGACAACATTTGCTGTTGGAGAACTACAAAAATTAGAAAAAGACCAAAAAAACAAGGGTTACCCTTTAGTCAACCATTGTTAATGGCATCTGTTGTTATTTGAAAGCAAATTTTCAAAGCATAAGGAAATTCATAATTTGAAACGATTCTTCTTCTAACTCATCATCATATTCTAATATTGTTTGAACACAAAAGACTAAGTAATACAGACTACATATTAAGAGGTTGGTCCAAGTAATATATATTGGATTTTTACAAAAATAACAGAGCTAGGAATTATATATATATATATATATATATATATATATATATATATATTTTTTTTTTTTTCTAAAAATGTTCTGAAGTTAAACACAAATAGAAAAAAGTCATTATCACATTAGAATATGATCTTGGTATGTAAAATGTAAAAAAAAAAAAAAAGCGCTTGCAATAGCATTATAACACGTGATTTTAAATAAAACCAACATAGACAATGATATGAGCACTGTGGCCTAATTTAAAATCTCTGTGTACTCAGTCTATAGCCTAAGCAACATGCAATATTTTCAAGTCTACTTTTTTTTTTTTTTTTTGCCGTGTTAAGGTCTTTTATAGAAACATGATTAAATGCATATAAAATGCATAACTGCATCATTTGCTTATAGCGTGTCATGTACTGTATACAGTATATTCCTGCATACAGTAAATCATCTCACTCCTTTCATCATGTCTCTGCTTCTTGCATTTTAAGACTGTTCTAATTAATGTGAAGCACACATTTTGTAAGGTACATCTCCTGCAACTTCTAAGGCTGCACGGGTGAAACCAGGTTAATACACACACATTGATTCTTTCCTATTTTATTACAACAATTTTAATCTTATAGTACAACAATAAATCATAGTATTGACAATAACTTGAGAACAAAGTAGAATTTTAGGATTGTATCATTTCCATAAATTCCAGTCTGTAGTATTTGATATCAATCCATTGAAATGTCATCTGAGAACACAGTACAATATTAGACATCTGAAATCTGACCTTTAGTTTAAAAAAAAAAAAAAAAGTTTAACATGGTCAATATCAAATCTGTCGCATATTATGTACAGTATTTGTTATGATTATTAGAGCAGAGATTCCTTAAAGTCTCCAAATGTACACCCGTTTTAAACAAAGAGAAAAATAACAACAACAAAATTAATTAGGTTACATGATTTCTGTATAAAAATAGTACTCATAAGTAGTGAAAATTGTGTGCACACTGTAATATGAGAAAAAATGTGCTGTCATTTACATACACTTGACATACAGTAACTAATCTATCACCATGTGTCTTCTTTCATCTCAGTTTAGAGCATGGGTTATGAGATGATGTGTCTTCTTACTGTTATATACAGTGTCTAGGATGAAAGCGGTTAATGCACTCAACATAATAGCATCTCTGTTTACAGTGACTAAAATAGACCTAATGCTATTAGGACTAAACTATTTTAGGTCATGTATATTTTTAGGACATCTCGCAACACAGTGTTTTAACCACAGCCGCAAGCATTTCCCTGGGGCTAAAGGCAGTCATTTGACTCTGCTGTTCAAACATTCCTGATAGTATCACTGATGCAAGATTGAAATAAATCAAGTAGCATACTTTAAAAAGCATAAGAAAACAAAACAATTTTTAAAAATGTTCATTAAAACTGTATGGTTCTGTACTTATATTTTCACATGCACCATTATTTCTTTAGGAAGTCCTTATGAGAGAATAGGTCCAGTGAGACAAACATAAGCAACCACTACAGCTGCTGATGAATAGATGTGTTAAAAGGTTGTGTTATTATGTATATGCGTATGATGGTGATATATGTAGCATAGTAGCTTTGTGGTTAGCGCTGTATTCCTCAGCTTCTGCTTTGTGTGTGAGTTTGCATGTTTGCATGTGTTTCCTCGTGCTTGGTGGGTTTCCTCCGTGTACTCCAGTTTCTGCACACAGTACAAAGACATGTGGTGTTGGCTGATATGCATTTTCAAATAGCCCTTAGTGTATGAATGTGTGTGTGTGTGTGTGTGTGTGTGTGTGTGTGTGTGTGTGTGTGTGTGTGTGTGTGTGTGTGTGCGCGAGCGAGCATGTGTGTGTGTGTTTTTATGTACTTGTGATGGGTTGGCACTCCATCAAGGGGGTACCTCACTTTGTGCTGAAGTTTACAAAGGAAGTTGTGAGAATATTTCTTTAAGGCTTTATTCTCACAACTTGTATATAAATCCAATATATTGCAATAGAAAATTGCAGTGGTCTCTTATTTTTTTCCAGAATATATACGGTATATGCAATTTTCTCCAGAAATCTTCTGGAATGTCATCAAGAGGAAGCTGGGCTGTTCACCTCTTTGCAAAAAGAGTGGAATAAAATTATGCAACATCAATGTGAAAAACTGGTGGAGTACATGCCAGAACATGAAAGCTGTAATTGCTAATCAGGGTTATGCCACCTAATACTGATTTCTTAATGTTATTTAGCCAACGCATTAACACAATTTGTTTTGAAATTATTTGCATATTTGGGTTATTAAAGCTCTGCAAATATTGCTGTGTTGTGGTGATGACATTTTACACTATAAATAACAATAGTTATATTTTCAATTTAGGAGAAATGTTGTCAGCAGTTCACAAAAAATCAAACTAAACTGTTCATCCCACCAATACATGCACCTGTAAGAAAAGAAGAAAAAAAAAAACATAAGAAACTGATTATTTTGCAGGGGTCTCTTTGTTTTTCCAGAGTTGTGTAATTAATCTGTCTTAAAGCATACTGTATATTCGGTAACTTCTATGAATTATTATTTCATTTCAGTAAAAAAAAGAAAAACAGTGCAGAAGTATTAAGCCACCCCCTTATTTTTTCATTTTAAATAAAATTAAAGAACACAGGTTTTCCTGTCACATGCTGCAAATTGCCTAAATATACCATTTAAAATTTGTTTCCTTATGTACTGTAACAACCTCAGCAGCAACCTCATTTCCCCTGGAATGTAACATCATTTCCTCTGGATTGTAAGTCTGCAGAGGTTATGGCATTTGTTCGATATACACTACAGTATATGGCTAAACCATACACATTAATACTGTATGTCGCTAGTCTCCCCTTTTACTGTTATAACAGCCTTCATTCATTTTGACAGGTTTCCCACTAGATTTGGACTGTAGCTACGGGGAGCCCTGCTCATTCAGCCATTAATGAGGTGAGGCACTGATGCCTGGCCGGGAAGCCTGGGGCGCAGCTATCATTCCAGGTCATCCCAAAGATGTTCAGTGCAGGTGAGATCTGGGCTCTGTGCTTCTGAATTTCTCCACATTAACCCTGGCAAGCCATGTCTTCATTGAGCTACTGTGCACAGGAGCATTGTCATGGAGTGGAAAAGAATTTGCAAAGCTACAGCATACAGAGACAATGTAGACAATCATGTGTGTCATGTTCATATAGGTGTCATGGGCAGGTGTGAACATATGCTTGGCTATCAAAGGGGTCATTCAAAATTCATTCATCATTTTGTAAATATTTTCTCTCTGTAACACTGTAAGAGAATATAATTTTATTTCATGAGGATTGTGACTAACCACTAGATGGGGACAAAATATAACAGACATAAAAAAAAACATACGGCGTATATTCTTTTCTCACAGGATTGACTAGTGCCAGATCATACAGCTCATTAATGGGAATAGCACCCTCTCTCCCCCACAACATTCTCACACACACTTCAGCTATTTTTTTCTCTCTAAAATACAGTGGAAATACTTGTTTCCTGTGCAATGGAAGATGTTAATTTATACATTTTCAATGAAATTTGTTGGAACTTCTCTTTGATTAAAATCATTAAAAAATCTAATTATTAAAATGACCTGTCTAATATTGTGTAGGTCCACCTTGTGCCAACAAAATGGCGCTGACACATCGGGGGATGGACTCCACAAGACCTCCGAAGGTGTGCTGGCAACAAAACGTTTCCCTAAGGTCCTTTAAGTAATTTAGGGTTGCTTTTTTGTCCAGTACATCCCACAGATGTTTGATGCGATTGAAATCTGGGGAATTTAAAGGCAACACCTTGAACACATCATGTTTCTCAAACCATCTCTGAACAATTTTTGCAGTATGTCAGGGCACCTTATCCTGCTGAAAGAGGTCAATGTCATTATGGAATAGTGTTGCCATGAATGGGGTGTACTTGGTCAGGGGCAATATTTAGGTAAATTTACTTTTATTTACTTATATTTACTTAAAGTAACATGTGCATGAACGCCAGCATCCAAGGTTTCTCAGCAAAACATTAACCAGAGGATCACACTACCTTTGTCAGCGCCATCTCTTCCCCATGTAAGCGACATACACACACCCAGCAGTTTACATCATATAAAAAGAAAACATGATTCATGGGACCAGGTCACCTTTTTTCCAATTCTGATTCTCAGGTGGCCATAGTAGATGCTTTCAACAGTGCACAGCATCAGCATGTGCACTCTGACCATCTGCAGATACCTGCAAGCAAGCTGTGACGCACTGTGTGCTACAACACCTTTTTTTCATTGCCAACATTACCTTTTTCAACAGTATAAGCTTTAATAGCACTTCAGTCCATTTTTGTACCACTTTTAGTAGATACAAACCACTCCATACCACAAACACCCCACAACACCTGCTGATCTGGAGATGCTCTGACCCAGTCATCCAATCTTCACAAGCTGGCCCTTGTCAATATCACTCAGATCCTTATGTGTACACATTCTTTTTGTTTCTGGCACACTAACTTTCACTGTATGGATAGACTAATCAATTATATTAATTTCACTGTCATTCATTTTAATGTTATGGTTGATTGATGTATAAGATCAGATCATATTTTAGGAAGCATCCATGTAGATGTGATAAACCATACAACAGTGAAAGTATAAATAAGAACATATTAAACATCAAAGGGGAATTTTATATGGTGGTTCTCAGTGACTTCCCCATTCGAACCGTGCCTGATTGTTCTGTCTCTGCATGAGTCATGTGTCAGTTATTCTACAGCAGCCTCAGCAGAAGTACCATCAGCTTCCCCAATACACAAGCAATTGCACTGGTGCCTTTACTTTGCATTGCTATTTGAAGTGGGTAACAACACAATCCACTTAAAATCTCAGTCATTACATAATAACTCAAAAAAGCCTGGTATGTTTGTACTCTGGCTTCTTTTCATCCTAGTGCTAGAAGTGATTGTGAACATTACATGTAATTCTGCAAGCCATTATTTTGACTGGAAAAATACCCTGACCCTTAAGGGTCCTCTTCATTCATTTGAATGGAATTTGATGTGATTTTCACCCTCTAGAATTGTAGTGGTGCACTTCTGCTTGATAGACTCAAATGCACTTCGGCATCACATACTGTACAGTGTGACCGTAAAAAGATCTTCCAGGGATTTAGTGGGATTTATTTGTTTTCTATTTGACGAATGTAAAGAATTAACTTGATATTCATTGTGGTTAGTAATTGCATTAAGTCGCACAGACATCAGGAATTTAATACCTTCTTTAGTCCAGTGCTTATTTCACAAGAAGCTGAAATCCATGTGTCATTATACCTACAAAAGCATCATGTCTTGTTGTCAGATGAGGCAACTTAAATTTTAAAAAGGAGACTGCATACAAAAGAACGCCTAATACCTACTGTAAAATTGGACAGAGGATTATTTATACTTTGGACTGGTTTGTGATGGTACTATGAATACTGTAAAAATCTGGGATGTTTTCTGAGATTTTCTGGTATATTTTCCTCTAGTCTATCTACAAATACAGCTGTCTCAGTGAAGATGCACTCTATGCTATGCCCCTATGTGCTACATATCCCCATCACCTAACACCTAACACAAACTGGGAGCCATCTGGCCTACACCTGACTTTCACACCTGACAAGAGACACTATCTGAGTACCCAGCCTGTGAACCACTATAAACTGAAATGAATGGTCCATGCACTGACAACCTTCATGGGAGCATGATCCAAACAAATGGTGACCACCCCTTAATATCCAGGCACTTTTTTGACGAGGACCTAATTACTTCCACAGACAGTTTATTGCTTACAGCATCAGACAGTCATCCCTGTTCCCCACCTGGAACAGAACGACTCTTGGCCCTCTGTCAAATGCATAAGGTATACTAAAAAACAGAGAGAAGTGAATCACCGGTGCTCCGTTTTAAGTGAGAAAGAAAATTTAAGTTAGAAGGCAGACCAGAACTGCAGATGTCTTAGCAATCAGGGGATACACCTGCCCATATATATAAAAGAATCAGCCCCCTTTAAAATAATAAAAAGAATTTACCCAGTGTAACACAGGTAAAAAAAAATTAAAAAACATGTCAGAAAATAAATAGGAAAAGATAAAAAGCAGATCTCACCCTATCCTAAAAATTATGTAAACCAGGTGAAGCTAATCACCTTCTCAATGGAACACAAAGCTTTGTACATCTACACAATTTGCAATGTTTGACCAGCGTTCTTTGCAGGACTGCTCAAGTTGAGTTAAATTTGATGGTGACAGTTTGTGGACTCCAATCTTCAAGTCATTACACAGATTTTCAATGGGGTTTAAGTCTTGGCTCTGACTAAGCCATGCAAAGACATTCACTTTTTTCTCCTTCTTCTCATGTTGGGAAGTAAACATCAGAGGGCAGCAGATTTTCCTCAAGAATTTGACATTATTTTCCTTCTATCTTGACAAGTGCTCCAGTCCCCCATAACAGGATATTACCACCTCCATGCTTTACTGTAGGAATGGTGTTATTTGGATGATGAGCTGTATTGGATTTCTGCCAGACATATCTTTGGTGTTGTGGCCAAATAATAAAATTTTAGTCTTATTTGTTAGACCACTTGACTTTCTTGAGGAGTGACTTTTTTCTTGCAACCTTCCCATACAAGCCACATTTGTGGAGATATTGTGATATTGTTGTCACATGCACACAATGACCACTCTTTGTCATAAATTCCTGCAACTGCTTCAGAGTTGCTGTAGGCCTCTGGGTAGCCTCTCTGACCAGTTTCCTGCAGGCAGTGATAAAGGCCATGACATTTCTTTGTATCCGTCCTGAGTCCTGACAGCTGGGTAAAATAAATATTGCGTCTGTCATTTCAACAAAATACTGTATATGTATATATACATACATAGCTTGTGTCATTCACATGCTGCTTATATTCTGCCCTGTCACAACTAAGTTTAATTCACCCTAAATAAGCAGTGGCATTTGCATTTTGGAGACAAACCATCACGTCAATTAGACACTGAAAAGTAGGATTTCAAAATATCTCAACAGGCTGAGAAAGCTGTTTTTCCTTGGACTTGTAATAAGGTTATAAGGCATCCTGGTAATAGCCCTAGGATTTAGGTCTAAGTAAAAATGAGTCACACTTACAGTACCTGATCCATCATTAGGTCTATTTTAAGCAATTGATAGGCATATAATTTTTGAGACGGCTTTCACCTTGTGAAAGTCAACACATTAATAGACTGCACCTTCTGCTTTGGGCACAGTCACAAAGGGGCTGTTCAACTCCACAACACATGTTAAACCAATTTCTCTGGTTTCTTACTATAGTCCAGCTGGCTCTTGGGCAGCAGGCTGTAGGCTACCACCTTGGCTTTTCTGTTCAGTAGAGCCACATCCTAAGGCCATTCCGTTAAACCTATCAATGCTTTGACATATTCCTGTGGTGTCATTCTGGACAGAAAGTGGAAGCTCCTTGGCACAGGCGTGAAGGAGAGTAGTGTTCCTAAAATAAACCATTTGACATAAAGGCAGACAGGCACAGGAATAGGTTTATGGTTTTATTTTAAAATAATTAGACAAAGGGGGAAAAATGAGGTATGTAACTCCAAGCACTCTACACATGACATAACATGAGTGGGAAACTTTTCCATTTTCTTTTCCACCTCAACTTTTCCAAGTCAAACTCACATATACAGTACACATGTCTTAATTCTCTATAGGACACAATGTGTTCTGGGATGCCAATTTATCTGAAGTGTTGAAATATCAGTTCAGCTGTTACAAATGCTGTAGGTAAAGCTGGAACAGGATGTCCTGCAGACCTCTCATTGTAGTCCTTTTCAGACATGGGATATATAATGTTTCAGGCTTTATCAATCATAAAAACTTTGCCTGTCTTTCAGTCAGACTTACCATACTTTTATGCAAATGTTCCTCATGGCTTCATTCAGACATTCAGACTCTTTTATGTGCCTTATATCTGTCATCCTCATGATATTCTACAATACATCAAGTGGCATATAGTAGGTATATATAATAGGTATAATAGGGATTGCGTTTCTTTGTTATTTATATTTCTTCTGTAATAATAAGGGAGAGACAATGTGTGCGTTTGTGTGTGTGGTGCTCTATGTATGGGGCCCCTAGCTCTCGAGAGGTCATTCTAATGCCTGTTGGGGCCATAGGCAAACATTTGCAGAGGGCATCTCCAACCAGCCTTCATCACAATATCTTATAAATAATAAATAAGTTTGTCAGCCTTTGGATGCCCCCTACTGGCCTGGGGCACCAGGCAGTTTTCTAGCTTGCCACATGATCTGTGGGTTTTAAATGCATTTCATATCTGCAAGTTGTCAACAGTATTTATATGTGACATGTTACATCTGTAGCTGTCCTTGAATGTTTTTTATTTTATTTTTTACTTTGCTTACGGTGGTTATGTGTTTAACATTTGTGTTGTGTCATCAAGAATGCACTGGAAAAATATTAAGATGAGCCTTAATTTCAACATTACAGATCTTAAAAACAGGGGAATTAAACATCTTTTCATTCCCTGCAAAAGACACATTAAGAAATCACATTTTCCACCCCAACATGATAAAAATCCCACCCAATCTCGCAACATGATATGGCTTTACATTTTTGGTTTTCCATGAAGACTGTCCTATCATCGATTGATGCTATGGGGACCTGTGACTTCAGTTGTTCGATAGCTCAGGACTGGAATCTCCTACAGTCTACCTGAGCCTCCGGGAACAAACTGGACTCCTTTTAATTTTAATTTTAACACATCTCCTGTTACACTGAACTTCCAGTACACATTATTATGCTGATCATTCTCTGCTATCCGTTATCACCCAGATGAGGATGGGTTCCCTGTTGAGTCTGGTTCCTCTCAAGGTTTCTTCCTATTACCATCTCAGGGAGTTTTTCCTTGCCACCGTCGCCCTCGGCTTGCTCATCAGGGACAATCTTATCATTTTGATTCATACACATTGCATAAAAACTTACTTCTTTTTATTGTATAAAGCTGCTTTGCGACAATGTCAATTGTTAAAAGCGCTATATAAATAAAATTGAATTGAATTGGAATTGAATTTACATGTCATTTTGGAGATCAATGTCACATGTCACTTTACACACTACCTAGTCAGTATGCCATACTCATGTACACCCTATCAGTAAACGCTATGTGCAGTTCCGACTTGTTCCGGGTTGAAAGTGATCCATAAAGGTCACTACTGGGGTTGACCTAGTACGATTTCCAAAGTGATTTTTATGGATTAGGTGAATTTCAGACATAAACCAACCTCTTAAATTTCAGTAAAATTTGTAGAAAGGCATCAGCTTTTCTACAAACTAATCAGCTGAAAGGTAATCCCAGGAAAAAATTGCTGAAATGCTGTTCATCCCAGGTAATGCATATTCACAGCATGATCTTGTGATGTCCCTGGAATGCCCTCAGATATCACCTTCAGTCACTGCTTTAGATGTCCAAACAGCTGAGACTTCAAATTATTACTAAAGACTTACTTCTTTGTGGAGTATTTATATTAGGTCTTTATTTATTTTATTTAAATATTGTGTTATTTAAATATATATGTATATATCCTCACTAACTATGTCTTTAAAATCTTCAAAGATTAAAGACTTTAAAGCACTTTTGCAAATCACTCGGGAGAAGGGTGTCTGACAAATGCCATAATCGTAAAGGTAAATGGAAGAGAAATTTTTTTTTTTTTAAATGCAGAATACTAGTTTGGCCTTGAGAGGAGGGAAAATGTAGTTATAATAAATAAATAAAAAATCTATTGTGAGGTGGCCATGGACATTGTGGGATTGAGGGGGTGGAATTTGAGACCTTTGCCTCAATGTAAAAAGAGCTTTAAATGAACAGACACCAGGACCTGTGCCCTATGATCACTAAAAAGATGCATATTTTATACAGATTCTGCTCAACTTATAATGATGTCCTATGAAGTTATTATTAAAATAATATCCTATGATCCTATGACACAGCGATCACTGACACCACTCACATTACTACTTAACAACCCGTTCACAGATGTTCATTTAATACAAAAACTTGTCAATCATTTTGCATTATGAATGTTCTGGGCCTTTTATCATGTTTGTTTTCTTGATATGTTTTTACCCTTATTCTGTTTCTTCTTCCTGTCTTTTTATTAACCCTCTCCCTTTGATTCCTTTGATCTGTTGAATTTTGACCTTTGCCTGCATCTGCATCTGTGATATATAGATAGTAATTTCAGATATATCTGCCTAATCTTTATTAAACCTCATGCACATGGCCCTTCAAAGGATTTTAAAGATTAAGAGTAAAACAGCTGTTTTTTTTTTTTTGTTTGTTTTGTTTTTAAACAACTCAGCGCATTAGGCTGGAGCATAATGATCTTAAAGTGTGTAGGTGATTTGTTAGATAAAATACCAACAAGGGCTGAGTTACAAAAACAAGTATCTCACGCATTGGGAAGCCATGTCCATGACTTTCACTCTAGAAAAAGACAATGATGGCAACAGCAGAATATCACATAGTAGTAATTAAAATTGTATGCATATGTCCGATAAATTTAAACACCGTTAATATACCCCAATCAGCCATAACATTCTGACCGCGTGCGTAATATTGATCATGTCCCCCTTTTGCTGCAAAAACATTCCTAAGACCTCTGAAGGTATGCCATAATATCTGGCACATAGCAAATCCTCTAAGGTCCGGAAGTGGAGCTTCCATGTATCAGACTTTTTTCTCCACCACATCATACCGATGCTTGATTAGATTGAGATGCAGAGAATTTGGATGCCAAATCAGCACTTTAAAATTGTTGTTGTTTTAGTCAAACCATACCTGAAACGTTTTTATAGTGTAGCAGGGTGCATTATCCTGCTAAAAGAGGCCATTGCCATCAGGGAATACTGCGTTCATGATGAGATATTCTTGGTCTGCAACAATGTTCAGGTAAGTGGTGCATGTCAAAGTAACATCAATGTGAATAGCAGGACCCAAGGCTTCCCAACATATCATTGCCTAGAGCATCATACTGCACCTGCTGGCTTGTATTCTTACCACAGTGCATCCTGGTGCCATCTCTTTCCCAGTGATGCACATGCACACAGCTATCCACATGATGATAAATAAATAAATAAATAAATAACGTGATTCATCAGACCAGGTCACCTTCTTCCACTGCTCGCTGGTCCAGTTCTGATGCTCAAATGCCTATTTTACAAATATGTGCTTGTGGAGGCGGACAGAGGTCAGCATGTGCACCCTGATCGTTCTGTGGCTACGTAGCCCTATATGCAACAAATTATGATGCATCGTGGGCTCTGACACCAGCATTTACTTTTTAGCAATTTGAGCTTCCTTCTTAAGACTAATTTTGACAGCTCCTGACCACTGAAGACTGGGAATGTCCCAAAAGGGCTGCAGTTTTTTTGGGGTCGCTCTAGCCATCACAATTTGACCCCTGTCATAGTTGTTTTCTGCTTCCAACACATTAACTTCAGGGACAGAATGTTCACTTGCTGCCACTTCATCGTGCCATTGTAACAAGATAATCAATCCTATTCACTTTACCAGTCAGTGGTCATAATGGTATGGCTGATCAGTGTATATAAGATATTTATTCCACACTACTTATGCAATGCAATAATTATTGCAGTATTTGTTGCTATTATGCAACAATAGCCATCATGCTGAAGGTAAAGGAACTTCTAATGGACAACATTGTTTAACAAAACTTAAATCTAGAATGCTACAGAGCCATAGCAAAGACCTTAAATATTTCTTTAAGTACACTTTGTTAGATAACATGCAGGTGAAAGTTAATGAAACCCCAACTAATCTTTCCTGGACAGGTATTTCATAATGCCTTTTCAAACTGATGATAGAGAAGGAAAAAGAAATTATCAGCAATCGCTTGGAAAGAACTGCAAGATGACCTGAAACAGTTACACATAAAACTAAAAGCAGTGAAACATAGTGCAGTCAGCTTCATCCCTACATCCCATGTAAATATCCTCTGGCCAAAAAAGAAGCACAGATGGATGTCTCTAAAAGCATTTACACAAATCAGGCCACTTTTAGAACAATATACTCTATATTTGAGGAAACAGAAATAGGTCCTATAATACTGTCCCACCGTACATACAATGGCAATAACGCATACACGTAGTGAAGTGTAGTGCTGGGAATGTAATAATATGGGGTTGTTTTGCTGCAAATTGTACTGGGGCATTAAACATCAGCAAAGGAAATGAGTGAAGAAATATCCTGGGACATATAATATTAGAGAAGAATTTGACCTCATTGACCATGAAAATTAATCTTGGGAGAAGATGATCATTCCAAAACATCCACAGTCATTTGGATGCCCTAGCCAACCTTAAGACCACTGTAACATTGTGGAATTTAAAATGATTTGCTGATATGAACACTTCAATTATTTAAAAAGTGTGGAATCAGTTTATTTTATATGCATGTATACTGTTTTATTGTATAGATGGTTGAAGAATAGAAAGTCAAAAGGCATTATGTGTGTAAATTTAAAGTGGAAATATATACCAGACAAATTCTGTGCAGAATTCTGTATATATAATATATGTATATGTATATATAAGAATGATTTAATATCAAGAATTCTTGTATATTTGTATATAATTAAAGAGAATGTTTTCTTTAATGTTTTACTGTGACTGGCCTAAAGATACCAATAAAAAATTGGATGTTTTTGTAAGAACCTCAACAACAACCTCCTTTCCCTTCTCCTGTTCCTCAGCATTCAGCATCAGCATCCTAATCACCGGCCTGATCATCCGTCATCATCTGCACTGGTTTCTCTCTGGTTCTTGCCTTTTTATGCCTGAATGATTCAAAGGTCACTATGAAATACTACTTGCCATTATATATCCTTAATAACATTCTTATCGTCATTGTAAATCCACCGCCTGGTCCCCAAAAAAGTTGCTATTACAGTAGGATGAAAGTATTGGTCTGCATCAAGCAAAGAAAACAACTAATAAGATTTGAAATAACTGGAACTGGGGTAAGAACTCTTCAACACATTATTTACATTATTTAGCAACTTTCAAAAAAATAAAAATCTTGAATGGTGATCATTTAAGCAGTTTAGTCCCAGTCCTATGAGCAATCTGTAGGGAGCATAAAGATTGAACTTAAGTCCAGACAGGCCCTATTCTAGAGTAATGGGTGCATTAGGGTAAGAAGGGAAGCGCTGTCATGATCTGGGGTTGCTTCACCTGGACAGGTTTATACTCAGCAGCGTTATGTGGCAATAAAATGAAGTTAGCCGCCGACCCGAATGTATTGAATAACCAGATTATCACATCTATTGAGTTTTTCTTCCCTGATTGCACAGGCATATTCCAGGACTGAAATTGGGAAAAGAGTGGTTCTGGGAGCTCGAGGCATCATTCTCACACATGAACTGGCCACCACATTGTATGCTGTAATCAAAGCTAAATGCGATGGAATGAAATCATAGAGTGTGTGACTTGTTTTCGGCCGGGTAGTGTGCATGCAAAAGGTTTCTCAAATCCTGTAAAGCATCACGATTGTATAACATGTAACGAAAACTTTAGCTGAATAAAGTTGAAAAAACAAACAAACAAACAAACAAACAAAAAGACAATGTCGAATCAGTACATGCAGTGATGAGGTAAACAATTATGGATTGAATCCTACATTGTTTAATGAACGACGACTGTGATTAGGATGTGCATATTTAAATAGTGTGTAATAAACTGGAACCAGATGGTAAGTGATCGAGTGAGTGTGTGTGTGTGTGTGTGTGTGCATCTCTGTGCACCCTGTGTCTTTAAATTCTCGGTGCACGCGCGTTGGACTGGAGCAGAAGATGTACTTCAGTCTGGATGAGAAATTCGCCCGGACAGGGAGCTGTGGTGTGTGTGTGTGTATACGGATCCCACATATGCAAGCATGATGTTAGCACACGGACCAGCACGTGCGATTAGCAAATCTGCCGCGAAACGCCTGGCCAGCTGCTCGTGAAGCCGAAGCGAGGCTGCGCGCGGTGTCGTTTCCCGCCGCAAGAGGAAGAAATAATCTGCTTTCGGTCTCGTGCTGGATGATAAAAAGCAGGAGGACGCGATCTGATATGAATAAAGATTCGGATTAGGAATACGAGCGGAGAGAATACGGCCTAGCGCACGGCATTTCTTCTACGCGGAATAACGCGGGTTGTGTGTGTGTGTGTGTGCGAACGAGATGAGATGAGATGAGATGAGATGTCGTGCAGTGATATGTGGAGATCACACGTTGTTCAGGCTGTGAGGACTCATCTGAATGCCTTAGAACAATGATCGGACGTGTTGACTTTTAACCGATCTCGTTGCTGGATGCTGGATTACGGAGTCGGGGTGTCGCTCTGGACAGTGCGCATGCGCAGATGGCCAACGCCAGCGATCCCGGTGAAAGCAACAAGCCCTCTCTTCAGGACTATGCCATCACTCCTCCTGCTGTGAAACTGGCCTTCCTCGGTCTCATTGCAGGAGCCAGTTTGTTGGGAAATGTCCTGATCTCGTTTTTGGTGATTAAGGATCGGTCTCTTCACAAAGCACCGTATCATTTCCTCGTCGACCTGTGCCTGGGCGACATCGCGCGCTCGGCATCATGCTTCCCGTTCATGATGGCGTCCGTGGCACGAGGCTCGATGTGGCCTTACGGAGCTATGAGCTGCAAGGCCGTGGCTTTCCTGTCCGCTCTGTTCTGCTTCCACGCCGCCTTCATGTTGTTCGGTGTGAGCGTAACGCGCTATATGGCTATCGCTCACCACCGCTTCTACGCCAAGCGGGTGACATCATGGACGTGCGCCGCTGTCATCGGGGTTTCGTGGATCCTGGCAGCGGCCATGGCCCTGCCACCTGTTTTTGACATGAACACGTACAGATTCGTGCACGAGGAGGAGCAGTGCATGTTTGAGCAACGTTACGCAAGGGTCAACGCCACACTGGGGTTCACACTGATGTTGGCTGTGGTAGTCGGAGCCACCCATGCAGTGTATGTCAAGATGCTGTGCTTCGTGTATGACCACCGCAAGATGAAGCCAGCCCAGTTAATCCCAGCTGTCAGCCACAACTGGACTTTTCATGGACCCGGAGCCACAGGTCAAGCAGCTGCTAACTGGATCGCTGGATTCGGACACGGTCCGACACCACCCACTCTAGTGGGCATCAGGCAGGTAGCGCACAGCGCCAATAGAAGGCTGCTTGTCCTGGATGAGTTCAAGATGGAGAAGCGAATTGGGAAAATGTACTATATGATAACACTGGCATTCCTGCTGCTCTGGGCACCGTACAATGTGTTGTCTTATGCACAGGTCTTGATGAAGGATAGCGGCATGCCACGAGGATACGTGAGTGCTGCAGTGTGGCTCACTTTCGCTCAGGCAGCCGTCAATCCACTCATTTGCTTTGTATTCAACAAGGAGCTCAGGACACGATGCCGAGCATGTTCCTCTTGCTGCTTGAGCAGGCCTACGCAAACGCCCATGGAGCCATATTGTGTGATCTAAAGCAAGATTGTGGTCTACGCCTACATTTTTCTTCTATTAAAAGATTCTGACAAGCCTAATTAAAAAAAAGACATCACAAGACCAAAAGAGAGCTGTAATGAACTGGTTCGACAAAAACAGGTTTTCTGTAATGAGTAGTAAATAATTACAGTGTGTGCCATTATAGGCAGATAATCATTGATCAGGTGGTGTGATGCATTACCACACTTTGATTACAGTACTTTTTTCTTATTATTTTCCTATAACGGAACATGCCAAAGTGTTTTATTTTTCTTATACCACATCGATTTGCCAATGATTGTAATTTTGCATTTAATTGCTGACAATATACTATACGAGGGTGAGTCAAAAATGATCTGCATTTTGGTTGTAGAATTTTTTTTTATTCACTTTTAGAAAATACAAGTACATACTTAAAAAAAAAAAAATCTCCTTGCTTTTCAATGTACTTTGTCCATCTGTCAACAACCTTTCATATTCTCTCATTAAAAATGTTTTAGGCCGAGCTGTGAGCCACAAATGCACTGCTGCCATTATTTCTTTATCAGAAGTGAATCTTCGTCCTCTTAGCTCTGCTTTCAGGGGACGAAAGAGGTGAAAGTCCAATAGAGCAAGATCAGGACCATAGGGAGGAAGCGTTAACACCTCAAAACGAAGGTTTTGCAGAGTGTCAACAGTGTGGGCAGAAGTGTGCGGATGTGCATTGCCATGTAGGATCACAACACCCTTGTATATTAGTCCTCTGCTTTTAATCTGAAGTTTAGGCTTCAGCTCTTCAAAAAGCATCTAACTGTAACAACCACTGTTGATTGTTGAACCTTTTTTCTAATAATGTTCCAATACTGGCCTTGAGAAGTCAAGAAAACTGTAAGCATCCATTTTCCAGCTGATGGTTGACTTTCGAACTTTTCTTGGTTGGCAATTTAGGATGTTTCCATTTCCATACTCTATAATTTACTCTTAGGCTTATAGTGACGAAACCACGTCTCATCACCAGTAATGATTCTCTTTAAGAAACTTTCACCTTCCTTAAAGTATCCGTCTAAATTTCCTCTGCAGATATCCAACCAATTTTGATTATGCTCATGTTCACACCGCCACAGCAGTGACTGGGGGGACAGTAGCCTTCAACAGACACTGTGGCCAACAGAAGTTTTAATATAACCAGAGTGCGGATTTTGACTCACCCTCATATTTTGTGAGGTGTTTTAGTCATGTCTAATGCTGCATACCATGACATTGTATCCTTATCATCATCTGAGAAACCAGTGTCATTGTTTCATTGCAATGAAGCCCAAGACTTCTTTCATTAAATGTGAGCTAAACTTTTTCTCACAGAAAGATTCTTTTTTTTTATATAATGACATTATTCATCTATTTATTATTAGACTTAAATTATGTGCAGCAGTCAGCATACAAGTCTCTGTGAATGAGCCGTTGCTATAGAAACAAGAGCATATTAGAATGTGCACATTAATCTAAACCTGTAAAAGAAAATTAAGCAAAACCTTCTGAACAATCAGATTCGAGACTTCAGCAGTGCTGTAGAGTATGTACAGTAGCATAACTTTTACTAATCACATACTGTAGACATTACATTGATGCAAAAATGAATAATGTTTTAACAATTCTGTTTAAATACCTAGACTTCGGAGTTTCCCTTTAAACTTTCCTGTTGTTTTGATTTAACAGCAGTGTAATGGCCGAACAGCCGTCTGTTACTGCAACGTTTTTTGCAGTTTAGTGTAGACGTGTAGCCCTCACGTGCTCAAGACATCATCTTTATACCTTTTTATTAATGTAGTCCCTAATCATTATGCTTATAAACCCAGAATTTAATCTAACATCTATGCATGAACATTAAATAATATTTATGTCTTTAAGGCACATCTGGCAGGTTACTTCATATAGGATTTTTTTGTCTAAAATACAGATTCTTCAAATGAACAGTTTGATTGCAAAACACGATAAACACCATTTTTGGACTTTCACGCATTTTGGCAAATTCTTTTCTACAGTTACACAAGGTAGTTTATAATAAACTTTTTTTTTCTGAAAACTGAATTTAACCTTTCGGAGGCTTTACAGGATGTTCTCCATGGTAATATTTGCAAAAAAAGGAAATTAATCAGAGATATGATGCTATCATTTCTGTACAATATGCATAAAATACATGCATTATATCCGGGAAGCTGTTTTTCTATTTACTACGTCTGGTTACATTCGCTATGTCGTGTTCTCTAATCTCAGTTTCAAAACTCCAATATAATTTAATGGGACATGTATGCAGTCAGTTTAATGCCCCAAAGAATGTTATATGATGAACAATGTATTAGGATAAGGAGTTACATCATTTTGCAAAATCATACAAAATTCACACAGATATGCCCTCAATGATTCACTCAGTGTGACCCGCCCCCCAAAAAAGTACAAAATGTTCTCAATCAGATTTTCATACATTTCTTAAAATGCTTTTCTTAAAACTTCCAATATGGAGATTTCTCATTTTACAGTCAAACATTTTGCCATTTTAGTAATAAGTATAGGTTAATTATATACAGTATTTAATCATACATAAAATATGAGGTTGCATAATGGGAACACACGAAGGCTGGAAAGACATAAACACCTTTCACACTTGACTTTCACTGATTACAAATCAACACTAATTGATTAATGATTTCATCCACATGGCTGATTTTTTCTTTCTTTCTGTAATTCTTTGAATGGATGCGTGTTCTGGATGCGAGGTTCTATGTACACTATGTTTGAATAAGTAATCATTCTGTTGTCTGACTGTACATAGGATTTTTTATGTCTTAGGGAGACAAACCAAAGAACCCGAAGGGTTCTTGATTAATCATGTTTTAAGAGTGTAATAAAACACTTTCATATGTTTATCAGAAAAAACACATTTTGCTGTATCTGGAAGTTGAGTTATATCAACTGGACATGTTCTTAGTTCAGGGGAAACATTTCACTACTCATTTAAGTAGCTTCTTCAATCTGTATAGTATATAACTTATTTACACTTATTTATAGCTACCAAATAATATATTTGCAAGGACCTTGATTTCTTTTTTATTTGGAGTGGCAGACATCTCTGTGTACTTTTTCTGCATATAGTACATAGCATTTCCGGGTGTGGACAAAGCAGCATCCTTTCATCTTCTGGTTATTAAAGAAAATGATCAATATAAGGGAGTGAAGAAACTTTATTGATGTTTTTGTTAATGAATAATATGGACTGGTGAAACATTTGTATTGTCTGGATTAGAAGTCGAATAAAGCTAATTGTCACAACATGTTTAAATATGGCTCATAAACGATTTCTGCTATGATTAATTCACTCCACTACAGGAGGCTTTTTATCCCGGGTGGGGTGTTAACTAGATGCAAGGCAGGAACGTAACCTAGATGGGATGCCAGTCTTTCTCAGAGTGCCATGAACATGCATTTATATTCTTTTTTTCAAACACCAAAATCTATTTAGATAAGTGCTGTTATTAAGGACCAGATGCTTTTGAAGAAGATCTCCCACTGCTTATATAATTGATGTGTTGTTTTCTATTGTAAGTGGTTAGATTCTGATTGTGATATCCCATCGAGCATGCATTCCTTGTTCTTCACTCTCTTATCTCATTTTAACTAAGACTATGCTCTTGGAATTTGTTTCTGGGCAAATGTAAAAGAGGTGGCCGTGATTGTAAAGACATTTGCTTGTATCCACTGAAAGAAATGTTACTTATAGAAACTGTGTAGGCTTCAAAGGAGACATTTTATCTGGCTGTTCATTGCTTGTAGTGTTTTTATTCTCGGCATCATGTTGCAATAGGCGTTTTCACAAAGGCTTCAGTAAAATGAGCCAAATGTACCTTCCAGCTGACACTGAAACTTCACTCTATCCATTATGCTGCCTGTCATCCTGCTTCCTCAACTCAGCTTTGAAAATCTGGCATTTCTTCAGGCAATTTTTTATCTCTGTCAAGGTCTGTAGCAGATTAGTATATACAAAAGCATATTCCTCAGAAGGAAATAAGTTGTTATCTGGCCATCCAACATATTTTAAACCTTTTTCATTTACTATCAAGGATAACGTGAGTTCACCAGAAATGTAGTTATTAATACATTGCCACTCTCCTATACAAACACACACACACATACTGTATGGTGGCCAATTCATTCATAAAAATGATTGCTCATGCTCCCAGAAGCACTCTTTTGCAATCTGAGTACTGGAATATACCCATGCCATCAGAGAAGGGAAAAAATACACTTATGTGATAACCTGACCATCGAGCACATTCAGTTTGTCAGCTGACTTTCTTTTATTGCCACATAGCGTTTCAGAGTCTAACCAACTGAAACAACCCCAGATCATAACACTGCCTCCAGAGGCTTGTGCAGTGGCCCCTATACATGATGGGTGCATCACTCATCACATATTCCTTCAGACCGTGACGCACCCATCATTTAGGTATAGGGTCAATCTGAACTCATCAGACCACATGACAGCAGTTTTTCCATTGCTCATGAAATGACCTATTCACCTTGCATGCTTTCAGTCTAAGAAAGGGCCTTTTGCTGTGCAGTATATCAGTCAGGCTGCCATTTTGCCAGTACAGCTACATTACTCATTTGTAGTGATAAAGTTTGCTGTCTTGCTAATAAACAACTTTACACTGCCCTTACAGTGATGATTCGGTGAGTCACTCATTAATATTGACAAAATTGCTTCTGGTTGAATTAGAACAAGCTGCCTGTAAGAGATTATATGATTTGTGGTTTGAATTGAAAATCCACATAGGGTATATTTAGAGCCCTGTATTTATAGCACTAGAATTTTATGTAGTAATAATATAGACTTTTCTTGTTTGCTTCTTTGCAGAGTGACATACTCTTTTGACATACAGTGAGTATATACAGTATATGAATACAAATTCTAACAGTGATTTAACAAATAAAAAATCTAGTTTATTAATTTCATCCATTAAATAACTAATCCTTGGTTTTCCCTCATTCATAAGACATGCCTCAGTGCAGAGCCTGACGTCATTTGGAAAAATAACTGAACGGTATTAAACACAAGCCAGATAAAAGTGTGAGGTGACTATTCATTCATTTCACTTTGTTAACTGCTTTGTCAAGGCTGCACTGGTTCCTGAGCCCGAGAACAAGGTGTAAGCAGAGACACCAGTCCATCACAGGGAACCATGTAAACGCATTCTCTCACATATTTACAAACAGGACCAATTGAGCATGCTTTGGACCTTTACAGAGAGTAACCCAAGCCTACCTCTGAACGCAAGACCTTGGAGCTGTGAGGAAGCAATGTGACTCTTCTTTAACATCATTTATTTTTCATTTATACATTTTGTTGCCAGAGAATATAATCATAATCTTTTAATTTAATAACACAGATATTAAGGCATATATTGTAAAGGGTTTGTTTCTTAATAAATAGTAGTTTTCCTTAAATAAATCAAACAAATTGCCACTATACATTTTATACAGCCTTCCACATTTGAGGATGTATTTTATTCAGAGATAATAATCTTGGTATTTGGACGGTGAAAGACATCTAGAATGGCCTTTCTCTGTAGTAATACATGCCAGATTTGGCAAACATGGGCAGGTATGATGGAGTCTCTTTCCATTGAATGGAACCTGTAGATAACAATTATTGCAATAAGCATACAAGTTAGAAAACATAGAAATGCTCTAGTAAACTCTTAACCATCTATGTGGCTTCATTACTGATAAACAAAAAATGGGAAAGAGCAATTCAAACAGTTATCGATAATAATAATTTTTCAAAAATGTAATAAAGTAAAAATTCTCACTTAAACCGTACATTTATCTGCTACAGCAATTTGCAGACTTTTGCACAGTACTGCATGTTAGTAGCATCTAGAAAATATCTCAGAAAATACACTGATTTTATAGGAAAAGATGATTTATAAAACTATCAGGATGGAAAGGACATGAGAATGAGGGGGAAAAACAAGAAATTTCACCTTATGGCTCATAGGATGGCACTCCTCTCCCTCCAGTCCCATTGGCATACACATCCGAAGGCTGCGTATCCACAAACTGACTGCGCAGCACATACCACCACCACACTGCGAATCTTTTTCACATGACTACACACACACACACACACACACACACACACACACACACACACACACACACACACACACAGAAAAAGACAGTATAGTAATTTGATTTATTCAATCTCAGGAATGTTATGAATTTTTTTTTTTTCTAAAGGTAAATTATTAGTTAGTATCAACATGATGCCAATTTGTTCAAGGACATTTGAAATTTTTTACTCTTTACCAAAGAGGAGGTTTAGATACTGGTCACCATTTTACTGAACATAAAGGAACTTCACCAGGTTTCATAAAAACAAAAGCATATTTGAGTGACATATACGTAAACAAAGTCGCATGTGATTCATGAAACATCCAAACTATTGATTAGTTTTAATAGATAAGAGTAAATGATGAATCAGCTTTGGCTGCATAGTAAACTCCTATCCACTAGTCCAGCATTAGGCCAGTTTTGTCCTAGGAAGTCCTGCAGATTTCAGCTCCAACCCTGAAAAAAAAAAAAACACTTGCCTGTAGCCTTAGTATTGTTGAAGACCTTGACTAGCTTGTTCAGGTGTGTTTGATTAACATTGGAGCTGAATTCTGCTGGATTGTGGCTCTCTGAACTTTCCTACCCCTATTCAAGTCCCTTATTTACAGGCTAAATGAAAACTTGATAACTTTAATGTGTAATCTGCTCGTCTTTAGCACCCACAGAAAAGGTCAAGAGGAAAGAAAATAAAAAAAAAATTCTAAAAAGCAGTGAAGTTACAATTGCATGTGTCTGAGGTTGTTACAAGGTGCGTAGAATCTTTAGTAGAAAATCAGATGGGAACGTGCAATCACAATACCATGACCTTCTAAATGTGGATTCTGAATTCAGCTAGATCGAAATGGCGTAATAGCTTCTTCCCTTAATCCTTTAATGGCAAAACTTAATGGGAGTTTATTTGTCCAATGACATACTGTAGATCCAGTAAGGTGTGTAATATCAGTGCATTTGCCTTAGTTGATCTTACACAATTCCTATCCACACTCATTCATTCTGTAAGCCAGTCAAATACATCCCACAACAATGCAAAACAAAAGGCCTCTTCTGCCTGTTATAATCAGATAGATGTTGATGATTTTTGCCCAATTTGCAGCAAGATAACAGGAAGGCACACATTGTGTGAGAAAGCCTCAAAAGCAAAAAGGGGCCAGGCATTGGCATCTATTGTCACAGGGTCTTTGAACAAACTACAGGAATTCATGGATGGTTTTGTTGTTGAACAGTCCGAATTTTTTTTAATTCAGCATGCATCTTGGTTAAGGATAGGTTCTATGTTGTCTTATTTCACCTCTTAGATACAGTAGACATGTGTCCTGCATTGTCTTTATAACGATGCTGCAATGGAATGACTTGAAATGAATCAACAAATTATTAGTGATCACCAACTGAAACAGAACAAACCTAGCTAGAAAACGCAGATTAGGACAAAGAGTGGAACTACAGTGGAACAAGAACTGGAAAATGAAGTTTAAGAACATGGTGGGTGGGGGCACATATTTTGCAGTGACTAAAGGCTTGAACTTGACTACATAATGTTTTGAGTGACTAGGAAAATAGTTGGATAGGATTCAACTGATATGGAGTGCCAGGTGAACTAAAAAGCTCAGGGTAGAACTGTTGCACTGGCGTACTAGGTTACTGAGTTTCTTACATTTATAATAATTTATAAATATATCATATTTCGTTTTAATTAATCTATTTAGGAACTTATTTGTTGTTTGATATATTTAAACATCCGCACTATGTATCATACACCCGAATAGCCTAAGAAAGAAGAGAGCAATATATTGTTTCTGTTTGTCGCTTTGCTATTTCTTGAAAATTATACATTTAAGGCATGCCTTTAAGAGCCCTTTGCACCTAGTGCCCTAAGAAGTCAGATCTACTTTGCCACAGTGTCACACGAAAAGTGTTTCCAGGTGAAGGCTGGGTAAAAGCCAAATAGAGCAATAAAGGTGAGACTAATCTAATCTAAAACAATCCAATTTTTGTTCACAAACTGGCAGGAGATATAGAAGCCCAACTGATGACTCAGGCACTGAGGTTAGATTGTCTGGGATTTTTGTTGTTGATGTGCTTTTGATCTCTCATTTAGTCTCCCAGATGATTACCCCTACAAAACATATTCTAGGCAGGACAGGTTCTTAGGCTGTTTCTTTGGGGTCTATGTGGGAGAGGAAATCTGCTAGATTTAGTGAATTACACGGCCCACTGGGCTTGACAAGAGTTGACACTGTTTTGAAGTACACCAAGATTTTGTGGTAAACCATTAAGGAATCTCCCCAGCCAGGGTCATTCTTCCAAAGCCAGTCTTACAGTGAGGTGTTCTCAGTTGCCTACATCATAACTGCATTTAACTAGGATATTTTTCAGAGAAAAAAAATCCACTGTGTGCAGTCTGGTCTTATCTCAAAACATTTGAGAGAAAACAAACCTGACATCACTTTCTAAGGCACTAAAAAGTTCCACAGCAAAGGTTTGAGAGGGGTCATGGTATTTAAATATGGTGTCAGGCTCGCTAGAGGGCATGATGGATCCAATTGCAGATAGTGTGAGTAATTCGCTTATGAGTGCTTGTGAGAACTGAAGCAGGCAAAGTGGGGATTTTAAAACGGTGGCGTGGGTACAATTCCGTGCTGCAGTGTGAGCGGAATGGTGAGAGGCGTCATGCGTGAAGCGGAAGCGCGCAGAGCCGGCGCGAGTGAGATGCAACCTGAGATGTACTGTTTGCCAGCGTGTGCAGCGTGAGCCTTGTGTTGAGGCGGCAATGCGTAGAGTCGGCGCTGGAAGAGAGAGCTCCACGATGAATGCCGGCATGGAGAGAAGGAGCTTGGGCTCGGCGAGGATTAATCGTAGTCATGGAACAGGCGGGGGTCGAAGCCTGAGAGACGTGAAGCAGTCCATGATCCATGCTTGTAGTCAATAACAAGTAAGAGGTCAGCAACACAAAGTAGATGGGAGCTTGAGTAATGGCACGAAATGCGGCGATTTAGAGAAACGGTCCACGATGGTTAAGATGCAGGTGTTGTTTTGAGACAGTAGTAGGCCAGTGACGAAGTCGACGGAAATGTGAGACAAGGGTCGGTGGGGAATGGGGAGAGATCGGAGGAGACCCTCAGGAGAGCAGTTAGTCCTCTTATTCCTGGCACATGTGTCGCAGGAGGCCACAAAGATTTTGACATCCTCCTTCATGGTGGCCCAACAGAAGCGTTGGTGTAGGAGGGAGAGTGTTCGTGCCTCTCCAGGGTGGCATGCCAATCTGGAACTGTGGGCCCGGTCTAGCACCTGTGGTCACACGGAAGCTTGGACACAAAGTTTGTTGGTTGGAACAATGCTTGGGCCAGGTTCCCATTTGAGGGTCTGCCAAACCAGGTGCTCCACATCAAGTTGAGTTGTTGCCACAAGGCAATGAGGATGAAGGATCGCCTCCATCGTGGGGGTGTCCTGAGAGGTGGAGAATTGCCAGGAGAGGGCGTCAGGCTTGATGTTCTTGGAACCAGGGCGATATGATAAGGTAAACTGGAAACAGGAAAAAAAACAGCAACCATTGTGCCTGGCATGAGTTGAGTCTTTTTTTTTTTCCCCGATTTTCTCCCTAATTTAATCGTGTCCAATTCCTCCCCGTCACTAGGGGGCTCCCACATTAAGGCTACTACTACCACTCAGCAGGGAGGGCCGAAGACTATCATGTGTTTCCTCCGAACCACGTGACGCCAGCCGACCGCATCTTTTCGAACTGCTTGCTCGCGCACCGTTGGGGACGGCGTAACAGACGCCCCTGACTGGCTGTAGAGCCATGATTAATGTCGGAGCACTATGTACCTCTCATCCCTCCCCTCTGAGAGAGCTCGGCCAATCAGCTCTCTCTAGACCTCCGGCTGCGAGAGGTTACAGCACCACCCGGGATTCAAACTAGCGATCTCCGGATGATAGGGCGAGCGCTTTAACCACTGCGCCACTCGGAGGACTGAGTTGAGTCTTTTTGCCGTTTTTAAGTACTCCAGGTTCTTGTGGTCGGTCCATACAAGGAAGAGATGTTCCGCCCCTTCCAGCCAGTGTCTCCATTCTTCAAGGGCCAGCTCGACTGCCAAGAGTTCACGGTCCCAGATGCCGTGGTTGTGTTCGGGGGATGTGAGTCGGCGGGAGAAGAAGGAGCAAGGGTGAATTTTGTCTTTCGGGGATCTCTGAGACAGGACAGCCTCAACTTCCACAACAAACTGGAGGGAGGGGTCAGGAAATATAAGGATGGGTGCTATGGTGAAATGGTGCTTGAAATCCTTGAAGGCTTTATCTGCCTGGGGTTCCACCGGAATAGGATCATGGATGATGTGAGTGCCGTAAGTGGGGTCCACCATGCTGTAGCTTGGGTGGGGTCCATCTGGATGCCTGCAGGGGAGATATAATACCCCAAAAAGAATGTGGAAGTGCAATGAAACTCGCATTGCTCTGCCTTGATGTAGAGTTTATTCTCCAGTAGCCGTTGCAAAACCTGACGCACGTGGAACTTGTGCTCCTTTACCGAGCGTGAGAATATCAGAATGTCATACAGGTAAGCAAAGGCTTTGAGAAAACATTGAGAAAATCCCTGAGGACATCATTGATGAGGGCCTGGAACACCGCCGCCGCGTTGGTTAAGCCAAATGGAACCACTAGGTACTCGTAATGGCCGGTGGATGTGTTAAAAGCAGTCTTCCATTCATCGCCTTCCTGTATCCTGACAAGGTGGTAGGCATTCCTCAAATCTAACTTGGTGAAGACGCGGGCATCCTGGAGAAGTTCAAAGACAGACGACATCAAAGGAAGAGGGTAGCGGTTCTTAATCGTGATTTCATTCAACCCTCTGTAATCAATACAAGGTCTGAGGGACTTATCTTTTTTCTCTACAAAGAAAAATCCTGCCACCGCTGGTGAGGATGATGCACGGATGATCCCTGCTGCGAGTAAATGCTTTATGTATTGTTCCATGGCCTCTCTCCCAGGGCGGGAGAGGGAGTAAAGTCGACCCTTAGGTGGTGAGGTGCCTGGGAGGAGTTCGATTGCACAATCATAAGGGCGATGTGGGGGTAAGGAGATGGCCCGTGACTTGCTAAAAACCTGTCGAGGTCGTGTTACTCTGTGGGTACCTTGGTTAGGTTGGGGATTTCCTCTTATGGAGTGAGTGAACTTTGGCCCATAGGGGCGGAACGTAAACATGAAAAGAGGCAGCTGGGGCTCCAATCCAGGACTCTTCTTTCTGATCGGCCCTGGAGTCCACTAACGTGTGAGTGAGATAAGATCAGTCGCCGGGTGTCAGGGTCATGGAGAAACATGATCGCTGGTCCGAGGAAGAAACAGATGCGGGGCCCCCCTGCATCCCCAGAACTCCAGGGGGGCTGACCTTTTAGTGGACAGGATCGCACAACATGGCCAGTCTGACCGCAGTAGAAGCAGGCGCCGTCGTCCTTGCGGTGCTGACGCTTCTTTGCATGCCCTATCTGCATGGGCTCGGGGGGAGGCTCAGGTGTGGCCGTGGTAAGTGTCGAGGTGTGTGGTTTGCGATAAGGCTGACGTTCATGTTGCCGTGCCCGCTTACAGTCATTAATGCGTGTCGCTAAGTCAATGAGACCCTGCAGATCCGAGGGAAGCTTCCGGGCCGCAAGCTCGTCCTTAATTGGGTCTGAGAGCCCATGAAGGAAGCAATCAAAGAGAGCCTTTTCATCCCAGTCACAAGAGGGCACCAAGGTCCGAAAATCAATGGCAAACTCGAAAATCAAAACGGAACGAATTCCCTGATGTACAGTAGTTGAAGTATTTGACTGGCTACTTGATGCCCCATAGAGGCGCGGTCAAAGACCCTCCTCATTTCATCCTTTTTTTTTGGGGGGGGGGGGGATTTTTCCCCAATTTTCTCCCTAATTTAGTCGTGTCCAATTCCTCCCCGTCACTAGGGGGCTCCCACATTAAGGCTACTACTACCACTCAGCTGGGAGGGCCGAAGACTATCACGTGTTTCCTCCGAACCACGTGACACCAGCCGACCACATCTTTTCGAACTGCTCGCTCGCGCACCGGCAGCGTAACACACTCGGAGGACAGCGCTATCAGCTCCCTCCGTTGTGCAAGCTCACAGACGCCCCTGATTGGCTGTAGAGCCATGATTAATGTGGGAGCACAATGTACCTCTCATCCCTCCCCTCTGAGAAAGCTCGGCCAATCAGCTCTCTCTAGACCTCCGGCTGCGAGAGGTTACAGCACCACCCGGGATTCGAACTAGCGATCTTCGGATGATAGGGCGAGCGCTTTTACCATTGCGCCACTCGGAGGCCCATCCTCATTTCATCCTTGAAGGTTTTGTAGGTGAAACAGCACAGGACTTGGGCATCCCATAATGCTGTTCCCCATTTTCTCGCCTTTCCTGAGAGGAGGGTGATGATATAGGCAACCTTGGAATGCTCCGTAGGAAATGATGTGGTCTGTAGTTCCAGGACAAGGGAGCACTGAGATAAAAAGGAATGGCAAGTGGCTGGATCTTCATCATAGGTGGGTGGGGCAGGAAGGCGGGGCACTGGGCCAGGAAAGAACGTTGGGGGGGGTGTTGAGGAGTGGGTGCCGGAGATTGTTGATTCTGAATCTGGGTAGAGAGAGACTGCAGCGTTTTCGTAATAGTTTGAAGTGTGTTTGTGATCTGTCTTATTTCCTGCTTTTGGGATACAACCTGCAAACTGTTTGCCGGCGTGTGCAGCGTGAGCCTTGTGTTGAGGCGGCAGTCGGCGCGAGAAGAGAGAGCTCCGCGATGAATGTCGGCGTGGAAAGAAGGAGCTTGGGCTCAGCGAAGATTAATCGCAGTCATGGAACAGGCAGGGGTCAAAGCCGGAGAGACGTGAAGCAGTCCGTGATCCAAGCTTGTAGTCGGTAACAGGTAAGAGGTCGGCAACACGAAGTATCCAAAAGGCTAGAGTCAGAATCGCGGTAAGGGAAACAAAGCATGGTCGAGATCCAGTAGACAATGAGGAAAATACGCTGGAATATTGGGCTAGTGAGGCACTCAATAATCTGGCGACGTGGCGGTGTCAGAGCATGGTTTAAATAGGTATGAGCTGATTACTTATAGCATCCAGGTGTGCAGAGAACTGAGGTGGCGCGATGTAAGGAGTGGCAGGGAACATGGAACAGGAGTGCTTAGGTGATCATAGCGGGGCTGTGGCTTGGCGTGTCATGACATATGGGGTTCTTGTAAAGGCCTTTTTTAAGTTTCATAGAGGTTTATGTGGCTGTTGGCATCTAGTGAAGATGTTTTGTCCCATTCTTGAAGAAGAAGGTGACTGGCATGGCAATCACGCTTAAACCTCACAAAATAGTGGTAAAAGTTGTCAGTTTTAAGAAATTCTGAGGTCCTTTAATGACGGTAGAGATGTCTTTATACTGGTCCATGAACACCCCTTTTTGCCCTATGAATGTTCATATGAACCAGGGATTCAGAGAAAGCCAAAACTTTGGTTGTCAATACCAACGAGATCGAAGGGGTTTGGATGGGGTGAGCAGTGTGCTGACCAGTATGTGATTGTTTCTCCTTCCATGATGCATGTATTTGGGGATCATGGGCTTGCATCCATGGGGAGCCTAGGGTCAGGGGAGACTTCGGTTTTAAACGTGACAAGGTATGAGATGTATTGACTTGAAGTGAAAGATTCAGCAACAGCTCCCCTTTCCAGGACTTAAACCCTCAGGGAATATTAAAGCAGTTGTAGTCCCAGCTGGAGCTTGTTGACGATTGATTGGTCAAAAGCTTCCAGCAGCACTGGAGTCAATCAATGTAGGACTAGATGAAAACTTTCCAGAGAGTATGATCTGTGCAGGTAACATGAAATTATTGTAAGAAACTGTGTGACTGTTACTGCTGCGGAGCAAGTGGTGCAAACTGCTCACTCTGACACAGACTTAGATGCTTATATGATCAAAATGTATATCTTGATCTGTCCCAGTTGCCCTGATACAGAATTGATGCTTCTGTGCCAGGCATGAGGCTGTCATTGACTCTCATGCAGAGTGTCAAGGCAGACGCTTATGTCTGTAACTCCTGGTCATCTCTGCATGCCACTTCAATGAGCAGATCTGTGCATCTGATGAGATGGTGCCTTAAATGCTGGTTCATTCCATCCACTGCTGGGTGTTAGAGTAAAGAAATGTACTTGGCTGTGCTCTGGTCCACTGGTTTGGTCCATAATAAAATACTCACTCACCTTGCCCTTAGGAGAGTGGTCAAACATGTGTTGAAAAAGCTTGGGGAAGTGTTCTAATGAGGTTACATTCTCACTTCCTTAGGACCACAGCCCACACAAAAGCCTTATCAGTGAATCAGTAAATAAACTGAGCTACTGCTTAAATTCTCTAACCTATTAATTTGATCAAATGCTGAGTTTCCTCCATCGAGATGCTTTGCCAAATCTTTACTGCAGCTACCTACAGCAGCTGCTTGGGTCTTTCTGTCTTCAGTCTGGTCTTTATTAAGTGAAAAGCATCCTATAAGTTTTACAGCATTTTGCTGAATCTGAACAGAGAGTATAGCCCTACACCCTATAAACACCAGTGACCAGTTCCATTGTCACATACACGCTTATGCCATCATACTACCTCTACCATGTTTGACAGATGATGTGGTATGCTTTGGATCATAAGCTATTTCTTTCCTTCTCCATACTTTTCTCTTCCCATCTTTCTGCGACAATTAGATTGTTTCATCAAACTGGCCTTTCTGTTCTTAAGTGTCACCAGTGGTTTGTACCTTGTTGTGAAATGCCTGCATTTACTTTAAAAAGTGTCTCTTGACTGTAGACACACAAGCACTGTACAAGCATGAAACATTTGCACTCAAGAGCATGCTTAATGTAGTCCATAGTAACCATGCTTGCAGGACCTGCAGTGTTCTGGGATTTGGAGTCTGACACTGATTCTGATATTGAACTCACATTTAGACATCTTACAAAGGCACAATAAATTTGGTCTTCCCTTTAATTTGTACTTACAGTATGGATAAATCATTAAAATAAATGTAAATGATAATGGTCAAATGCTTCACCCCAAAATGCCTTATTGTTATTGTTAATGAAAAATAAATCGGCCACATTATTTATCAGCGCTAGTTATTTTAATTACAACTATTCTCTTTAAATCCCACCATTTACAACTTACTGTGTGAATTCAATATACCCACAACAGGGTTGGGCTTCATTTTAATAACACCAAAACATCATGACATAGTGTGTATTGCCTTTATTTTGACATTCATTGGCAGACTAATGTAATTCATGCATTGTTTGATTTTGAATATCAAACTGTAGGTATTTATATTGTGTCTTAGAGGGCAACTATATTGCCTACATATCCTTAAATGATAATCAAATGAGGACTGTTCATTTTTTTGCCAAACCTCCTTCTGTAATTAGATTTTGAATAAAAACTATCAAAAAGTGACTTCAAAGTTTCTGTCTCTTTACACTGCAGCACTGTGATATACCTTAACATTAACCAGAAAAAGAAAGTGCAAAATAAAATAATAATAATAATAATAATAATAATAATAATAATAATACAAGAACAATAGCACAATAATTAATGTCAAACACATTTCCCAAATCTGGATACATCATATTGTTATATGTCAAATATATATTAATAATAAATATATATTTTGTTAAATATATAACAAAAAAAAATATATATATATATATAACAAAATATATATTGTTTTTAAAAAATCAACTATATAATCTTATAATCCCAATGTACATTGTTTAAAACTTAATTCCTTTAATTAAGCCTGTCAATAAGTCCCTGGTTAAATCCACTTCACTTACCCCTGTGATGATGGCACCAGAGCAATACGTCACCAACAGCAAGGAGAAAAGCAAACAGTAGCTGGGCTTCATGGCTCACACACTCTCTTTCACGTCTTGGAGATCCGAAACACAAAAATGATGTGGTTGTGTGGAAGTATATTATGTTATTACTGAAGCTACCATAAGGTTCTGATTGAACAGGACTGTCTCATAATGTGCGTGTGTGGGACTGTAGGTGATGTAGGTGTGGTAAGTGCGTGAGGTTGTAGGAGCAAGAGGTGGCCTTCAAGATTGATTTATGAGCAGTGTGGTCCTTTCAGACACACAGTGAGCCATTCACATATCACTCTGTAAAAAAAAAAAATTACAAGGGTGCAGTGAGTAAAGGTGGAATTTTAAATGGATGTGTTATTATTTATTTCATATCTAATTTTAAGCATGCTAGTGGAGGAAAGTTTTTGTTTATTTTCAAAGGTATTTCAAAAATGGGTCTCTCTCTTAAAACCTAAAATGAATTTCTGTTCAAATACCTTGCTCCAAATTTGTCAAGGCTAAAGTATTATTTTATCACAATGCTTAGAAAAGAAAAGAAAAGAAAAGAAAGGACAAATAAAACATCCCTGACTCTCACCCACTCCCGAGGTCACTCGCAAATATTTCAGTTTGGATTTAAAATCCACTCTGTGGGTCAAGGAGAATCTACAACAGCATAGGAACGCTAAATAAATACGAGGGGAAAAATGCCTGAACAGAAATTGAAGCAGTGATTCATCAATGAACGTGTAACATGTTCAGCTGCCGTGCCCTTGAATGTTAGGAACAAGGTTCAAAACCAGATTTTGACATAAAATGTTCTATGACGCACATTATTTTATCATTTATTTACGCTTCTGCTTGTAAACAAGTGAAACATCGTAAAATAAAAAAAATAAAAACAGCCATAATATTTAGTAAATAAATATATTGAGTGGAGGTGGTATTATATTAAGTATATGTTTAAGACCTTCACTGCAACAGTCTTTCCAATACTTTAATGTGTTAAATACACTACCACTCAAAAGTTTGGGATCACCTTTTAAATCCATGGTGTTTTTATTTCTTTCTATATTGTAACTTGCAACTCCAGGATAGGGGTTCAGTTCTGGCTTCAGGTCTGAGTGCCTGGAATTTGCATATGTTCTCCCTGTGCTTGGTGGGTTTCCTCGGCGTACTCTTGTTTCCTCACACAGTCCAAAGACATGCAGGTTAGCCTGGTGGCTAAGCTCTGTCTTTGTCTCAAATGCCTGTTGGCTCGCACTCAGCGACTCTGGCTATTCGATTTGTCACAGCTAAAGGATTGACAGGTGGCAGACAGCTTCCATCTAGAAATTCAAAACTACTTCAAAGCACTTGCTGAGCCAGCAGACTTTGAAGAGCACCGGAGCTATCTTTGAGAAGCAATCATAACAATTGATTGATTGATTGCGCCAAAGAAGAGACACATAAGAAGAACTATGGATGCAACAACGACGGCAGGTGAAATATATTTGTGATCAGGCATCTGAAGGTGAAAGAGCTAGAGCCAACCAGGCCTACCGTGACCTCGATCGACAAGTCAAGCGAAGCACCTGAAGGGAAATGCATGACTGGATCGAGCAAAAAGGGCGAAAGTACTACCACATGAACTATCTAGGTCCACCAACAGTCAACCTATTAAAGATCGATCAGGCAAAATGCTTCTAACCAAAGAAGAAGGATAATTGGTGGGTTGAATATTTCAAGGATACCCTAAATCAGCCCTAGCCCCAATCAACCTTTCCCGATGATGTTTTAGAGCCAGGCGACAATCTACCAGTCGACTTATAAGGCTGATGATAAGATGATCAATGTGTATGAGTGTGTTTTGTATTTCAGTCCAGCCCATTACCACCTGTCCTTTTCTTATGACCTGAATTTATTTTGCATGCAATTTACATATGACCTACTATATTTTCTTCACCTTTTATGAACATATGTGGTACTTAGGACTTTTTGACAAGCTCAGTTTGGTATGTTCACTATATAGTTTGGGTATTGACTAAATTTAATTGTACATAACTGAATTTGAAATTCACGGTAAAGAAGGAATTCAACAGCAGTTTAAACTTTTCTCCTGATTATTTCGATGAGAACCTAAGCCAAGGAATGTGTGTTTTTGTTTCTCTTTTTGTATATATATCAATTACCACACAGTCACCAGTAAATTAATAAAGTTCTTTATAGTATACTATAAAGTTATAGTATCTTTATAGTATAGTTCTTTAAGTAACGTTTGTGTCATTTTAGCTTACTTTAACTAACTTCAATTAAATTCAATACAATTTTATTGGTATAGCGCTCTTAACAATGGTCATTGTCTCAAAGCAGCTTTACAGGATCAAAGGAAAATGATGGAAACTATTAACTACCTTCTAACTCAAGGCTGAATCGCAAATCCCTTTATAACCCCTGATCAAGGGCACTACTTGGTATGTGAAATAAGGGAATATACACCCTACTACACTAGCTGTCCATTTTCACTCTGTTTGCGATCCAACCCCAGAATCCCGGAAGGTCTCTGACATTCTAAAACCTCACTCAGCATGTACGTGATATCTTCAGCACACAGCCTGCACCCTCGTGCCAAAGACTGCATCATAGCCGTACTGATATTCAAGACCACATGCTCATGTCAAATTGCTTAATTGCTTTTTGTAAAGATGTGTATCACTGTCAGTATGAAGTAGCAGTGTCTTTGTATGTCCTAATTAGAAGGAAGTGCTGTTCATGATGATTAGCCGAAGTTGACGTTGTCATTTTCAACACTGCACCAAGCTGTTATAGTTTTTCTACCTTCAAACAAGGATCTTCAAACAAGGTTTTCATTTCTGCTGTAGACTGCAAGTTGCTGGTTAAAACTATAAACATAAAGTATCCTATACCACATAATTAAAGTCAAATATTAATTCCAGCACATGCTATACACTATAGGAATACACACACTATGCTGTGACACAATACACTCTAAATGCAATTACTACTGTAGATAAACAGAGTATACTGTATATCAAAGATATTTAATACAGCAAGTATGAAATAATGAACTGCTTCTTTTTAAATTATAGTAATATAAGCAGGCTTTAGTTTATCACACGTAGAAACTCAATTCACCCCCGGCTGAAAATATGGAATGGTAGCCTTGGCCTGAAAGAGAAGAACAGAGCATGCAGTTCTCTGTGAAGGTTTACAGGATTTTGACATTTCACTACTCACTTGGTCACTATGCTCACACCCACATTTCACTTTACAAAATGTTTTAAACTTTGCAAGGGCTGTTTTTGGTATCAAATTTCATGTATGAAAATCTTAATAACTTAAGATCTTAAAATATTTTCTTATTCAGTGCAATCAAATAGTTACTTGCATGTAATTTTAGACAGGACAGACACTAACAGTGTACAGTATGTTCATATTCCATAAAAAAAAAAAACATGAAAGATGAAATAGCAGTGGAACGCATGACGTTGATTTATAGCCAATCCGATAGATAGATAGATAGATAGATAGATAGATAGATAGATAGATAGATAGATAGATAGATAGATAGATCTAATTTCGTGGGCTATACTGATTGCGTGGCTATAAATAAACAAATTATTAATAGTCTTTGCTTGGATAAATACTTAAGTGATGAACATGTTTCAGCTGACAATACTTCTTTTATCCATAAAAGAATGTACTAAACGACCATCAATTATTTTTTTCCCTGAAGGCAACCGCACATTCCAGGATAAAAAATCTAAACTCAAATCAAGATTTAAATTTTATTTGCCACATAAACAGTCATACACAGTATGATATGAAGTGAAATGCTTGTACAACAGCCCATAACCTAAAAATTTTAAAAGAAACTAGAATATTCAAATAAAGAATATGAAATAAGAATATAATTTTAAAAAAGGAAAAATAGAGTATAAAATAGAAAATATTAAAATAAAGAATTTACATTATGTACAAGTAATAAAATATAATAATAATAATAATAATAATAATAATAATAATAATAATAATAATGTTAATTAATAAAGAATGTTTCTTGGAGCATGCAGTATCATTTTCATATATGACTTACATATGTTTTTATTTTTTGACAAGGCAGTGTAGTTATCTAATCTAGCTAATATAATTAAAGTGAAAAATTAAATAGTTATGAAGCAAAGTCTAATAATATATTCAAAAACTGTGTGTAACTGTGTGCTGTTTTGTGTAAAAAGCACAAGAAAGTGTAAAAAAGAAAGTGCCAGTTAAAGTGTGCCATGAGGATCCAGACACATAACGTCTATCACTGCACAATGAAAATATATTTAGCTGTTTTTTTTCCCCCTAAGGCAGAAAAACAGCTTCTACAGGCACTGATATTTCAGTTCTTCTCTCCACATTCACCTGATCTATTGTTTCTTGTCTGTGCTCTTCCACCTCATAAGAATGGAGCCACTGAAGGATTAACAAATAACAGCTGGGTCAATGGCCCCACTCAACAGCACTTCCAACCTGTCCTCTCTGGCAGATGACTCAACGCCATCAGAGCTTTAACAACTAGACACAACTAGACAGCTTTTCCCCCAGAGATCTGACCCTCATCAACCCAAGCAAACACTTTACTCTCACCTATTAGCACCTCTCTTCATTGTAGCCCATAAATGCATGGCCTTAGACCACATGACACAACACATGCTTTTCATGTCATCTCAAGACTTCCATTACAATAACATGCTAAATGTTACACCTGTTAAAATTTTCTAAATGTTATACAAACACAAATAATTGCATGTGTACATAATTTTGAAATGAATCTAATAATAGAATAGAATAGAATAGAATAGAATAATCATATTGAACATTTGGGAAACTTTGTGAAATCGGTTATAAAATCTATATCCGTTTTTGATAAATGAATCATTAATTTTTTTAACATGAAGCCTATTTAATTTTGTACTTACTCAGATAGGTGGATTGTAGGTGGATTGAATGATGCACTAAATTTGTTTCTGCATGTGTACAGTATGTGTGGTACCCTGATGGCATCCTGTCCTGGATGTGCCATGGACTCATTGTTCTTGGCAAAGCTGACAGATTCACCGCATCATTGAGCAATCACAGAAAGTTATTGCATGATTAGGTGTGATATATTTTTATATACTGTATTCTAAAACGTAACTACGTTTTATTTTATTCAGTTACAAATAACTAAATGAACAATAAGCAATTCATTCCTTAGGGTCGCGATTAGCAAGCTGATAGACACATGTTCAGGTTCAGCTTTTAACAAAATCTTAGAGTAGATACAGACAGAAAACCAGATAATTGACATAGGTGTGACATGCAGTGAGTGTACAGGTCAGAAAATGAACAAACCAGAAGGACTACACCACAGAAATCAAGAAATCATTACTGAATATATTCAGAGTTATCTTTATTATATTCATCATATTATAGTAAACAAAATCTATTATTAACCTTATTTATGTTTTTGTTCTAATGCCAAATAATTTTCCTCATTTCAACCAATTATTTACAGAAAGAAGCAAGATTATCTGTCAATCTAAACCTATATATAAACCTATCTATATACTAGGAATAGGGTTAATGGTGTTATACAGTGTGGCTCAAAATTTGGGATTCATAGACATGTACATGACAGGCAAACTCATGGAACAGGATCGGTGGACATAAACATTTATTACAGAATTTATTTCAGACAAATAAACAAGAACATTCTATGTGCACATCACCACCAGAAATTCCAAAGGCTCTGCTCCAGAGATTCTGGAAATAATGATGTCCACAAAATAAAGTTCAACATTCGTGTTTGCAAGATCAATATCGAGTGAATAAGCCTCTGTTTTTGATCACAGCTTGACAACACAGGCAGGATGTTCTGTCCGATATATCCAATAATGCCATCAAATGAGTCTGTCTCGTCTTATTTAGTTTGCCTTGTTTTAATTAGACTGTCTTGTCTTGGCGTTGTCACTCTTGGCCTTCCAGACCTAGGGCGATCAGCAGTGAAACCAGTCTCAGAATCTGTTCCATCGCCTGGACATGGTGTTCCTGGCAACTCCAAACTGTCTGGCGACATCTGCTTGGCATTGCAGCAAGTTGAAGCATTCGGGTGGCTCTCTCTCTGCTAGCATTGTCTAAATGGGGCATAATAGTGTGAAGACAAAATGCACAATTCTCCTTTTGATAACAAGAATGTCAGGTACACATAATTACAAAGCAAATATGATACAAGAAGATACAAGTTATGAGCGAACAATCTATTGATTAATATACTGTAATAATGTTCTTAATGTATCAGAACTCTCATTCTCATCATGAACCCTCATTGTCTTCAAATGACACAGAAAAAAAATAAGTGGTGTTATGTCTGGGTCCATTAAAAAATCTTTAGTTTGAAGTCATATATTGACAAAATTCTTTTCATATCAGGTCTAAAATTTAAAACAAGATAAAGAGAGAAGGAAGAGTTTATCTAGGGAAAAATGCATGATGATCCAGGCTTTAAAGCCACCCTATCTTAGGTTTATTGTAAACTTGTAATAGGAAATCATAGATGAATTAGATTTAAGATACAATATTAAGGTATATTTCAGCACACTATCTATCTGATACTCATGTTTCTTTTAAAAACGACTAGGAGTTAAATGAAGTCATTGAAGATGAAATGTCTTGCATTAGTATGCAGGCATTCCAGACAAAAAAGTGTCCCTGCCCAATTACTTAAAAACTGCCACATGAGGCTCTGCTGAAGGAAAATATGTAGCCTTGGGTTATAGAACATTTCCTTTGTGTACCAGAACATCTAATACTGATTAGGTCATACTTTTACTAGGTCAACATCATCAATCCATCAATTATGATAAAGAGAAGGACCTTGAATCCATAGACTTTGCTCATAGCGATCATGTCGAAATAAACTGCAAATAAACAGCTTGGCCTACTTCAAATACTGCATTATCTACATATATTGTACTGATAATCAAAATAAACATAAGAAAAGAATATAATAGGCATCTTTACATGGTTGTGTTTTGTCTAAATAAAAATGGCCTACAATCAGCCGACGATGGCCAAAAATAATGCAGTGTCTGGTCTCGGTAGTGTAGCTTTATCTGGGTGGTTTATGAATAAAGAATGAGAGACCATTTTCTGGTGGACAGTCTATTAAATGAACTCCAACAGCCATCATTCAGAATTTATTACATGGACACGAGCAGGAGTGAGCAGAATGTCCCACAAAGAATTCCCCCTGTACAGGTTATTCTAAAAAAATATGGACTTTCCATTGTCAATCGTCAAACCTGAAGATTACATTTCCCATGATCTTTAATCATATATAAGTCATTGGTCACAAGACAAAGAAACATCTGTGCATTTGTAATATCTAGATTACTGACTGTGTTTAACTGTTCACTATTCCTTAGCAGCTTCCTCTGTGTATTAAGGCTTAAGTCTCAATTCAAGCCATACTGTAATTTCCTTCTGTTTTTTTATTTTAATGTTTATCATAATCACTTTAGCCTTGACTGATTTTAACTCCATGACACAATTTAAATTTCTATTTTGAATATTGAATGTTAAACTGAATACTATTACTACGGAGACTTTCATAATTTATGTTAGCTACTGTAAGTAATATTAAGAAATATGATAAACCTACAGGTTGGTAAAGTGGCACAGCAGGTTGTATTGCTGAATAACAGTCCCAGAGACTTTGATTTAATTCTGACTATTG
Organism: Clarias magur; assembly: GCA_013621035.1. Classification (NCBI taxonomy): domain Eukaryota; kingdom Metazoa; phylum Chordata; class Actinopteri; order Siluriformes; family Clariidae; genus Clarias; species Clarias magur. Next base: position 2,448,111 of record QNUK01000060.1, read on the forward strand.
CTTGATCAAAAATTTCATCCTTTCTCATTTACAGTATGCTGTTTTCTGGAAATATTTGTCAATTACAGTGAAACCTCGGATTGCAAGTAACACGGTTGACGAGTGTTCCGCAGGAAGAGCAAAGATTTTTAATTAATTTTGACTTGAAAAACGAGCAAGTCTTGGTTTACGAGTTCCGAGTATCATGTCTCATGCATGTGCTCTTGTTTTGACACCAAGCATCACATGATCAAAACTGAGTCAATGATTTTTCTCTCTCTTGCGCTGCGGAATTGTGGGTAATCGTCTCTCCTGCTTGGTCTTAGTGCTTGCCTCTTACTGGTATAATCAACATCTCCCTCTCTGTTTCGGCGTGTCTCCTATGTGTGTGCTCGCGTATAATTTGACACTGACACACACACACACTCTCTCGCCTTTACTTTTCTCTGCAGGAAGAGCAAAGATTTTTTTTTCAATTTTGACTTGAAAAACGCTCCCGGGTTTCACACACACATACAGAAAAACGCTCCCCGGTTTCACACACACATACAGACACACACTCTCTGCTCTACACAGAATCTCTGCTCTGTCGCGATTCTTTTCAAAGGTAAAGTGCTGGTTCATTTGTTTTTTTGTTTTACTTTACAGCAGTGATTCCGTTAGTATGCGCTCACGCAATTGTCATTAGAGGAATTTCTTTTTTCTCGTTAAAACGTTGTTTCCGTTGTGTGTGTGTTTGTTGTGAAATTTAAAAAGCGAGGTTGGGGGAGTTTTACTGTGAAAGATGAGGCAAGGGAAGGGGCTAATTCCACACACACACACACACACACACACACACACACACACACACACACACACACATACAAATACAAACGGAAAAACTTATCTGTCAGGATTGATTTTTCACTTTTTTTAGAGGTAAAGTGCAGGAATTATTCTTACTTTATATATTGTATTAATGATTTTTATGTATTTATTATTTATTTATTTTTTGGGCTGTGGAATGAATAATTTGAGTTTTCATTATTTCTTATGGGAAAAGTTTATTTGGTTTACAAGTATTTTGGAATACGAGCCCACTCATGCTCGCAATCCAAGGTGACACTGTGTGTGAATTTCCTTTGAGGTCACCTGTTTAAAAACCCACCATCTGGTGAGTGAATACTCTAAATTACCTGTAGGTGTGAATAGCTGTATGATTAAGTGTGTATATGGCATATAGTGGCCTATATACAGAATAAAGGGCAAGCTGTTGAGAGGTGATGGTTGACATGGCATTGCTAGAATACTTATTTTTAATCCTCCTATCAAAAGTTATGACTTATCTGCCAAAACACCGGTGTTAGCTGGTATGTTCACAAATGTTTAGATGGTTAATTAAATTTATTTTATGAAGAAAGCTTTTCATTGTACATTTTTCATTATACGATTTTTTATTTTCAAAAATTTTTTACAAATGTTTAGTCATGCCAATTCAGACTGCTTCTCTTATAATGGCCCATTTGTTGCTGATTCTTGTGAAACCATGAACACAGACTGCAATTTGCTTCTGTAATTAAAAAAAAAAAGAAATGCTATAGACCCTTAATACATAATCAATGTCAATGCTACTCCAGCAGATCTAAGTCTAGAGAATATAAGCATGGGTCATGGAGAATGTGAGTCATGTTGACTCTAAGCCTTTGGCAGAAACTGAGAAGGTAATGCGACACTGGAAATTAATCTCCTCACTGAGCATCAAAAAAAAGAAAAGAGTTTAAGCAATGAAACTTTAAGGTGTTGCATTTACAGAATGTCAACAAAAAATGTGATCCATAACGATCATTGGCTTAAGTACTGAAGCAAATTCAATCATGTTCAGTGATTGGAGGTCAAAGAGTAAAATATATCAGTACTTAATGATTGTAGTCTGTTGGGGGCCCTGGGAAATCATTTGCAATGGGCCCTTCCAACCAGCATTCACCACCATTATCTTATGAATAATAGATAAGTCTGTCAAGCCTTGGAGACCTCCTACTGGTATGGGCCCCCGAGCAGTTGCTGTGTTGACAAGCACTTACATTTCTTATATTCGATCCTTTTTGTTTTTTTTATTATTGTATTGACTTGCAATATATAAAGTACTGTGTGATGCAAAAAGAATGTTCCAAAAGGCAATGGCAATTCATTGGGTGCTGGGTGAAGATTGAAAAATCACTGGAAGGGACTGAGGAACAGGTTAAATAAGGGTGAGTCAAAAATGATCCACACACTGGTTATATTAAAACTTCTGGTGGCTTGATGTCTTATCATCTTTTTCCATTCAAAGATACTGTCTCCCCAGTTGCTGCTGTGCAGATTTGAACAGTGCGCGCAAAAACATATGCCCTTCATGTCATCTTGTTTATATGAAAGATGAGCAGCGTGCAGTGATTTGGTTGTTCCCTTTCAAAAGCTACACTCGATGCTGCGTGAAAACGCTATGGGAACATCTCTTTGTTGTCCGGTTGTGAAGCCTGTGCATGTCAAAACCGCCGAATATCTCAGCTTATAACCTCTGCCAGGCATGACGTCACCGAATAAGGTGCACCTGCAGCTTATAAATAGGAGTGAACCGGAAACATCCTCAGATCTTTTTGTCTTCAGGACCGCTTTGTGTTTGCGTGTGCATGTGCAAGCCATAACAAAAGCAAATATAAAAAGGAAAATAACAGCATTAACTCACCGATATGGCGGAGTTGCTTAAGAGATGCGTGCCTCCGTGCGATAGATCTCTTTCGGAGGGCAATCTTCATGAATTTTGTCTCGCGTGCTGATCTGGCAGATGCGCACGAGACGGAATTTCCAATTTCTCTCTCACTCTCTACGGATCAGGACGTTTTAGCTTCCGCTTCGCAAACGCGCTCTGGCGCTTCTTGTGAAGGAGCGGAAGAATCCTCCTCTCTCACTTCCATGGACGTAGCCTCCTCACAACGGTCCTCCAGTGCTCACAAAGCTTATGAGGAATTATTCAAATCCCAAATTCAAATTTTATTTGTCACATACACAGTCATACACAGTACGATATGCAGTGAAATGCTTATACGACCGCTCCGTGACCTTAAATAGTTTTTACAAAAGGAACCTATAAAACAGATTCCAACAAAGTTACAAAATATATATATATACATAAAATCTGAAGTATGAAAGAATGTGCTCTTGTCAGAAGTGGGATGTGATGTAATATATTACGACTATAGTCTGTGAAAAAACTTGAGGTAGTTTTTTTTTTTTAATGAGATGAGGGGGGTGTGAAAAGAAGTCCTTGAAGTGTGCAAAATGTGCATATGTGCATATATGTGCAATGTGCATTGACATAATTGTCCGTTCTGTGTGTGCAAGAAAATGCAAAGGTGTTTAGTCCAGTGTGTTGGTTTGATTGAGAGACCGTATCGCCTGCGGGAAGAAGCTCCTTCTCAGTCTCTCTGTATTGGCCTTGAGGGAGCGGAAGCGCTTCCCAGACCGCAGCAGAGAGAACAGTCCATTGCTGGGGTGGCTGAGGTCCTTCATGATCTTCCTGGCCTTGGTCCAGCACCGCTTGCTGTAGACAGAGTGCAGGTCAGGGAGCTCAGTTCGGATGATGCGCTCAGCTGATCGCACCACCCTCTGTAAGGCTCGTCTGTCCTGCATGGTGCTGTTTCCGTACCAGGATGCGATGTTTCCCGTCAGGATGCTCTCTATGGTGCAGGAGTAAAAGTTCCTGAGCACCTTGGAGGGCAGTCCAAAGTCTCGCAGGCGTCTGAGGTGGTAGAGACGCTGTCGGGCCTTTTTCACCACGGTGTTGATGTGACAGGACCATGATAGGTCCTGCGTGATGTGAACACCGAGGTACTTGAAGCAGTCCACTCTCTCCACTGGGCTCTCGTTGATGACGGGGGTCTGGTAGTTCCTCTCCTGCTTAGTGCTGAAGTCCACTATCAGCTCCTTTGTTTTACTGACATTTAGAAGAAGGTTGTTCCTCTGGCACCAGTTCTCCAGATTTCCAATCTCCTTCAAGTAGGCCGTCTCGTCGTTGTCAGAGATCAGGCCCACCACGACGGTGTCGTCAGCAAACTTGATGATGGTGGTGGAGCTGGTAGTGGCCGCACAGTCATGTGTGTACAGAGAGTACAGCAGGGGGCTCAGAACACAGCCCTGTGGGGCTCCAGTGCTGAGAGTGAGAGAGGCTGAGACGTGTCCACCCATCCTTACAGCCTGTGGTCTCCCAGTTAGGAAATTAGAGATCCACTGACACAGAGATGAGCTGAGTCCCAGGTGCTCCAGTTTGGTGGTGAGTGTGGAGGGAATTATGGTGTTAAATGCTGAGCTGAAGTCGATGAAAAGCATTTTAACATAATTCCCCCTTCTAGTGTCTAGGTGAGTGAGTGTTGTGTGGAGGAGATGAGAGATGGCATCATCTGTGGAGCGGTTCGGGCGGTATGCAAACTGTAGTGGGTCCAGAGTGTCAGGTAGTGAAGAGATGATGAAGTCTCTGACCAGCCGTTCAAAGCATTTCATCACCACTGAGGTGAGGGCTACAGGTCGATAGTCATTGAGGGAAGCAGGATGTGGTTTCTTCGGAACAGGAACAATGATGGACTCTTTGAAGCATGTGGGGATCACCGACTGAGATAAGGAGAGGTTGAATATCTCTGTGAACACAGGTGCAAGCTGGTCTGCGCAGGCTCTGAGGACTCGACCTGAGATGCCGTCTGGTCCTGCTGCTTTCCTGGTGTTCACTCTCCTGAAGGCTCTCCTCACGTCATGCTCGGAGATGATGAACGCGTTTCCGGTGCTGGCAGTGACTTCCTCTCCGCAGCCGTTAGCACCGCTAGCATTAGCAACGCTAGCGTCTTTAGCTGCAGCCTCGAAGCGAGCATAAAAGGTGTTCAGCTCGTCTGCCAGAGTCATGTCCGCGTTCGTCATACCGGATGTTGGTGCTTTATAATCCGTTATTGTCCTTAGTCCCTGCCACAGGCTCCTAGAGTCACTCTGTTGGAGTTGTGACTCTAGTTTCCTTCCGTAGCGCTGCTTCGCCTCTTTAACCGCCTTCCGGACGTTATAGGACGCAGCCTTGTACTGGTTCATGTCCCCCGATGTAAGTCCCGCGTTGTAGGCAGCGGCGCGAGATCTCAGAGCGTCGCGGATGGTTTTATCCACCCACGGCTTCTGATTGGGAAACGTTCTGATGGTCGTTTTCTGCACGGTATCATCCGCTAGTTTCCCGACGAATCCCACGACCGCTTCCGTAAACATGCTGACGTCATCGGAGCTGTTCCGGAACATGTCCCAGTCTGCGTCATCGAGTGCGTCCTGAAGCGCGGCCACCGATTGGTCCGTCCAGCGCGCGACCTCCCTCTGAACCGGAAGTTCCTGTTTAAGCCTTTGTTTATATTTTGGCATGAGGAAGATGGCGGCATGGTCGGATTTCCCAAACGGTGGACGAGATTGTGCCTTGTAGCCGTCCTTGACTGTTGTATAACAATGGTCCAGTGTCCTTTCACCCCTGGTTGGGCATGTGATGTGCTGATAAAAGTTCGGCGCTGCGCGTTTGAGGTTGGCACTGTTAAAGTCCCCCGCCACAATAAGCGCAGCGTCCCGGTGCTGTGTTTGGTGCTGTGTGAGTGCCTCATGCAGCTCGCATAAGGCAGTGTCCGTGTCCGCTTGTGGCGGAATATAAACGGCGCTGATTATGACCGATGTAAACTCCCGAGGAAGAAAAAAGGACGACACTTGATGGTCAATAGTTCCAGGTTGGGTGTGCAGGAGCGTGCGAGAGGAACAATGCTCGCGCTGTTGCACCAGCCGCTGTTCACCATTAAACACACGCCGCCTCCCCTTGTCTTCCCCGAGTCCTGTGTCCTGTCCATGCGGTGAACCGAGAAGAACTCGGCCGGCTGGATGGCGTGGTCCGGCACCGCTGGGTTCAGCCATGTCTCGGTGAAGCAGAGAAGATTGCAGTCCCGAATGTCTCTCTGGAACTTTATCCTGGCCCTGAGGTCATCGAGCTTGTTCTCCAGTGACTGGACGTTGGCGAGCAGGATACTAGGCAGAGGAGTGCGGTGTGCACGGGCTCTCAGCCTGTTCCTGACACCGGCTCGTTTTCCTCGGGGCCGCCGCTTCGCGTCGCGTCCTTTGTTTTCCCTCAGGATCTCACTCGGCCAGCTCGGATCCGAAGTCAAAAATGTCGAATTGTGAGTACATTGTAGACCAATAGAAATAAGAGTATCTCTATCGTACCTAATGCACTCAATTGTGATGAATTGGCCGGATTAAAGTTGCTAGAAATTAAATAAAAAGACGAAAACAAAGTAAAGTCGGTCGGAGCAGTCGTGACGGCAGCCGACCTCACCGGCGCCATCTTGGAGCAGTCAATTATTAGAGGTTATAATGTGTGCGGTCGAGGTTATAATGTGTGCGGTCGAGCGATTGCATATCGACTGGCCGCAGAAGCGAGATTCCTCCAAGCGTTTGAGATTGGACGACACGTTTCTGTCGGGTGGCCGGGGGGAGTAGCCTCAACGTCTCTCTCTCCCTTTCTTTGGTGACCTCCATGATGAATTAACTCTTTCATGGAGCAAGCCGTATTCATCGCGTGTTTTTGTGCCATCGACTTTGAATTATTTGAATAACGTTGATGCGAAAGCACGCGGTTATATGATGATGCCCCAGATAGAAGAGACGCTTGCGGGCTATCTCTTTCCTGGGACATCGTCCTCCCTGAAAAAGCCTACTCTCCCCTCCAAGCCGTGTAGATTGACATCTGCTTTGGTGGGGAAAGCTTTTCAGGCAGCAAGTCAGGCTGGTGCTTCACTGCACACCATGGCGGTTTTGCAGGCCTACCAGGCTGACTTGCTGAAGGACCTGAGCACCAGCGGGGTTATTGATGACAGCGCATTTGCAGAGCTGCGCCGAGCCACAGACCTGTCTCTCCCTGCAACCAAGCAGACGGCCCGTGCTGTGGGCCGTTCTATGGCTGCCATGGTATCCACGGAGAGGCATCTGTGGCTGAACCTCACGGGCATCAAGGATAAGGATCGTGCTGTCCTCCTTGAATCCCCCGTCCCGCCTTCCGGCTTCTTTGGCGACGCTGTTAATTCCGTCGTCACTGGGTTTTGGGAGCCGAAGCTATATGAACAGGCCTTTGGGAGGTTCCTTCCCCGCTGTGCTCAAGAGCCGGGACCATCGGCCACTCGGCCCCGGCCAGGTCTGGCCCCTATCAGGCGTGAGGTGCAGAAGGAGAGCGTGACCAGCCGCGCACCCCCTCGTAAAGACTGGGCTGGGGCTCACCGCTCTTCTCAAAAATCTGAGAGGAGTTTCCTCTCTTCAAAGAAGAAGCCCTGAGGCTCATGGGGCCGTGGGGGTGTCTCCCCCCAGGGAGGGGCGCCTGGATTTTCGTCACAAAACAGGGCCTCCTCCCTGGCACTCCCAGGAGGCCGGTGCTCAATCCCCGCCACCACTGGTGTTTCGGGGAGCGCCGGTCTCCAACGAAAAGTTCTCCTGCTACACTTCAGGATACCCAACATCTAACACCCCCCCATCCAGCCAAAGTGTCAAAGCTCGTGCCCCTTTCGGAGAAGCTGGCAGCGTGGAAACTACTGCCAGGCGTATCTCCTTGGGTACAAAGGACTGTAGCCACAGGCTACAGGATTCAGTTTGCACATCGTCCTCCGCGTTTCAACGGCGTGGTCTCCACTTCCGTGAAACCGGACCGAGCACATCTGCTGGCAAAGGGGCCATAGAACATGTTCCCCTCCCAGGCAGAGAGTTGGGCTACTACAGTCGGTACTTTTTGGTGCCCAAGAGAGGGGGGGGGTGTTGCGTCCGATCTTGGATCTTCGCGGCTTGAACCGCTATCTCAGGAAATCCAGATTCAAAATGTTGACTGTCAAAATGATTGTTTCTCAAATCCAACCAGAGGATTGGTTTGTGACAATCAATCTCAAGGACGCATATTTCCATATAGTAATATTGCCACAGCACAGGAAGTTCCTGAGGTTCGCTTTTGGGGATGAAGCTTACCAGTATCGGGTCCTTCCATTTGGCCTAGCTCTGTCACCCCGCACATATACAAAATGCATGGATGCAGCTCTGGCTCCTTTACGACTCCAGGGCATCCGTATTTTGAATTACATAAACGACTGGCTGATTCTGGCCCAGTCTCAGGAGCTAGCGCTTTGACATTGGGATGTCGTCCTAGCCCATCTTCATTCTTTAGGATTGAGACTCAACGCCACAAAAAGCATTCTCCTTCCTGTTCAGAGGACAACATATTTGGGTGTCACATGGGATTCGGTCACAATGCGGGCACAGCTGTCTCCTGCTCGTGTCAAATCCATTCTCAACACCCTGAGGGAAATCAAGCTAGGCCAGAAGATCGCTGTTCATCACTTTCAGAAATCTTTAGGCCTCATGGCAGCTGCGTCCACGGTGATACCTTTGTGCCTTCTGCACATGAGAGCGTTTCAGCTGTGGCTAAGAGCCAGGGGGTTTCATTCAAGGGCCAACCCCCAGAGGCTAATAAAGGTTATGCGCCGGGGACTTCGTACCCTTTCTATGTGGTTCAGACCCCGGTTTCTGACTTTGGGTCCCACTCTAGGTCCATCTTGTCGTCGCAAGATGCTAACAACAGACACTTCCCTCACGGGCTGGGGTGCGGTCTTGGATGGCCGTCCAGCACAATGGAGCTGGAGAGGTCATCTTCTCGCGTGGCACATCAATTGCCTCGAAATGATGGCTCTGTTTCTGGCCCTGAAACACTTCCTCTAGCAGTTGAGAGGCTACCATGTCCTAGTGCGGGTGGATAGCATTGCGGTAGTCTCGTACATAAATTGCCAGGGTGGACTGCGCTCGCCGCTAGAACAAACTAGTGCACCAGGTTCTGCTTTGGGCACAGGACAAGTTCCTGTCCCTCAGGGCGATTTACATTCCAGGGCATATGAATGTAGGAGCAGACTTGCTATACAGACAAGCTATAAAACATGGGGAATGGAAACTCCACCCCGAAGTAGTCAGTCAAATCAGGGAAATATTTTACGTAGCAGAGGCAGCACAATGCCCCCTTTACTATTCTCTGACTCCTCCAGCTCCCCTGGGTCTGGATGCAATGGCCCACACGTGGCCCAGATTATGCCTTTATGCGTTTGCGCCTCTTATTGATAGCGCCCCAGTGGCCGACCAGTGTGTGGTTCTCGGATCTAATATCTCTCCTCGACGGCTCACCCTGGGTGATTCCAGTGAGGAGGGATCTTCTGTCTCAGGCGCAGGAGACAATACTTTATCCCCGGCCCGAGCTCTGGAACCTTCACGTTTGGCCCCTGAACGGGACCAACTAAGACATGCTGGGCTTTCAGCCAGCGTAATTGAAACCATTTTAAGTGCCAGGGCTCCTTCAACTAGAAGAACTTCAAATGGAGTGTATTTGAAAATTGGTGCATGGCAAGACATGTAGACCCAGTTCACTGCCAGATTGTTTCAGTGCTGGAGTTTCTGCAAGAAAAGTTGTTCTCGGGCTTATGCCCTAGTACTCTCAGAACGTACGTAGCCGCTATTTCGGCTTGTCACGCTCTGAATGATGGGGTTTCTGTGGGGAAGCACGATTTAGTTGCCCGTTTTATTCGTGGAGCTAAACGGTTGAAGCCGCCCACTAGAGCGACGGTCCCTTCATGGGACTTAACTATCGTACTCGAAGGCCTGGCTGACACCCCTTTCGAACCACTAGAGTCAGCGTCTGTCAGGCTTCTGTCTCTTAAGATGGGTTTTCTTATGGCTATTACTTCTTTGAAGAGGATTGGGGATCTGCAGGCTCTGTCAGTCTCCCCATCCTGCCTAGACTTTGCCCCTGGGCTAGTCAAAGCTATTCTGCATCCTCACCCGAACTATCTTCCCAAGGTTCCATTCTCGACCATGCACAGTTGTTCTCGAAGCCTTCTGTCCTTCGCCTTTCACAGCTCCGGAGCAGGAAACACTTCACTTACTGTGTCCAGTACGTGCTCTTTGACCTGAGGATGTTTCCGGTTCACTCCTATTTATAACCTGCAGATGCACCTTATTTGGTGATGTCATGCCTGGCAGAGGTTATAAGCCGAGGTATTCTGCGGTTTTGACATGCACAGGCTTCACAACCAGACAACAAAGAGATGTTCCCATAGCTTTTTCACGCAGCATCTCATTCCCGCTTTATCAGGGAACAAAGATACAGCCAAGTAACCCGAGACGTTTTTGTGGTCTGAGGAAATAGCTGGTTCCAAAACACCTTGGGAGAGCATAAACAGAATCGTTTGGATATATGCAAACAAAATTTGGACTGATACTCTAAGGAAGGTTAAACTGTCTTCAAGAGAATCATTACTTGTGACAAGACCTGGATTCATCACTACAAGCCTGAGAGTAACCTGCAGAGTATCCTCAATCGCCGACAAAAGTACAAACGTCAACCATCAGCTGGAAATTTTATGCTTACAATTTTCAGGGCTTCTCAAGGGTCAGCACTGGATCAGGAAAAAGTTTCAACAACCAACAGTTTAGCTGAAGCCTAAACTTTAGATTAAATGTACAGGACTGCTATCCAAGGGCATTGTGATCTTGCATGGCAATGCAAATCTACACACTTCTGCTCAAACTCGACATTCTGCAAAACCTGAGTGTACTGAAAAGCAAGGAGATTATTTTGAAAATATTGTAGTTGTCTAAAGGTTTATTAAAATAAATTCTGCAGCCAGACTGCAGTAACTTACACTCATACAAATACTGTAGGCTTGCATACGTTGCATATTTAATCCTGATGAATATTACTCACGGTTTGGTTACATAAATTTATCAATGTTATTTCAGTCATCTAATCTGTTGAGTTTAATTGTGGTGTCATTTTATTGTTTTGACTGTGCATTTGTGTAAAACCCCTTATGTATTGGTATTCAGGGTCTTGAAAATCTGAAGAATAGACATTGTTGAAACTTGTCCAACTGCGAAAAGTCTGCAAAACAAAGCATATTGCTTACAATGAAGCACCGAAGACGCTGGCAGAATACATGAGAATATTCAGAGAATGAAAATACACACAGAATGTATTGTACCGGAAGGCTGTATGCCAGAGTATCATTTATCACGTATAATTGCTGCTGTAATATTAATATGACTGGAAGCATGAATCATGTTCTCAAAGGTAATGCTGTGTGTGTATATGTCAGCATGTGTGTCTGTGCACGTGTGTGTGTGTGTGTGTGTGTGTATGTGTGTGTGTGCGCGTGTCTGCGTGTGTGTGAGTGTGTGTATGTATGTGTGTGTGTCTGGGTGTATGTGTGGATATAAGAACAGGACCCATTTCATAGCACCGTAAGTTCAATAATTAAATAAAACATAGTGTCTATGGCTCTGCAGTCCATTCTACAGAGCTCAGTAACTTTATTATCGCATCACTTCAAGACAAGTTACTCCAAATTACTGACATAAATCCGTTCGTAGCCAAAGAAAGTTAATCAAGTATCGATCATCAAAGCACATCTCTCCAAAGCAAGTTAGTAAGAACGTTAAATCGAGAAGATAAAGTTGAAAAATGTTGGGTTGGAAGGATAAAATACCCAGTGACAGATTGAGGAAAATGGCTTCTCTCATTTTCTCTGTTTCTCTCCCTCCGTGCAAATGTGTGTATTATCCTCCAGCTCCATCCAATCTGTTTACCCTGCCACAAGCTCCACGCGCAGATGAACAGCATACGGCACTCGCTTCATTAAGGAGGCCAGCGTCTTTGTGTGGCATTTCTGAACACGTATACAAATGCCTGTATGCGCACCCACGCGCTTACACGAGCGCGCGCACACACACACAAACACGCGCGCGCGCACACACATATGCTGACTCACTCACTCAGAATGAGTGTTCCCTCCACCCTGCTTGCCAGCCTTCTCTTTCGTTCCTTCATTTCTCTTTTTAAATCCCTTTAAATCTAAATATATGGGTGCAATAAAATCAATGAACTTTGCAAATTGTGCAAAAACATCGTTGACTGCATAGCTGGCTCAGCTGAATTCCTGTTCGTGTCTAACAAAACCCATTAATAACCAGGGATGGCAGAAGAACGCAAACTCAATACGCAAATAAAAGCACAAGGACTTGCATAAAAATGTTCTCCACTAGAAATAGAAATACCACTTTAAATTGTTTTACTTAAGTTTAAGTACTCTATTGCTATTAATATTAGTATTATTAGTACATGCTATTAGTACATGCTATTAAATGTAATTCACGCTAGTGACAACATGAATTTGCCAGTCTAGTAGAGATTGATAGTGACAAGATTTGACATTAATTAAGCAATTAGCAGGTAGCACTGTTTAGCCTCTTTCATTACTTTGGTGCAGTAGCTTAGCTACTAATGCAAGTCTCTCGAAGTAAACATGGTCATGCAGCAAGCATACAGAATACAAAAATGGTTGAAAAATATGGCAAAAATTATAGGCTTGTCATAAAAAATGAGGTGGTTATTTGTTGGAAACAAAACAAATCCGTGAAGGTTCACAACTCCTTTGCTCAGTATGTTAGCTAGTTAGCTAGATTTCTTCTCATTTTAACTTGACAAGTGAGCCTGTTCTAGAGGTTTGAAAAAGGTGGATCAGATCTGTTGCACAGGTAACCATCAATCACTTTAGTGTGCTAAACAATCTGCACTTTCATAATAACCTGCCAGTCATTTCTCTAAACTTGAATTACGTTGTTCTTGTCCTTCCCGGGTGTACAATAGTTCAATGATATGGTGTACAGCTTTAACACTTTTGTTTAGATTAGAAAATCAATGCACTTTTGTGTGATTGTAAAAGTACAGGTCTTTTATCAAAAAAAATATATATATGAGTAGAAGTAAAAAGTATCACATACAGAAACTACTCAAGTGAAGTAGAGATATAAAAAAAATACTTAATACTTAAGCACAGTAACAGAGTATTGTACTTTGTTACATGCCGCCTCTGTTAATAACTACAGGCATGGGTTAAAACTGGGGCGAAGATATCTGGAATCCCATCTCTCTTACATGGAGAAGATACCCAGTTGAGTAAATGCATTACAGAAACAGCTTTAGGTGGTTTGTCAGTTTTTATTAATGATTCATACAGTCATTAAGAAAATGCAAAATTCCTTGTTACAATATGTGTTGAGGACAGCCTTGAGTAGTCACGATTATGAGCTAATCACTGATGAAAACTCTCATACGCAGTAGGGGCTGGGGAAACTCTGCTAAGATGGCTAAATCCAACATTTCAACTACTAAACAGTATACATTCCCAAATACTAAAGCCAAGCGATGAGAAGTAGCAGCAGTTCTTGACAAGTCTTAGCAAATTGAAAGATGTACAGTAGTAGGTTCTTTATAACAGATGGTAGGCAGATCATGACAGTTAGACAGTTCCCTGGGCTTGGCGTGGTTCATAGCTGAATCCTAGGAGATTCTTAGATGCATCTTAACAATTTGTAGCATAGTCAATTCATAAGGCATTAAAACATGTGATTGAAGCGTCACGGAGATGAGCAACCAAGAATTTAAATTTGAACCAAGAATAAGTTCTTCAAAAGAACAATTCAAAATCACTTATAAATGAACAGAGCAATGACAGAAGTCTGTTGTCTTTTCCTAGGTCATACTACACTTGGTAGCAGCAATCTTAGCTGCAATTACAGCTACAAACTTTCTGAGAAATTACATATGAATGCTTCTATTTTTGCCCAAGCTCTGACTGTTTGGCTGGGGACTCTTTGGAAACAGTGAATTTCTTGAGCAAAGTCTTGCAATACAAACTTTGACTAGGCCATGCTAACACATCCAGGTTCTTGTTTTTTTTTATTCTATTCTGGTGTAGCATTATTTCTGTGCCCTATTGGAAGGTGAACCTTCAATTCAGTCTCAAGTGTTTTACAGGTTGGAACAGGTTATCTTCTAAGATTGACCTGCATTTGGCTCTATCCATCTTACCCTCAACCTAGACCTTATTTGTAGCTATTTTTGCAGGCTAGATTCCCCACCCCACACACATTCGTATTATGGCTATTTTGTGTAGATTCATAAAATATAGTATATGTATAATCTCAAATAATGCCAATATACACATCTGCTCCATGCATATTCTCCACTGGAGTCCTGCAAGGCTTAGAGCTTGCTTCTATTTTTGCTTTATCAGTGATGTAATATGGTCACATGGCTTTTCATATCACTGCTATGTTGGTGACAGATCCTCTCCTTTCCTCCCTCAGACACTTACGTTTAAGCTCATAGAATAGCTTGTCTACCTGACATCGTATCACCTGAAATCGGATCTCACCAGGACTGAGGGATCTACATATCCCTGGAGATGTGCCCATATGTCAAGATCTTGTCTCCTCTCTGGAGAACTCTGATCACACCATTTGACACCAGCTGTAATTCTCTGCTCATGTTGCCAACGTGACTCTGTCATGTTGATTTCTCACTACAACTTCAGAAGTATCTGCTATTTCTCTCCATACAGGCCATGCATGTTCAGTCATGAACAGAGTGGACTACTGCTGACAGATTCTCCCTGATCCAGAATGTAGCTGTATGCTATATTTGTCTTTTCAAGTTCTCCCTCATTACTTCATGACATGGCTCAACTTAACACACCATCTCTAAGACACATGAAAGACATGCACAAATACTGGTCGATGTAGAGGCACGGGTAGTGAAATGATCTTTCCTTGTTCAAACAGCAGAGTTACTAGCTGTAAAAAATGAGTTACACTCTTGTTGCTACAAAAAAAATACCTAGCCTACCAGCAACTTAGTTATCCCAAAGAGTGATAACTAACATTAACATTAGCCATGAAGTTCTTTAATGTTAGCAGTCAAATTAGTTTATGGATATACTTTTTTTTTGGCCGTTTGGGGGCACTTGTAACATATGTAGTCAAGACAGAAGGCAATGAATAATGATCTGTTTTTATATGATTTAATTATAATATTATTTTGAATAATTCAGTGGTTCTGGGAGGTCTATAAAAATATCATATTCTAACAGGTGAACTGTTAGGTTTACGTAATATTGATTGTCAATTAACTGGTGACACCATTGAAAAATCTTTTGTCACTCCTCACTTACTCTGTAGGCTCACTAGATAGGCAGCCTCCTCTTCTGCAGCAAAGGGGATGGCTGGTGAATAATCATCTTTAATGGATCTCGGGCTTCCTCTCGTTATGAAAACAAGGCAGAAAGTTCATCTTGAGGTCCTGGAGGTCTACAGAGCAGAGAGTGGCATGTGACCAAGGCGATGTCATAAAGAATAAAGTCGAATGCCACCATTTGCTCTCCACATTGAGGACAAAGACGTCATGAGTGCCTGCGACACTTCCACACAGAGACGGTTTTCTTGATTCTGCCGCCGAAAAGAAAAAGGCTAATGTCTCTTCATGTTAAGGCCCTCATTCCCACCTGGGAAAGCCACATTCCAGCTGAAGGACATCATGAAGGACTCCCGTCTGTTGCCGCGCCCATGGAGAGCTGGGAGAGGCTGTTTGGCCAGTCAGCAAAGAGAAGCTGTTTGAGGGAGCATGCAGGAGTCACTGCACATGCAGGCTCACCCTGCCACTCTGTCGCTGCTATCGCTTGCCAGCTTTGTGCCCACATGCCAGCTGGGCACTGCTTCCACACACCCTTTTCCTCCCATCTTTCCCCTCCTCCCTCCTTAAACCCTTCCCTTTGCCTCTTTTTCAAATAAAATTACCCTTTTTCCGTAAGACATTGCCCCGTGTCCATGGGTCTGTTGTGCCACCCGTGCATTAAACCTGCTACACTGGTGGAGAATGTGGGTATTGGGGCACCCTGGGAATGGGGGTGGGTGGGTGGGGGTAAGTGGATGCTTGGGTTGAGTACCTAATGAGGTTGAGGTCTTAATCATGGACTGCCCGCGGCAACCATGAGCTCTGAGTTGAGGGAGGGGAAATGTCACGGCGTGCGGCAGTGATGTATGTGCACCTTAATCTTTTGTCACTCTTCGCTCACTCCGTAAGCTCAGTAGATAGATAGGCAGACTCCCCTTCCGCAGATGTGCGAATGAATGGGCATATAATGGGCATTAATTGGCGAATAATCATGTGCCCACTCTGTCATATATGAATGCCTAAATCTACCCATTGAACTCTATTATTAGTATTATTATTATTAACTTAATTTCCTTAACAAATGACTATAATTTCTATTTGAAACTTGAGAAATGTAAGTTTGGGATGCTATTCAATTTTAATTTAAAACCGATTAGAAGCAATATGCTTCACTCTAGGCAAATTCTCTTTAGGTATACTGTTTACCTGTCAAGAGAGTAATTCTCTGTAAAATGCTTCTTCTACTTGCTATTTCCTTACCCTAACCATAACCATTCATAAAACATTGACGTTGGCTCATGCAAATTGCTGTAAATTTGCATTTTGTCTTTGTCTGTGAGTCATGTTACAAAAAAATGCTCCCAGGTTCTAGTCCCGCTATTGGTTCATGCAAATTACAGGGCTCTTGATTTGGATTTATGTTTTAGAGTAAAAACAATTACAGGCTCTTATGCAACCAATTACAAGAGAAATATAATTTACCTCTCCACTGCTGTTTTTCAGCTGAAAGGAGTGGTTTAAAAAAAAAAACATTTTGCATAAAAAAAACCTTTCAACCTTTATTTTATCACGAAAACACAACATAAATACCAATCAACAAATAGATATTATAATTCACTATCAAAGCATATCCATAAAAAATGTTACCTCATGGATTTTAGCAAATGTAAACACTGGCCACATTTCCCGCATAATTACTTCTGTGTTTCATGCAGTTGTTCTTGGCAAAGCTGCTGAACAAAATATCTGACATCCTCAATATCAGCATCCCACTTTGTCCCTCCATCATATTACTCTGTGATTCATCATCAACTTCAAATAGTTAAACTACTCAAATTCTATTAACAACACCAACAATGGCCAAAGACATATTACTAAAATACTGACCTAGATTATACAACAATTCCAAGCAAGTAATGGTATTGGACAAGAGACATTCAAGGAGTTGTGATATGCTGCATCAATTTATCTAGGATCCTCTGTAGTCCTGTGGAGGCCAATGTTGAAACACATCACAGGTCATTTGAAAATGCCAGTTAGCCTAATCTGCATGTCTGTGGGAGAAAACTGGAGTACATAGTGGAAATACACCAAGCACAGGTAAAACATGCAAACTCCAAGCACCCTAACCTGAGACAGGAATCAAACCCTCAATCCAGGAGGTACAAGGTGACAGGGTTAACCACTACACCACCATGCCACCTATAGATATACATATGTACAGTATATGTATATATGTAGAGCATACCAGCACTGGGATAGCTACAGTATATGTATCACTTCACGTCAATGGTGTTGTAGCAATCCTTACTGTAGGTTGGTAGGGTCCACAGTACTGGACAGAGTTGAGAGCAGCCGACTGCCAAAAACCCATATTCAAAACCAGTCACGAAGACAGATCTATTAACGTTTTATCATCTTAAACAATTCTTTGTCTTCATAGTAACTGTCATTCCAAATTGCCACTAAACCCTTCACGTCTAGATTTCATCATGTTCATGTTGTTCTGTTTACGGGTGATGCTAGCTACAAAGCAAACTAGTTCCTAATGCAAGGCTGAATTTTAAATCCCTCTCTAACCCCTGACCAAGGGCACTACTTAATGTGTGGAATAAGAGATTGTATAACTTAAATAGCTTTCTCATCATTCACTCACTCACTCACTCATTGTCTATACCGCTTGATCCTGTATACAGTGTTGCTGGGGCCTGGAGCCTATCCCAGGGGACTTATCCCTCTGCCCTATGATTGCATCACAGCTGTGCTGATATTCAGTACAGCAGCACTCTATCTTGTGTAATATTGCTTAAATATACTCTCTGCATTGGATTTGTATTCTAACAGAACACTCATCATTAGAAACATGTACAGCAGCTGTTAGAAAACAAATCACTTTATAATTAACACCTGGTCCCCATTCCTGAGATAATTGGGACATGTTTCCACTCACTAACAATAGTTATAGAAATAATTTCCCACATGTTCCTAAAGGCTATATGACATTATATGATATTAATGTGTCACATACATATAACCGTGTGCTATGCTGAACTGATATAGTCCAGTATTGTAGAAATCTAGGCTTTTCCCACAAGTACGTTCACTTCTTTCATTGTTTAGAACATGCCCTTAACCCGGCGTGCACTGAGAATCCAATGGAATCTGCAACAAAATTGTAGACCTCATTATTAGGCTTCTCACTTCCATGCTGTCTTTCACCTGCCACATCTCTAATGATGTTTTGGATGCTGCTCAAGTTAGTGCGACGCCCCATGAGTCTGACGCGAGGATGGATTCAAGCTGTGCTACACTGTCATCTCCTGACATCACTTTAGGTAAGATGTGCTCAATACTGGGACAGATTAACAGGAAATCCAAGAGCTGTATGCAGGTGTGCAAATGAATCCCTGTTGGGATAGTACAGTACATCACTCATTGTTTGACACTTTTATAGTTTACTCACCTCCACCAAGTGTACAGTGAGAAAGCAATACAACTGTGGTCTGCAGTGTATACATAAAAAGTCTTTACATAAACCTTAGCCAAATACATTCAATTCCTGACATTTAACCCTAGTAAACCTTCCCAGTCTTTGGTCAGTTTACTACTTTAAGAATGTGAAGTGGCAGAATAATAACAGAGGGAAAGATTTTAGTGTATTTCTTTCATCATATTCCCAGTGGATCAGAATAATCATAATATTGTTTTTTTTTTTTTTTTAACTTGAGTCAAATGTTTCGGATATCCTTCCACAAACTTCGTACAAAATGTTGTAAAATGTTACTAAATTTTAGGCCATTCTTTCTGACAAAACTGTGTAAATGAGCAAGGTGTGCCAGTTCTGGCCACAAATTTTCTATTTTCTCCAATACCTTGCCTTTATTGTCCTTTAGCCATCTGGCCACAACTTTGGAAGTATACTTGGTGGCATTGTTAAATTTGGAAGGACCATTTGTGAACAAGCTTTTATTTCCTGACTAATATCTTGAGATGCTGCTTCAATATAGCCACATAATCCTCCTGCCTCACAATGCCATCTATTTTGTGAAGTGCACCAGTCCCACCTGCAGCAAAGCATACCGGCACATAATGCTGCTCCACAAACGGGATGGTGTTCTTTGGTTTACAAGCCTCCCCCTTTTCTCACTCCAGACAATGATGGTCATTATGGCCAATAAGTTCAATTTGTTGTTGAGGACATTTCTCCAAAAAGTAAGATCTTTGGTCCCATGTGCATCCTTTTATCGCAGTTTTGGAGATGTGGCTTCTAGTTGAGCAGTCTTTCAGGTTAATGCCTCATTCTACTGTGAATATAGGTACCTGTTTCCTCCAGTGTGTTCATAAGCTCCTTTGCTATTAGCCAGGAATTGATTTATACTTTTTGTACTGAAGTACCGGGTTAGGGTTAGGGTTAACACTAAGTTCCCAAATTGCCCGTAATGTGCGATGGGTTGGCACCCTGTCCAGGGTGTATCTTGCATCATGCCCCAAGTCTCCTAGGATGGGCTCCAGGCCCTGTGACCCTGAATACAAGATTAAGCGGTAATACTGAAGTACTTGTCTGCTTCCTGAGCAATATGATGGATGTGTGGTCTCATGGTATTTATACTTGTGTAATATTGTAGGTGAAATTATCAGCTTATTGTATGTAAACTTCTGACACACTGAAATTGTGAGATTATAAGTGAAAATTTTTCGTAAACTCTCACTCACTCATCGTCTATACCGTTTTATCCTGTATTCAGGGTCTTGGGGGCCTGGAGCCAATCCCAGGAGACTTGGGGCACGAGGCAGGGTACACCCTGGACAAGGTACCAATCCATCACAGCTCCCATATCCTCATGCTCCCATACTACCACTCTTTCACACATTATTTTTATTATTATTATTATTATTATACATTAACCCACACACTCCGGGCAATTTGTGAATGCCAATTAGCCTAACCTGCAGGTCTTTGGGAGGAAACCCATCAAGCATGGGGAGAACATGCAAACTCCATGCACACAGAGACGGGAATCAAGCCTGGCAAGGAATTGAACCCAGACCCTAGAGGTGCAAGGCAACAGTGCAAACCAATACACCCCTTGCCTTTTATAAACAA
The DNA here is from genome assembly GCA_013621035.1 of Clarias magur. Lineage (NCBI taxonomy): Eukaryota > Metazoa > Chordata > Actinopteri > Siluriformes > Clariidae > Clarias > Clarias magur. The sequence goes on from QNUK01000060.1 coordinate 2,468,294, forward strand.
CGATGGAAAATGACTTGTGTCATGCATAAAATATATGTCCTAACCCACTAAATATGTTAATGTGAAATCGATGGAGTGGTTAAAAGGTTTAGTTTTAATAAATTCAACCAAAGTGTATGTATACTTCTGATTTCAACTTTAAGAGTGCTCCATGACAATGACACAATGTCTCAGTCAGAAGTATGAACTATGAAGTGAGATATATTGGACAATGCTTTTGTCATCATGTTTGTGCTCGACAGCAACAAAAAATGGTAATCTTACATGCTGTTGATGGAGATTAAAACTCAAGGTGTTGTAAGATGCTCTTCTGCTCACTATGGATGAGAAGAGTGGTTATTTATGTTACAGTAGCCTTTTGTTAGTTCAAACTAGCTCTGACTTTTCCCATATGGCTGCTTGTAGAACAATAGCTCACTAGATGATCTTTAGCGTTTTTTTTTTTTTTGTGACTCACTAGATGCTGTTATGTATAACATGGTCGAATACTATATAAATCAACCCCTTTTAGATTTGATTGTAGTGCACAATGTGATGGAAAATGTATTTGTTTGTCCTCATGCTCCCATACTACCACTCTTTCACACATTATTATTATTTTTATTATTATTATTTACAAATATTGATTGTGGCTCAGTGCTAAATTGCAGCCTCTTTTCCCATCACACATTATTTATTATAAAAGTGGCCTGTAAAGCTTCATTCCAGAGTGTTAGGTTTTGTTGTTATTGTTGCTGTTGTTGTATAGTTCATTGGAGCCGAGTTTAACAACAGATGAGTTTATCCTTGTGACAAAACACACTTTAATTTCCAGCTTCTTCAAGGTTCTTGAAGCTCCATCTCATAATATGTATGTATAGATAGAGTATTTTATTAATCCCAAAGGGAAAGTGTATCGTTTCAACAGCCAGTTCACATATAAGGAACCAACATAAGGAACATAAGTTCACATAAAGAACAAGCAAGATTTCCTTAGTAAGGAAAAGGTAAAGTTAATATACACTGTTTACAATTTAAGGTGCATTAATGAATTGAATGGGCAGGGGTAGCTCAGTGGTTAAGGCATTGGACTACGGTTCAGAAGATCCCAGGTTCAAACAACCACCAAGTTGCCACTGTTGGGCCCTTAACCCTCAATTGCTCAGATGTAATGAGATAATAAAAAAAAAATGTAAGTCATTCTGGATAAGGGTGTCTGCCAAATGCCTAGATGTAGATTTAGCTAGTAGGTTGGAATGAGAGGTGTTCTCCATGATGGTTAACAATTTGTGTAACATTCTTCTTTACACTACCAACTCTAAACACTCCCTAATATTGAGCTAGCCCTTTTGATGAGTTTGTTGAGTTTCTTAGAGTCACTGCTTCTGATGCAGCTGATTGCCACAGCAGACTGATAAAATATCTGCAACATTTTCTCTATAATGCATTTCCAGTCCAACCTGTTGACAAAGTGGCTCAGATATCTGTAGTTCTTCACAATCTCCACTTCCTCACCCAGAATGTAGGCTGTGCTTGGTATAGACTTGACCCTCCTGAGAACCATCACCATCTACTTGGTCTTGGTCACATTCAGGAGAAGGTGTTTCCTCTCACACCAATTCACAAAACTGGCCATTAAGTCTCTGTTCTCCGTTTCCTCCCCAGAACTGCAGAGTCATTTGAGAACTTTTTGTACTGAAAGTGTACAACATCAGGAAAAAAGGAAAGGAGGGAGTACTGTCCCCTGAGGTGCTCCGCTGCTGCTGACCACTTTTTCAGACATACATCCCAGCAACCTTACAAACTGGGGTCTGTCTGTCAGATAGTTAGTGATTCAGGAGCTTGTGGAGTTGTCGACATGCATCTTCTCGAGTTTCTCTTGTAGTAGTGCAGGTTGAATTGTGTTAAAGGCACTGGAGAAATCAAAGAACATAATTCTCACAGTGCTGTCTGCTTAATCCAGGTGAGAAAGAGTTTGCTGTAGAAGATAAATGGCCTATCTCCCAACCTGAGGAAGGTAGGCAAAGTGCAGAGGGTCTAGGAAAGTGCTAACCTGAGGTCTCTGATGAGCCAGCACCATCCTCTCCAAAACCTTCATTACATTAGGATGGATGAAGATGACTTTTTTGGGACTGGTACGTTATGCCAAGTATTGCCTTCTTCGCACAAATTGGACTCAAGGACTCACTACCATTAGTCATCTAGGGACACTGGATAATATTTCCTAACATTTATATCATATATGAATATGTTTTGCATGTGTATAAGCAAAAACAGTCTGTGCCTTGGTTTACACAGGGTTTATTTGTTATTTGCTTTGCAATTTACCATAAGCTTTTATTGACTCTAAAATGTGTGCCAACCAAAAATACACATCTGCCCATTATTTGCAATCAAACTTTTTTTTATTTGCAATAAAAGACTGTAATATACAATACTATTGTGTTTATCACAGAGATAGACTGTAGTGTGGTTTGCAGTATATGTTTAAACATAGTTTACCTATAAACAAAGCAAATTACTATTAACAGGTAATCAAAATGTTTATTTTCTAAATATATACAATATATTTCTATATATAATATACAGTGCAATGGAACAATGGTAGTCACCATATTTTTAACAGGTAACCAGAGCTTCCATATTTTTACATTGTATTCTCTTGGCTCACCTACACTAAATTATTCATACCATGAAAAGTCTGACTTCTTTTTCATATGATTAGGAGGTGTTAATTAACTGCAAATATGGCATTAGCATTTGAATCACATTTTTGTCTCTCCCTATGCATAAACAGTGTAAACATTCATTGATGTAATGGTAATAATACCCACTAATCAACATTCAAGTATCTTACCTTCAGATCATTACATGCATCAATTTTATAGTCTACTTTATTTTTTTTAGAATTTAATTAGGATTTAAAATGTTCACAGGGAAGTCTTTAAACACAAACTAAACACTGGTGATTTGTAACAGGCTGCTAATTAAAACAAAGCTAATTACATTTGCATCTGTTGAAGTATTCATGAACTTGTCTAAGCTTTTGAGTAAGCTCATCTTTTAGACTTTGGAAGTTTTATGTTAACAATAGCAAAATGTACAGAAAAGGAAAACAAAACACCCAAGAATGTTTTTTGTAATAGAAAAGATTTATAATGTAGACATTATTCCAGTACACAAGGGCTACTCCAGCCAAGCTGATGTGTGTGTAATATATATATTATATATATATATATATATATATTATATATATATATATATATATATATATATATATATATATATATATATATATATATATATGCGCGTATTATATTTTTTATGTCATGTTATAGCTCTAATTTGCTGTATAATTAAGCAATATCCCAAAGAGCTATTGTACTACTGTCATAGGTCTAGCTGGTGGTACCGGCAGTGGGCATGTATTAGAGCAGGCAGAGGGGTTCAACAGAAAGAGTCTTTTATTTACAAAAGAAATACAAACTCAAACATTGAAACAAACAAAGGAACCAAAACCACAAACTCAAACCATAACTAGGGCTCTTGAAACACACGCAGGGAAACAGGAGCCGACACAGGGAACCAGGAGCCAACACAGGGAACTGGCATAAGGAAACATGGAGCTAGAGCTAACTAAAGACACATAGGGGAACTAGAGACAAGGCTGGACAGGAACTAGAGATGGGGACAGGACAGGAGAGACAGGACTAGAGACCAGATGGGTTATTGGTTAGTGAGGTTAGTACAGTAGCTACATGGAATATGGGATGCTGGATGCTGACCTAACCAGGTTAGTATCTAATGTTAGTGGCTAACCGGATTAGTACTGACCTAATAGGGGGGAACTGAACACAAAAGGCAGGGCACACATGAGGCTATACCAAACTAGCGGCTAAGCTGCTAACGACCAGAACCACTAGCCGTCAATCCCACTAGAGGCCAGCCTACTGGAGGCTAACCCTACTAGCAGTCAAGGCCTACTAGCGGCTAACCCTGCTGGCAGCTAAGCCCACATGTGGCTACACAAATCTAAACAGAAAGGGAAGCTACACACAAAGGATTAACCCAGAAGACAGACACTAGGGATGCACAGAATAGTACTTACACAGGAGGAGACACAGCCTAACTAAACACTGAACAGGACAGCTCCATGAATCCACTAACACAGAATATAAGGAAAACTAATAAGAGCCATCTTGAAAACAAAGGTTACAAAACATAACCCAAATATAAACAAAGAAACAAAAACAAAAAGGATGCCCACATGACAGTATATACAAACAAACAATGCTCGACCCAGTTTCCCTGGTATTTATAGAAACTTTAATGAGCCACCTCAGTTCAGGTGAACACTCATCACCTGACTGAGGTGCCTTCTGGGAAATTGAGTCGACCAACAAAAACTACAAACAGAAACAGTGACCTCTAGTGGAGGACCCTAACAACTGAATATCAGCATAGCTGTAACACAGTTGTCGTTGATCTTCAGTGCAACAGCATGGCCTCGAGTGTAATATTACTATTTTGTCATGCAACAGTTCTACAAATGGCATTTATTATCAACAGATTATGATTTGTTTGTTTATTTAACCAGTTATTTTTGCTCGCTCAACACATATCCTTCTGCGCCTGGCAGAAATAGGATTTAGCTGCTAGACTGACATTTAGTGCAATTAACAGGGGGAAAGTAGTTCTAAACTTTAACTGGTATTACATAGTGTATTCTCCACTTATTCTGCTTTAGAATGTTGATTACTTCTGGGGTACAGAAGACAGCAAATGCACCGTGTAGCGTTCACTCCCTTGTTCCGCACACCAAGTAGTGCCCTTGATCCGCACACCAAGTAGTGCCCTTGATCAGGTGTTGGAGAGGGATTGGGGATTCAGCCTGGTTAGAAATCAGTTAGCTTTGTGGCTTGCTTTAGCCATGACAAACAAAACAGACAGATCAAAGGCAATTTGGAACAAATTAGAAAACTAATATAAATTAATATAAACTGTTACTGTATAAACGAGACAAAATGTTGTTTAAGATGACATTAATCTTAGCAGATGTTTTTTTCTTGCTGAAAATGCTTCTGTGAATGGTTCTGTATGTGGGTTTTGGCAGGGTGCTGCTCTCCACTCTTCCCACTACTGTGGACCAAACAGACCTACTTTCACTCATGCTGGTGATCAACAGTTAGTGTAATTAATGACTGTAGACCTGTGAAGTGGGCTGATACATATAGTTAAATGTCCCAGTGCTCTATATCAAAAGTCATGAAATGCCCTCGTCGAATCAGATGTATAATCAGAAATTAATAATGGACAACAAAAGTTAAGATTCGAGTCTAGATTGAGTCCAGTACGGCTAAACAATCATCATCAATAAGTAAAACAGTAAAGTGTCATTAAAAGTACACATTTATCAAAATAGTAAATGTTTAAATCAGTACCAGCGGTGAATGTTACTTACAGTAGGTAGATGTGTAAAAGTAATGGCTTCACATTAATACAATTAGAATTAAGAGTGTAGATTCAAGTTCAAGAGTGATGAAGTATAGTCTGTGTATGATCTGTGCAAACATTACAGCCATTCACACAGAAAATAGCAGAGGATTCAAGCACATTCTGATAAACAATTATAAATTGTTAATAAGTTAAAATAAGTTCTCTGGTGACAGAAGAAAAGAAATAGGTTTTGAAACAGCATGTTTTGGTTCTGCTTTTGAACTAGGGAGACCATGTGCAATTATTTAAAGTAGAAGACCTTGCATACAACCCAATATGGTCACCTCTTGGTGTTGAGTCACTCTGATGCATGATGTCAGGGTGCTCGGGATGATTTCTGTGTAGAACTCAATCGGTGGCTTCCTCTTTAGTCTATACTGTACATCTTGAGTTCTCTGCATGTCCCTCTTGATAATGTTGGCGGTGTTGATGATCCACTAAAGTGGGCTGATGATTTGTGTGCCTAGCAGTTTTAATGAGTCTGTGATGGTTGTTGGTTGGGTGCCAATTCTTTTTTGCCAATTCCTAATTTGATTTTGGCTAAATCCCACCCACCTCCCTTAGCATACATCAACTACCAACCTGAGACAGTGAAAGGCAATTACATGCTTCTTTTCAAAGTGCTGCTCATGCTGTGTCACAGGGTGGCATAGTAGACTCAGAGGCAAACACTATACCTCCTGGTATGCATGTTTGAGCTCACAGATCCATGATTGGCTAGTGTCACGTTGAGAAAAGAATGTCTCGCCGACAGCCAATTTTGCTCCCTTGGACTCCACAGATGGCTGTTTTCTGTTTAATCACTCGAGAGTTTCTGCTTGCCATCCCTCACAGGCTTCTTGTGATGTATTGATTTCCAGAAGTATATAATCAGTTTAAAAGGTGTTCAGGAAGAGTTCATTGTCCTCGTGCCATGTCATGACTCAAACCACCTCCTGATGGTAGCGCTACTTGTCCTTGTCTGACATGAATCCAATTATTATTGTGTCAGTTGCATATTTTAAGAGCTGATATGAGGAGCTGGTGTAACTCGAGAGTAGGAGAGACCTGAGGACTGTCTGTGCTGACTGACAGTATGAGCATCCGCTTTTCATTTTCACAACACGCATGCTATTGCTGAGGTAGTCATATCCAATAACATGATTGTAAGAGCAAATTCTTATCATTGTGCATGAAAAACAGCTTGTCACGGGTAACTGTATTAAATGCTGAGGTAAAGGGTATGAAGAATAAGCAAGCACAGTTATTAAGAGACCCCAGATACTGAGGAATGTGGTGCAGTGCCACATCAGCAGTGTCATTAGCAGATCTGTTGGCTCGGGAGGCAAACTGCAGTGGATTCATTAGTGTGCATGATTCTAGACAGGAAAAGATTAGACACCATAACCGCAGATGTAAGTCTGGAGTCTTTGTCGATCAAGGGATAGGAATGATAAGAGACCTCTTAGAACAGGGTGGGACTGAGCATTCGAGATGTGTTTAAGACAGTTGACAGTTCCATAGAATTTTATGACTCTATCGTCAATGACTAAAACATGATGAAAAAAATACCCCATAAATCTGGAGATATGGCTGTTTTTGAGTATCCAACAGTGGCGGCTTTTGGGGGGCGTGGGTGCAAACAATTAAACTTTTATTACTCGCCTGTAAATAGCCATTTATCAGGTGATTGCGCATCATTGCTACTAGTATAAAATAAAGGCATGACTCACGTCCCATCCAGTCAGCAGCTCCTCTTGTCGTAAGAAATGCTGGAAAAGACTCGTTGAGAATGGTCCAATCACATGAGCCCAAATACTTAAAAACAATATTGATTCGCTAAGAATAAAAGTGGGAGGGTTCAGAGCGCACAGAGCTGCGCCGGAAGGATGATTTGACAAAATCCAATCAGAGCTCAGCCTCAAGTCACATGCTTTTCAAAAATGTACGTTCCTACATAGACACTCGTTTGTCCGGCGCCCCGCGTACACGAACACAAATGAACGTAATACAGTTAAGATGTTTTTTAATTGCAAATACATTTTATTAAGAAATACAGCGGAATATTGTGACTAAATGACTTTATTTCATTATTAAAATAAATAATTATTATGTTAAATAATTACATGTTAAAGTAGCATTCTTTTCTGCCTAACTTTAAGGGGGCGGCGCCCCTGCGCCCAGTATAGACCGGCCGCCACTGGAATCGAATGTCAATTGTTATGTGAACAATATAACATACCCTGTATTTATTTATTTTTTTAACACAGGAGGGATAACGTGGAAAGGAACTGTGGAAAAAAATTAAACACATACAAAAAGTGAACAAAAAGGGGAAAAAACCCTGTATAGTTTAGCTTCAGGAACAAAAAGAATGAACTCTTAAACCAAAAATCACACATTATCAAATAGATCTGTCAAATCTAAGAACCTTCACCCGGACACAATCCTGGCAGATCCGTTACAAGACCATGATACTGCCGCCACAGATGGTCTTCTTCATAGTTTAAATCCATGAGCACACCGGATGGACTACTGTGTCTGTTTCCTGCCATCTGCTTTACACACCTCCACATATTCCCTCTCCTGGCCAACAGAGATAATGGTCAGCCTTATATCAAGTAAGAACGGACAGTTTTTTTTCCCATATATTATAATCTATTTCTGGATCTGATGCATCTCTAGCAAGTGATTAAACAGAACAATTCATCTAAGTGTTACAATGCTAATTAAATGCTAGTTGAAAAGCCTAATCCTATAATGTAAAGGCAATTTTAAGTCAAACTAGTGTTTTTGATTGTACGAAATAACAGAAAACCTACCTTTAATTTTCTATATAATCCCCTGCTACACTAATGCACTAATACATCCCAGCATTTCACTAGTGCTTGGATACCATCACGGTCTGAGCCATGATCGAACTGTCTTCGTCATGCCTAAAACCCTGGCCTCCCAGGAACACTTTTAATGGCCCAAACATGTGGACATTGCTTTGTGTGATGTCAGGACTGTATGGAAGATATGGCAATAACTCCCTGCTGAGTTCCTGTAATGTGCAAGCAGTGTTCGTGAATGATCATGTGTACAGTTCCCAGAGACAGTCGGGTCTTTTCCATGACTTTTCAACATTGAATTTCAAGGATCAGGTGTTCCACTCTTGGAAATGACTGCATTGAGCCTGTAAATGTCAATATTTTTGTCATTATGTCATTATCCCAGGTTGACTTGAACAACCGTGGTAAATTCTATCAATTCCAAGGGCACGTTGCTCAGGTAAACAAGATCTAGATGAAGATGCTTGTGAACTGATTAATGATTAATGTGTACATGGTAATGAAAAAGAAGAAAGAAACACTTTGCACAATGCAGATTTTGGATACTGTCTCGTACAAAACAAACAAACAAAAAGTGTATTGAATTTTCCTGAGCAGTATTGTTGTACTCCAGGATAATGTCTGATGTAAAGTCATGAAGAACTGAGACATGTTCACACTTAATGGAAAAGTGTTTGGGAAAGGCTGCTGCATTCACACAACTCGTAATACCCCTGAGGCTGCCACAGTAAGGGCTGCAGTATCTAGTATTAAAAAGTGATGACATACATCCCTAGCGGGCCAGTATCTATTTAAACTGGATAGCTTTTTTAAGTTCCTTGGAGTCCACATATCTGAGAACCTCACCTGGTCTCTGAACACTTCTCTCCTGATTAGGAAGGCACAAAAGTGCTTGAATTTGCTGAGGAGGCTTCAAAAGTCCCACCTGTGCTCCTAGATATTCGAGAACTTCTACCTCTGTACAACTGAGAGCACCGTCACAAACCCCAACTGCACAGCTTCGGACTGCAAAACCCTTCAGAGGATGGTGAAAACTGTCCAACGAATCACTGGTATTCAGCTACCCACCATGGAGGACATTTACAAGAAACGTTGTCTGCAAAGGGCAAGAGGCATATCATTACAAACGCCTCTCACCCCAACCATGGACTATTCACCCTTCTCCTGTTGAGCAGGCGCTCCAGGTGCCTCTGGCCCCGCACAAACAGACTGAAAAATAGCTTTTTTCCCTGTGGCTGTTAATGCACTGAACATATCATCATGCAAGGCTAACCAATAAGCTACTGCACTGTCACTTTCAGTCTGTATTGCATTGCCATGTTGCCATGCACCTTTTCGATATCCATAACTTATGTTTATCATTGCATTACGGTATATTCCACCCATATTTATTCTCTCTCACTCTCTCTCTCTCTCTCTCTCTCTCTCTCTCTCTATATATATATATATTATATATATATATATATATATATATATATATATATATATATATTATATACTGTATTATTCAGACATTCATATATTTAAATATGTATATTGTGTTGAGAATGTTATCTTCTTGACATGTTTTATCCACTGCACAGTGTTTGCACATTTATTCTGTTTTTTTTTTTTTATCATATATTCCTATATATTCCTATCCTTAATACCTACTATACTTTTTATATATAAGACACTCTCACCCCTGTAAATATGGGCCCATCCTCTCATTTACCACATTATTATTTATTGCAAATAGGCCACTTATGAGCTTGTGGTTAACCACTAACTGCATTTCATTGGTTTTGTTCATGTACTCTGCACAATGACAATAGAGCTGAATCGAATCGAATCGAATCGAATCGAATCTTTTGTGTCCTTCTTCCATGACAAACAAACAGGTAGACTGAAGAAAAGGTTGCCACTGGTTGGTTTAAATATATGGGGCATTCGAGTCAAACTGGGACTTATTCAACTCATGATACTCTCTCAGGTTACCAAGAGAGCTCTCTCCCTTTGTTCTTTTGACACAGAGTTAAATGAACATTTCGACATGGAATTCTAGGAACCTCTTGAACGCACTTTGACCTGTGACAAAACTTGAGTGCGTCATTTCACCGCTGAATGAAAACGTGCATCAAAATAGTGGAAGCAAATAGACCTCAAAAATATTCTGAGCCAATTGCATTAATACGAAATTGCAAACCCAGGAGTTTTGATGTATGGATTCTTGCTTTTTAACTTCATCATATCTGTATATTGATTTTTACACAAATAAGCAAATGTTATGTAAATTAAAAAAAAAAAAAAAACAGCGAGAAAGATTAGCTCTCATTCAGCATCTAATATGTGCCTCTTTGTGTATCCTATAAAATTTAATTAATAATGGATTTTATGTACAGTAAATAAGCCCTTAGATGAAGACCCAAATATAAAAACTGTAGCCAATCAATAGTTTTAATTTTTGTACTGTTTTAATTTAGCTCATCGAAATTCATAAAAATGAGTATTTTCATCTCTAAAGCAAAGAAAGTCTAAAAGATTGTTGTCCAGTGTAAGTGATCAGTAAGATTTGTCTCCAGTCTGATGGCTCTTCCACAAGAGGGAGATGAGACACTTTAAAAAGCAGAGAAGAAAAGCCAGCTTTTAAAGCTTTATAGCCACAGGATGATCTCCAGTTTAAAACCTTACCTGGCATCAAATCTGTCTCTGCATCCTCCGAGGAGCACTGTACAGAGAAACATCATAGACCATTACAGGAAACATTTGTCTATAAAAGATTTATTTCTGTTTTTCTTGGCTGTTCTGTTGGTCACAGTTAAAGATTACTGGAGAGCTTTTCCTTACTCATGGACTTATGGACATGAAACAATGTATCTTCATTTCAATTACATTTATAAATATTGTGTAATCATTTGTTTCAATTATACAACAACTGAGCTCAAAAGTTTTTTGAGTTTTCCTAAAAGGTAAATCCAGCAAAATTAGCTGACTTTTGGGAAATTTTAGGGGCATGCATTGATTAAAGATTAAGAAATGAGTGTTATGAAGTAAATACTGTGATTCCATTTAGAGTGGTGAATCTCTTGTTATGGTATACCACAGCTTTTGAAGAGGTTTGAAGAAAGGGTCAGCCATGATACAGGACCCACAAAGCAGACAGGGTTAAGGGCTGTGCTCAAGTGGCAGCATAGGAAAGCTTTGGCTTAAACCGTCACCCTTCTGATCAGTAACACAGAGCCGCAATTATTAAGCCACCAGTAATAGAACAGGAATGTAACATTTCTGGCACTACAGTAGTGATGGTCGTAGTAAAATTAGCCTTATGCATACTTCTGTGGTTAGTCTCTGGCTCTCGTCCACTGCATGATTGCGATTTCCCAATCAGGTTAAATCATTAACCTGTTAAGTCAGGTTAAATTCAAATCATGCTAAGCGCAACCATCATCAACCCTTTCATTGAGCATATGTTCTGACTTCATTAAGTTTAAATTCCACAGCAAAGGCAGGAAGAAAGAAATTAGGGACAGACAAAAGAGAGACATACAGTAGATAGAGTGTAAGAGAGACAAGACTCCAGGCAACAGATGCCCCATTACCATATTTACATAATGTTGGCAATGGGTGTGGATTAGAATTCAGATGTAAGGAGCACAGCTGTTGTTGTCCAGAATAAGCGTGACTGAGCAGGGGAGTGGGCTGAATATTCATGTGGCATTTATTGCCTTTTCAAAGGCCATGTGCATACCATAGTCAAGTGCAGTTTCCACCAACATTATGACCTCAGTTCCTTTGAGTAGCATCTTAAATGAGGATAAAATAAAAGTAGTGTAATTAAATGAATATGTGTAAGTTAACCATACAGAAACATATGGTGGGCTCTAGGGACAAAGTGCATACAAAAGTGAAAGCACACGCTGCAAATACAATAACGCATAGAAAAGGGAAAGCAATTGAGAAAAAGAAAGAAAAATCTCACTCAAAACCAAAAATACATCAAAAAAGTGGTGAAACGAACTACTCCTTATATTTGCTATGTGACTTGATTCCGTTTCTGTAATATTCCACAACACAGTGGTTCTAATAACTTCAAAAGAAACGGTTTATTTTGTTTATTTACCTTTTAGGAACACTGATTGACTGATCTTGTTCGTTGGTACGTCCTGGTATGTGCAGTAGCCACATCACACCCCTGCTGTCCTGGAGCACTTCCAGTGTAGCAAATATAGTTTACAGTGTGTCTCTTTTTCTGTGTTTTCATGTTTGCGTGTGTTTTTGGTTTTGCAGTGTTTTACTTTTTGCATGTGTTTTCATGCTTGCGTGTGTTTTTGGTTTTGCACCATTTTTCTTTTTGCATGTGTTTTCATGCTTGCGTGTGTTTTTGGTTGTGCAGTGTTTAACCTTTTGCACATGTTTTGGCGTTTGTGTTTTTAGTTTGTCAGTGCTTTACATTTTTGCACATGTTTTGGCGTTTGTGTTTTTAGTTTGTCAGTGCTTTACATTTTTGCACATGTTTTAACCTTTGTGTGTGTTTTTGGTTTTGCAGCACATTTCTTTTTGCATGTGTTTTGACGTTTGTGTGTTTGGTTTTGCAGTGTTTTTCATTTTTGCATGTGCTTTGACTTTTGGTGTGTGTTTCTGTATTTGCATTGTGTTTCTGTAATTTTTATGCTTTCACTATTTCATGAGCTTTGTCACTAGGGGCCATCATAGAAACATGACAAAGGAAAAATTAATAATGTCATTAATAAGATGTTGGGCCAACAAGAGCCATCAGAGGCTTGGCTTAAATTCTGCACACCCGAGGAACGTTACTCAAATGATATTACTTTGGTTGGGGTTTTGATGGTGGTGTACTAGAGCGCTGTCTAACATCTTGTTCCAATGGTGTTTAATTGGCTTGAGATCTGCTGAGATCTGTGAAGGCTATATCATTATATCATATCATTTAAATCAATTTCATCCTTGTCAAAGCATTCACTGATCCATTGTGCTCTGTGAATGGAAAGCATTAACATCCTGGAAGAGACCAGTCCCAGGACAGAAATGGTTCATCATGGTTGATCAGTCAGAATAACTTTGTATTGATTTGCCATGACCCTTCACTCTAAGGGTGAAGTGAATAAGATCGGACAGATAAAATAGCATGCTTTCCACGGCATCGCAAAGACACCAGAACTCACTGGGCCTTGCCAGTTTTCATCACAATTTCCAACTATTTCCAAATATTTCCTACAACATCTTTCCAATAGATGTCACTTTAACACTGTTCATTTTAAAACGCAGCCTGGTGAGCCGTCTTTATGAATGAAACTCCTGTCATCCCTGCCTCATTAATAAATCCGCTTTGAAAGTCACTTAGATCTTTTCCTCTTGCCATCTGGATCCAAAATCACAGGACATAGTACATTACATGAGACACAAAGCATGAATGTTAACATTATGTGAAGCCTTTATTTTTTGTCACATATACATTACAGCACAGTGAAATTCCTTCTTCGCATGTTGTACATGTTGTACACCTGTCTGGAACCGAAACTCATCTGTTCAGTTTTTTCTATTGATCAGTCTATTTCCATTTATAGTTATTTGTTTATGGCTATATGTTACTGATACGTTGCCAAATGTAAAATAATAAATAGTAATTGTAACTTCTAACTCTTGTGGAATTCATCTCATATATTGGTCTTGTGTTCTAAGCATGCATAGAACCAAAGGAACCTCCAGTTAAGGGCTCGACATTTATTAAACACGGTTTAGAAAAAATAAGATGCACATATTTGTAAATATCATAAGCATGACATTCATACTGAACATGGTCACATAGACAAAAATTGGTTCCACATTTGAGATTTTTCACACACAATACACACAATCTCTGCAGCAGTAGATTACACACTAAAATATATCCCGGTTCAATTATAGACATTCCCTGCAAAATGTAACACCAATATTGTATTTGGTGGTGTTTCCAGCTAGAAACCACAAGATGAAAAAATACAGTTAATGCAATTTTAATTAAGCTGCTTTGTTCAGTGCCAGTGAGCAGTGTAAAGGCCACACTGATTAACATGACAGCGTGTTAGACAAGGCGCTACTGTGGCCTTGTGTTAAATAGGTTTAAGAGGAGCTCCAAATAGAATGAAGGCTAATGAAATTTTAATAATAATCTGACAGATTTAATTATTATTAAATATTACATAAATCAAAGGGATGGCATGGTGGCACAGCGGGTGGTGTTGCTACCTCACAGCCACAGGGCTCTGGGTTTGATTTAGAGCACACAGGTCCCTGTCTTTGTGCATGTTTGCGTGGGACTGGAATTTCATCTAGTGTACAAATCTCTCACCTTGTGCCCAGCGACTAGGTGACGCTAAACAGAATTTCTGAGGATAAAGAGATTTCTGAGGATAAATGAATGAATGAGCTGTCTTTTGCTTAAAACAAACTTATTCAGTGAATTACTCACATATGAAGAAAGTCACTAAGCAACTTCCATAATAAATTCTAAGCTTTGGCTTTACAGCCAGTAAAAATATTTCTAAAAACATGTGTGTGAAATTGCGAGGCTGCAAGAATTAGCTCATGCTTGTCATTAAGGTTGACACTTTAAGAGTGAATGGAGGCTAAACATATGTTTTTCCAACACTCTGTAAAACCTTAAGGGGTTTTATCAAGTCTGTCTTGTCAATAAGGTTGTTTTATCAAGTCTGTCTTGTCAATAAGGTTGTTTTATCAAGTCTGTCTTAAATCAAAATTGAGGCGCATTTAAGCACATTACCATATGTCATAAATGTTCCTGCTCTGCTAAATGCACTAAACAAAGAGTTATGTTTCTACTTAATTTGTAATACATTTGGATTATAGATAAGAAAGATACCGATATGATTTAGCTCAGACGCTTCAGACTCGTATCTCAGCTGATCTTTGGAAGGCATTTCTGCACGGAACGACGGTTGTGTAATTTGGCTCCGATTACTTTCCTTGTACTACATTGTACAGATGACAAAAGTTGGTGTGCAGAGCAGGAAGACTACTAACGACCAGGTCATAGGGCGATATACTTATAAGCACCTTAATTTGAATTTAAGTCAGACATGAAATAACCCGGATTATCCCTTTAACTGTATTGCTGTATTGATCTCTATTTATCTCTGTTTATCCTCAGCGCTAATTACTGTGAGTTTACAACATTCCCTGGCCTTGCAGTGTCCTAGGTCATGTCATCCCAAAAGCCTTTTCAGTGCTTATCTATAAATTATTCAGACACCCTCCACATATCCATAGCCATATATCTCCTCCAATTTCCTGATTTATATTGCCTATCAATATTGACTCTCATGCTGGAATTTCATATTATTATTCTAATGATTTCATATTACAGCAGGTAAAATTGTAAAGGAAATGGTCACCTAGTTATCAATGTCATAGCATCATAATACTGCCCGGTCATGTTTTAAGGGTATTACATTTGAAATTAGAAATGAGTAACAATCATTTCTATACAATGTATACACTCATTACAGGGAAAGACATAACTCAGTCCAGAACATACTGCTGACCCAAATAACTGATCGATGCGTGTTTATGTGCATCATCAATAAGTCGTTAAACGCCCAAAGTTACATAAACATTGCAAGAAACATGGAAGATAATCAAGGCCTACTTTCTCGAGTGCCGGCTTTTTTTATTTTATGGATTTAATGTACAGGATTAATGATGATGTCAAACATCTTGTGTGTTCTGAGCAACAGCCTGCGGCAAAGCATACGAACAAGCTCACGAGGGACAAGGCATACACTGAATCACTTTTATTATAGTGAATAGAACAATACAGATGGAAGACTGTATGGAAACAATTGATTTGGCTTTGCTTAAAATATTGTTATGGTGATTTGATGTGAAAAGTCTGCATGACTGCAACATGGCTCCTGTCTCTGAATGCATGTATTTGCTCACATGTATGTACAAAAACATCACTTCTCTGTGTCCAACCTGATTTGTCCACTCTTGCTCGGAATAATTCTACAAGACCGAGACAAAAAACAAGCAAAAACATGCAAACAAAATTATTTTTGTGTTATTGCATCTCATTAATGCAGTTTAAAATAAGAAATAAAAAAATTAAATAGTAGATACAAGGATGCAACCATCAACCTTACCCTGTGAAGTATAGCTACAATAATGTAAAAGAAAAAAAAAAATATATATATACAGTAACGCATTTTAAGTAAGTTTAGTCAATCATTTACTTGCCTGTGTCCTCATTTAAACTTTTGCCAATTCATGACCTTCTTACCATATCAGACTTGGCTGTGAGCCATCATGCAGTGATGTCCTCTGACACAGAGACAAAGGAAAGGAACTTTAGCTGAATAGTAAGAACTCATTTATTGAAGTGACTGGATGCCTTTATTTGCATATGTTTTGCTCATGAATGAAAGTCAGATATGTTTTCAGCGGAATGGCCTGAGCCAGTGTGCTATGTTAATTTATTCTTTAAATAATCATTTCTAGGTAGTGCTGTGCTTTAGTGGTTAGCCCTGTTGCCGTGCACCTTTAGGGTTGGGAATGAATCCCACCTCCAGCCTGCGTGCATGAAGGTTTCATGTTCTCCTCGTGTTTTCTCAGCGTAATGCAGTGCAGGATTCAGTCAGTAGTGTATAATTGGGTATAAATGTGTGCTTGATGTACCCTTCCCTAAATTCCCTGGGCCAGACTTCAGCTCGCCCATAACCCTAACCAGCATAGGCATTATAGACAACAGATGGTTGGATAATACATTCTGTCCACTATCTCCAGCACTTTTCCTTCTAAGAAGAAGTCTTAATAAAGAAAAAAAATCTCAGTGTTGGCTTAACACTATTAGAGTTCCAACTGAACCTATTTAAACATTGTAGGGTGTTAATTCAACATTTCAAGTTTTTTGGGTACTCATCTGTAGACACACACATTTTACACACATACCTTTAATAAAAAACTTTTTTTTTTTTAAAAAAAAAGGTACTGCTCAACTGGATAACAGTATGCTCTGGTGTCATTTAACATATTTCCTAATCCTCTGGGAAATCAATTCACACACACACACACACACACACACACACACACACACACACACACACACACACACACACACACACAAATTTGTCTTTCTGTCCTTGGAATGACCTTCCTTAGAAACAGCTAATTAATGTTATGCCTACTGTACACCCACACCTATTACCTTAACTTTAATAACTATTTAGCTCTTTGATCATCAATCGAATGTTTTGTTTAGTTTTTTCTTTAATAAACACTGCACTGTTCTTTTTTAAGCTGTGTCTCTCACGAGAACAAGAAATGTCCCCACAATTCATCAATTTCTAATGGTCATTTGAAAACATGGCACACACACACACACACGCACACACACACACACACACACACACACACACACACACACACACACACACAGCATAGACCCAAGTCAGTATTCACTGTATTTCATATCTCAAACAAGAACGGAGAAAAAATTGTGTGCATAACCACAAGGTGGTAGACGTAGACCATTATTAATATTGTAAGTAGAATGCACAATAAAAAGTCAGCATTAAATCAGCGCTGATCGGATCCTCGAACCTCAGGGTTATTCGGTCCACAACCAGCCGGAATTTTCTGACAGCAATATCAGTAATGCGCATGGCCTGCTTTTTAGCAGTGGGAGGAATTTCAATCTAGAGCCCTGTGACCTTTCAGAGCTCAGCTCAGACGGGTTAAATCACTGTCTGACCCCTACACAATACCAGGACACACTCTTGAGCGCCTGTTTTTTCAACCTGTACCGGATTTCCAGCCATTTCCCCCACGAGAGTGTGAGAGACAGACCAGGTATATACTGCCTGGAGACTTTTAACACAGGAGGTGATTTTTAGGATGTAAAAAGAAATAGAAAAAAACTGTAAGGATGCTGAAATGTGTAGATTTATTTAGTCTTGAAAACAGTATCTGCCAAACCCCTAAATGTAAATGTAAAGTATCGACAAAAGCCAGAAGCATGGTGGTTACTAAAAATGGTGTTCTGAGAGAAATCGATGATGACCCGTAAAGCTGCCAACATTGCATGCACACATGGCACGCACAGGTACAGTACAACATGTTCACATATCAAACAGTATCGCACTCAGTCTCACTCAGGCTTCACATGTTTTCACACATTCACAGGTACTTCATATTCATGATTTCTCTATAAGTATTTATATATAGGTGAGGTGATATCGCACACACCCACACGTCACGGGTATGCACAACCATATCTTACATGATTTCAAGCGCTCCACATGCAGGAATTTCTCTATACGCTTTCGCTGTAGGCACCCTTGTGGCTTGTGATGTGAGGAACATCTGCACTGTTCCTTTCACACTTATTTATGAGCTGTTCCATATCTCTCACCCAAGGCACATTTGCACTTTGACTCTCATACACACTAAAAGAGGACATTTCACATATGGCTGTCAAAGTCCATGGCTCTGCATTATTAATTCACACCTGCAGAATTCATTTCAGCCCATGCAGATTTACACATAAATATCAGATGCTGAATATGCATTTACCTGTGTCCTAATTTGGAATACTTGTACACCTGATAAATAAGGCAATGATCCATTGGATAGGGAAAAAAAATATACATATATATATATATATATATATATATATATATATATATATATATATATATATATATATATATATATATATAATTTTCAACAGTTCAGTTTCTGTGCGCTTATACCCACTGTAACCACAGATTGAAAACTGATGTGGTCTTCTGCTGCTGTAGCCCATATGCTTTCTGCCCATTATGGTGGTAGAGTGCTTACTTTAATTACACTCAGTATCCTTCTCGTCAGCTTCACCTATGAGCTTTCTCATTAACACATCATTACCACCATCGCTAGAGCCTCTTACTGAATGATTGTGAACGTGTGTGTGTGTGTGTGTGTGTGTGTGTGTGTGTGTGTGTGTGTGTGTGTGTTTTTGCCGTATTAGCCTGACTGGCTAATAAAAAACATGGCTGATTAAGATCACATTTGCTCCCCATTCTGATGTTCTTATATCAACATTAACATCATGCGCTTGACCTGTGTGGAGTTATGCATTTCTCAGTTGCTACATGATTGGCTGAATGGATGATTATATGAATGTACAGGAATAAAGGTGTTCCAAATAAAGTGGACAATGCGTAGACTATATACTGTTCAGTACAATGTAAGATTTCAAGTTAACAAGGGACATACATTCAATAAACATAACATTTAATTGATAAAAGAAAAAACATGTATAGGTAAACATTTAGCATTTTTACAATCACTTTTAACTGCTCAAAACTACCATAATTATTATAATGATTCTATTATCATTCCTAATTGTAGTTCTCAGAAGAGAAAGGTGAATTCCCAGGTTTTTAGTGTGTGTGTGTGTGTGTGTGTGTGTGTGTGTGTGTGTGTGTGTGTGTGTGTGTGTGTGTGTGTGTGTGTGTGTTTTTCTTTCTTTCTTTTTTTTTTGCTTTACGGTTGAACAAAATGACAGCAAAATGCTATAAATACCATTTTTGCAGTTACTTAATCTGGCAAGTTATTTTCCTCTGACATGCAGCATTATCCATTATAAAATGTTCATTTAAAAACTGCTCTATAATGAGCAACCTCATTTCAGTGCAAAGTTTAACATGTCATAAAATATCATTCACGTTGCTTCTTTCTCTCATGTGATCAGTAATGTGACTGGGCAAAATGAGTGAAATAAATGTGTTTAGTAGATTTTTGGAGAATGCTGAGGCCAAGAAACATTTATAGTCATTTACACTGAGTCACTGCCATTGTGGTTACACCAGCATTAAGGAACTGGAACAAGTCTGCATTATTTAACGTCTACAATACTGATTGTGAAATAGAACCTTATGTACTGTAGTTTAAATGTCATATGAACACCACATTAAATAGCTGCGTGGGATATTGTAGTGTAAGCTTATGTTTCACTTCCTCTTGCTCTTGCTATCACTGGCACTGGCTTTTCTTTGCTTTTTATATTTTTATTTTTAAAGAAAATAGCAGAAAGAGAGAGAGAGAGAGAGAGAGAGAGAAAGATTGTAACAAAACTCAAGAAATGCATGAGCGCTTTGTGTATAAGAGAAATGAGATGTGTGCGGGAAGCTGTTGTTTTTGCTACATCCGGTTACATTCACTGCGCTGCGATTTGCATTGAGATTTCTGAACATTACTATAACTATAACCGACAGACGCGTATGCAGTCAGTGAAGTTTTTTTTCTCATGAGATTTGATGATCTCTGTGATTTAAAAGTTTTTATGTGCAACAAAACACATTTTTCTTTGTTCCAATGTGCTATCAGTGACTCAATACAAAAACACAATAAAAGCATGAGTTTGCTATATTGTATTTAAAAACCCATCTAACAGATTGTTGATATTAAATTTCATGCTTAAATGGCAACAAAAACAACTGCAGGCTGATTTCTCATTTGGGACAAAACTGTGGAATTTGGAGTTATATCATTTTGCAAAATCCACACAAAATTCACACTTCAATAACCAAAACAATGTTGTCATAATACTTTGACAAGTTTTCTCTTTTTTTTTGTTGTTGCATGTTTTCTTTGAGTCAAATGTGTAAGAAGAAAAAAGGTTATTTCTAATCACTAACAAGCTTTAGTCACTAGCAGGTCGCCAGAACATCAGTTCTACAGCTACTAAAATACGAGATGCACATCGATGTGGAGGCCAGGAGCCAGGGAACTCGCAGAATGTACACCCTCGACATGGCAGGGCACAAGTACACACATGCACAATGCACATGCACAGGCAATTAGAAAACACCAATTCATGTCTTTGGACTACAGGAGGAAACCAGAGTACCCAGGGGAAACCCTCCTAGCATGGAGAGGACATTTAAACACAGACTTGGAGCGGGAATAGAACCCTCAAACTTGGAGGTATGAGGTCACAGTGAAAATCACTACGCCTCCATGCTGTTCCTGTCAAGAACAATCATAAAAATAAAAAAAAACACTACCTTACAGAAGACCTCCTTATAGAAGGTGTGTAGTATGTTCTGAATTGAAATTTCTGTTATTCTCTCACTTGATGAAAAAAAAAAAAAAAAGCTTTTATGGCATATGGCTTACATACTGAATAGACCATTCAACAGTATTGACAACAAAATTGATTTCAAAGTAAAAGATACAAATGCATACATTTCGACTGTAAAGGTAAATTACTTTACCACCTGTGTGGGAGAAATGAGAGAACATAATATTGACCACATCTTTATATGGCCTGTAAATCAGTGTGACTACATGAGGACAGTGAAATGCTGCCTTGTCTCATGTAGTCCCTTTTCAGGCTTGACCTTTCCATAAAGATCATCCATAAACCAAAGCAAGGCATTCTGCATTGTTTGGGCTGATTCAGGATTTGTGGCGTACTATGGTATAGCTCCTCCAAGAAGACCAACTGTTGCCCATATGAGGCTTTTGATTTAGTTCAGTATAACTATTTAACGTCCAACCTCCTCCCCATTTAGTCTGGAACTTCAGTGTTTAATCAGTTTTGACACCCAGTATGCAAACACTGGCAAGTTGGGCTGTGAAGATAAACAACTTTGCGTGGTGTAAAAAAGCAAACTGTGCAAAGAATTTTTTTTTAAAGAAGTGAACTCGGTAGAAGAAGGGCGACATGGCCCCAGGCTCCTCGATTGAATCTTGAGTTATTCAAGAGCTTCCAACTTCCTCCCACAAATTAGTTGGATGTGCATTAGACCTTCATGTGAATGTACAGGACCAGTCAAAGGTTTTGGCACACATTCTAATTCTAATCTTTTAGCAATTTATTTTCTACATTCTACAACAATAAGAATGTAGAAAATAAGAAAACTATAAAATAACATATGAAATTATCTAGTTACATATCCACAACAACAACAGTCTGCTATTTTAAGACATGCTGTTCCGGAATAGTTTTTGCATAAATTGTTACGTGCATGATCAAACTGGCTCTCATGAAGACCATCGAATAAAGCGAGATCAAAACTTACCTGAGAGGAGAAGTTCATTTAGGTTCCAGCCTCTAATATTACCAATTCAGATAAGTGCCGTTATGAAGGCTGTATAGAGCATACTGTAAGTATCAGACACATCTCAATATCAATTGTTCAAAGGAGATTATTGCATATTTTGGACATTCAGTATTTTTACAATGTAGAACAAAATGTGTGACCAAACTTTTGACTGGTACGTGGTGTACGTGGTGTCTGTCAACGGCCTGGTGTATTCCCAGCACGTACACAGTATTCCTGGGGGAGGCAACAGGCACATGACAACCCTGGCTAGTACATAATGTGGCAATGTAAATAACTCTAAACATTTGTCTATCACTGTCACACACTTTCCACTTCATGCGGTCCCTTGAACTACTGTAACAGCTGTGTGTTGTGTGTTCATCCTAGAGGAGCAATATTTGTACAACTAAATGTGTGCATATGGATTGCGTGACAATACAAACAGCAACTTGACATGAGACATTATTCAAAATGATTACAATCTATATCGCTTAGCCAAAAAAAACACACAACAATATTAGTCACACACACACACACACACACGCACGCACGCACGCACACACTACAAACACGTGCACACACACACACACACACACACACACACACACACACACACACACACACACACACACACACACACACACACAAATATTTAGCTTTGACTACAGGATGCAAATTGGTGGCCAGGTCATGTGTGAAAATTATTCCTCATGCTCTCACAAGCACTCAGTCATCAGGGATGAAAAATTCCATTGATGTGATATCCTGGTCGTTCAGGTCATCAGCTGACTTCATTTTATTGCCACATAACGTTACCGAGACCTGACCAACCGAATCAACCCCAGATCATAACACTGCCTCCAGAGACTTACACAGTGGGCATTATGCATGATGGGTGCATCAATTAATTTACATCCTTTTTTACCCTCATCCACACATCGCTCTGGAATAGGGTCATTCTGAACTCATCAGACCACATGACCTTTTGCCATTGCTCCAAGGTCTAAACTTTATACTCCCTAGCATATTGAAACCATTTTTTTTTTATTAGCCTCATAAAATGGGAGGGTTGAGTCAGGAAGGGCATCTGGCATAAAAACAAGATCACGGTCTTTCATATATATATTTTTTTTCTGACCACATTTCTTTTGTGAAGATGATGCACTAACATACTGTAACATCACATCTAGTCACACATCGTCTTTTTATCAGAGCTTCTACACTATCCTTACAGATGATACATCAATACACAGCCAGTTCCATCATTTACGTTCAGTTTTTTAAACACGCTACACGGTACGTAGCCCTTTCTGCTGTAGTGAGTCTGCACAATCAGGTGGACAATCAGGACACTTGTTTAAGTAATTTGTCTTGGTACTAGGTGTGGACATATAGAGACATATATTGGTACACAAAAGCACCACACTCTTGCACACACTCACACAAGATTATGGTATTCACAATGTGCAAACAAAATCTGCACATATGTTTTAAACTTCACGGAGGTGCTGTCGGTGCAAAATATTCCACACTTCTTCCCTATTTAAAGGGGTGTATGGATAGGAAGACAATTTAAACCCCTTTGACTTTCTGACTAATCCTGTCTTATGTTTTTGAGCTTGCATGCGTGCACATGTGTGTGTGTGTGTGTGTGTGTGTGTGTGTGTGTGTGTGTGTGTGTGTGTGTGTGTGTGTGTGTGTGTGTGTGTGTGTGTGTGTATGTGTTTCTAATCCTTTCCACAGTAATCATTCACTCCCATGCTTTTCCTGTTCCATCATTTGAGCACAAAATTGCAGTGTTCTGATGTCCACGCTTGCACATTCTGCCATCTAGGCAGAAGGACACAGTTATGTCTCCAGTCTCCACCACCTGCATTTCACATTCATAGAAAATCCTGCCTATTAATTTCCATGAGTGGAGGCAGGGCTGGAGTGCTGATGAAATATGTGCCAGGGAGGAGCAGGCAATTTCTATCTTAAAGCCAACAGACATCACTTTCACTTAATGCTGTTTGGAAGAAGGAAATAGAGAGGTGCTTTTTTACTGTTATTATTTTTTTTAATTCATTTTCACAAACATGAGAGAAAATCTAGTGCAATGTCGGCCATTCCTTGCTCCACACCACATTTATTTCTTCTCCCTCTATTTCTGACAGAGAGATGGTTGTGCAATGTGTGTGTGTGTGTTTGTGTGTGTGGGCAACCTGTATAATGTGGAATAATTGCACATGCAAACAACTCCTGTGAAGGAAAAAAATCTCGACTCTGCCTGAATCCTACACTAAGAATCTGATCGAGTGCATACTCCAAGCAGAGATTTTATGTACCTCACCATGTGTCAGATTTATCATTATAGTTTGATTTTTACCTCCGATGTTGTAATTCAAACGGTTTTAGTGTACTACTGTACACGTGTTAATAATTATATCTGGGCTGGGCTCTTTTGCTTTAATTCTTTGTGGCATAGATTCAAAAAGATGCTGTAAACATTCCCTACATTGGATTTGGGTCCATAATGACATGACAACATCACAAAGGTGCTGCACATCTCACGTTCCATCACGTCCCAAATGAGCCCTATTGGATTGAGATCTGGTGACTGTGGAGGCCATTTGAGTACAGTGAACACATTCTCATGTTCAAGGAACCAGTTTGAATTTAGTGATTTTAGCTCCGTGACATGGTGCGTCATCCTGCTGGACATAATGGGATTAACATGGTCAGCCACAATACTCAGGTGGTCTGTGGAATTTGAAAGATGCTCAATTGGTACTAAGGGGCTCAAATTGTGCCAAGAAAATATCATCCATACCATTAAACCACCAGCAGCCTGAACTGTTAGTACAGTCATGTGGTTTATGATCATTCTCGCCTTACCACCTGAACGTCGCAACAGAAAACAAGATGCATCAGACAAGACAAGGTTTTTTCAAATCTTCTATTGCCACTATTTTTGAGCCTGAGTACCGGCGGGTGTGGTCTTCTGCTGCTGTAGCACTTCAAGGTTCTACACGTTGTATATTCAGAGACACTCTTCAGCATACTTTAGTTTTAGCAAGATGTTATTTGAGTTACTGTTGCCTTTCTATTAGCGTGAACCAGTCTGCCTATTTCTCTCTGACCTCGAGCATCAACAAGGCCTTTCTGCCCAGAGAACTGCACAGGATATTTTCTCTTTTTCAGACCATTCTCTGTGGCCTCTACAGATGGTTGTGTGCGAAAAATCCCAGCAAAACAGCAGTTTCAGAAATACTAGCCAGTATGGCACCAACAACCATCCCATGTTCAGAGTCACTTAAATCACTTTTTTACCCCATTCTGATGCTCGGGTTTGAATTTCAGCAGGTCGTTTTTTTCCATGTCTACATGCCTAAATGCATTTAGCCACTGACATGTGATTGGCTGCTTAGACACAGTACTGTATGTGCGTTAACAAGTGAGTGCATATACTGTACATACAAGTAACGAGAGGCTTACGCAATACCATGGTCTGACATGACTCAAATTAAAACCCCCAAAACTAAAATCATGACTAAGGGTGTGACAATTATAAAAATAGCTAAATATCAGACATATTATTATAATATGTGCAGTAATATCTTGCCTTCTTTTTTTTTTGCAACCACAGAGCTTTTTTTTTTCCTTTGATGTTTCCACCAGAAAAGCACATTAGGTCCATGTGGAAGTATATAGTTATTGATGTTTGGATTAAAGCCATTCAACCATACCAATCAAACATAGTGACCAATCAAATCACTGTAAGAATTCAGTAGTAACCTGATGAGGAGCTGTAATTTCCAGCACTGTATCATTATTTTTCCCCTTATAAATCACAGCCCCTCTGGGGGTCCCTGGACTTAACCACTCTTGATGATGATGATGATGATGATGATGATGATGATGACGGCACATAATCATAATTTTCAATTATGGTTCCAGTAAAAAAATATTTATGATGTTTGTAGCATAAAAGCCTGTTTCATAAGGATAAAAATGGCAGGTGCAAATGAGAGAAAAGTGGTATTACATCATTGTTTCATTAAACCTCTGCAGTAAAAGTTATGCTCTTAATGGGTCTGTCATAAAAATATTTTTGCAGTGAATCTGCACGTTACATCCTATTAAAAAAAAAAAGTTTTAACCATTATTCATGCCATTCGACCACTGATCTTGAACTCATCAACAAAATTTCGAATGTGTCAACAACAGCAAAGAGTTGCAAATAATTACAGATGATATTTTTAAAAAAAAGACACTGGGGACTGGAATCACTTTGACTGACTTTGTTGTTTTGTACGCTCATATCACACTGTTCATATTCATATATTTGTTCTTTGTTTTCACTTTTTCTTGGAGCCAATCCCATAAACACCCATGAGTATAAAGTAGAAATACAGAAATATAGGACACCAGTCCATTTTAGGGAATCATGCAGACACACACACACATTCACACCAGATTAGTCAATCCATCTACATGATTTTATTATTTATTTGTTTATTTATTTATTTATTTATTTATTTATTTATTTTATGAGGAGGGTGGGAAAGAACCCACAGAAAGTTTAATCAAATCAAGTGGGCTTTTAGTGTCATTCCTCTAGTGTCATAACTGTTATATATTGGAACATAATGTCATTTTCTCCAAGATGATTGTGCACACATAACAATACAGTGGTACAGAAGACAAGATGAATTTAAGTACAAATACTCAACAAGTGCAGGACAATAAATGCTTAACGTGGCCAGGAAAGCTATAACACAATGGACAACTTCCAATATGGTGCAGTGCAGTAGCAATAAAAATGAGCCATGGTATTAGGTCAGGTGTTCTGTTAGGGTTAGGTGTTTGACCACCCCAGGTGGGTGTTTTTCAGTACTTTTGTCAAATCTCAGGAGGGTGAAGAATCCATGTGAGGGTTAGAAGGGGTCGTCTGCCATACTGCTGGCTTTATTATTATTGTATGAGAACTTGGAAGAAATGTGACACTGGTGGCTCATCTGTTAAGGCACTTACTGATCAGAAGTGTAAAGCTTTAACACTATTAACACTAAAGCTATTAACCCTCTCTGCTTCATGGTTGAATCAGTTTTTCTACCTTTCATAAAAGAATTTCATTATGCTGTAAAGTCTAAGAGACAAATAAAGGCTTCTTGTTCAAGCTCAGGATGAAAGATGAGGTCCTCGGTAATGTTAGGCAGTAATGCTGCTCATGCAGCACCCCCCAAGCCTACATGCAGCAACAAATTGATGAGCCAAGACAAGTAATCAAAACTGCAGTAGCAACATTGGTAGTGCTAGAATGCCTTGACAGCTCGAGCACAATAGCTTTCGAATTGATGCGCATGTCTAATAGCCTAATAAAAGTCCACTATTGATCACTACCCCACCGATACAGACTACTTACTGGAATTAATTTATAAACTAATAAACGTGGAACAGTCCATTTCCCCTGCAATGTAATTGAACAACCTGTCTTAGAGGGATTCATTTAAAGCTTTTATGTTATTTTTAACACATCCAACCAGCAGAGAAGAGCTACTTCGATTCAGTAAGAAACCTAACATTAAACTATTACAATTTTCACAGACATGCCCACAAGCATCACATCACACAAGCACATAATTTTAAATAGTGAGTATTAACATCATTGGTGGGAGACGAGCAGAATTTGAGAAATGCTGGAAGGCAAATGCTTCACACAACCACAATTTTCCTGTACACATTATCCTCATGACATTCCAGTTACTGATACAGGGTGGCTTGTGAACATGATACTTGTGAAATATGAACTAGTCAGCAATTAGAATAGTAAAGATGGCTTGGGGGGAAAACAAACTTCAGCTATGTTCAACCTGCCATACAGTTTTTTTTTATTTTTTTATTATAGGAATCCCTTGACCATAGGAGGACCCGAAACCAGTCTCAGAAAATGTTCTCTCTGTCTCTCTGTCTGTCTGTATGTCTGTCTGTATGTTTGTCCAGCCAGATTTTTGTCAAAGCATTGCGCAAAACTGTCAGGACAGAATTTAATGAAACTTGTTTGACTGAAATTAAACCTGCACCATAAATGAAGTCAAAATGTTGAGTAGAATTGAAGTTGAAGTTGTAATCTGCCACATGAGCAGTTATGTGCCAGATTACAAACCGCAAGTTTTGGCAGCGTATTGCGCAAGCATCAAACTGTGGGTGAGTCCACTGGACCACTGGACAGAATTTAATGAAACTTTTCCTGTACTTACATTTCTGCCTAAAGTTTAACGTGTACAGCCATGAATTAAATCAAAATGTTGACAAGTGATGTTATGCACAGGTATGTGCTGGATTTAATAATCTAATTTACAATAAGCTACTAATAAGCTACATTAATTGCTCAATGTAAACAAACCTGCATATTTAAAAAAAAAAATCTAAACTGCAAAATCTAAACTACCGGCATTAGTTAATGTTTTCGGCTCTAAAATATGGTTAAAAAAAAGTGATATAACTCGCTGGAGTCATTTTAAGACTTAATCTTTATCTTCATCCACTTTTTCAATTGCTCATCTGTGATTTACTCTCCGATTACCGAACTGCGAGTGTATTTGGCTGACAAAGAAAGAACTAGTACTTAGCGTTAGCAAGGTGTAAGATACTCAAAATTACACCTTAAAATTAAACCTTACTTTGTATTAATACTGTAAGTTAAGCAGTGAGTTCTGCCGTACAGAAAGACAGGCAGACATGTACGTTGGTTTCAACCTGAAAGAATAATATCACTGAGTACATCACAGTACATTTTAGATTTTTTATTTTTAGCTTAAACCTTGTAACTCTTTTACGCCAGTCAACAATTATTTGCAGTGCATTAGAGATATGTACAGCTTACCATTTTGCATAACACATAGGTTAGATGGGTAAATTTCATATAACTGATATCTACTGTACAACCCAGTTCATTTGTGTCTAGGCTCATTTACCTATATTAACTTTATACAGTAGAACCTTGGATTACGAGCATAATTCGTTCCGGAAGCGGGCTCGTATTCCAAAACACTTATTTTATTCCAAAATAAGAAATAATGCAAATTCAAATAATTTGTTTCACAGCCCAAAAAAATAAATACAGAAAAATAATTAATACAATATATAAAGTAAAAATAAAACAAATTAACCTGCACTTTACCTTTAAAAAAAGTTAAAATAAATCCCAACAGATAAGTGTTTCCGTTTGTGCTCGCAGGCGCCGTGTATTTGTGTGTGTATGTGTGTGTGTGTGTATGGAATTAGCCCCTTCCCTCGCCTCGTCTTACACAGTAAAACTCCTCCTCCCTCCCCCCACTTCGCTTTTTACATTTCACAACAAACACACACAATGGAAACACTGTTTTAACAGGAGAAATAGAAATCTCCGTAATAACACTCGCGTGAGCGCAGACGAATGGAATCACTGCTGTAAAGTAAAAAAATAAAACACTTGTTACTCGCAATCCGAGGTTCCACTGTAGTCCAAACAGATTGATCATGGAGCCAGTGATCATGTCTTGTTATTTAAGTTGATAACAAAGGAGAAATTCGTATAAAGGTTATATGGCTGGATATATATGTTTAATTTATTGTATATATTTTAATGGCTGTATAACTTTGAGTCAATGATGCTAGAAGTGCATAGGTTATAATGTTTATTACTCATACTATACTGTCTAGCAAAGAAAAAAAGTTGCACAGTCTACTTATGGCGCACAATGTGGTGTGAAAATGATTCCTCGTGCTTGCAGAGCCACTCTGGGATATGCCCGTGCCATCAGTAAAGAGAATTTCCCCGGGATAGGTGGGATAACCTGAATTCAGTACTGTCAGCTACATAACAGTGCCACATAACAGTGCTGAGCCTAGACCTGACCAAGTGACGCAACCCCAGATCATAACACTTCCAACAAAGGCTCGTACAGCGGGCACTATGCATGATAGGCCTGAATTTATTTATTTTTTTTACCTTGGTTCGAGATGTCTGTGAAGATCCTTCATGAGAGATTAAAAGCAAAATGAAACACAGATCCAGCATATGAATCGAATACACTTGCAACATAAAGAAGGTAAATAAATCTTGTTCTTTTTTTTAAATCATAAAAGTAAGTTATAACCTACATTGCAGCAATAAATTATATATTGCCGCCCATTCTAATATTAGAGCATAAAGCTGCGGAACAAGGCTACTGTTAGTTTTTCCATTATTTTAAATAACTCACACAAACTGTTCAAACACACATGAAGTGTTGATTAAACAAAGCTAAGCCTTCTCGGTTTAAAGACAATGCTCTTGTGTATTCAGTACATCATTTTAACATGTTGAAACAAATTAGGACAATGTCCTTCTCAGAAGTGATGGATATGGGTAAGCCTAAATGTTCGTATTGACATGACAGTGGCATTAAAGAGCTCTGTTAACAGGCTGCACTCTGAAGTGCACTCCTCCTCAGCAAGTGAACAAGTTTGCGTTGCCTTATTTCGCCCTGTGTCCCTCTCCTCGCTCTCTCATTAGGCCTCTTCGGCTGAGGTTGAGAGAGAGGGGTTTTGTTTGGAGTGGGCCCAAATGCAAACATACAGTTGAAATATAGCCAGACAGCCATCTCTCTCTCTCTCTCTCTCTCTCTCTCTCTCTCTCTCATTTTCTCCCTCTCTCTAGTGATTTGTTATGTTGGACTGCCTCTGGTTTTTCCAACCGAGCGCAATGAGCCCTAGCTCCAGTGAAGGAGGCACAGTCGATGCAGACACTTTTATGGACCCTTACAACAAAAACTGTATTGTAGAGAACTCTCTTAGCTACCAGTGAATTTCTGGCCGCGCTAAATTTAGCCATGCAGTTCGCAGCGTCTTTCCTTGCTGTTTGCAGCATGCACCGCATTCTTCATAATGATACTAAGGTAATACAATTAAATACACTCTTGCACCTCATGGATGGAAATTTTCTCTCCTTACATGTTTTAACTGCATGTAAGTTATCAAGTTTTAGTGATGAAATGAATACGGGTTGCCTTCTTTTTTTTAATGAGAGCCTCCTTTTTCCAAGCTGCATATCTTTATGAACATTCCAACCCAAAGAAAGTGGAGTTTAGTTCAATTACAGATCGGCTTTCGAAGAGCTTCCATAGAGTCATGACTAGGCAGTCAAAACCATTAAGGTCACTGCTTTATGTATTGAGCTGAATGAGGTGAGGTGACATAGGGTTGACTTAGGGCACGAGGCGCATACATCACAGGGCACTCACACACACACACACACACACACACACACACACACACACACACACACACACACACACACACACACACACACACACACACACACACACACAGACCAACACACACATATGCTACGGGCAATTTGGGAACGCCAGTCAGCCTAATCTCCATGTTTATGGACTGTGGGAGGAAACCATGGAGGTGCAAGGTGACAGTGCTATTCACCACGCCACCGTACCACATAATAAACATAACCAACACTACATCGAGATGCACAATTCATTGTGAAACCCTAGAGACCCGAAGTCAAGTGGAGTGAACCGAGGTAAATGAGATTACATATAAGTGTTTGTTTTACACCAATCCATTGACAGAGGGTGTGTGTGTGTGTGATAATAAAGGTAAGTTGATAAGACATGCTTGTTTAAACTCCTAACAAGGTGTGACAGACCTTTGTAGGCTATACAGAGCTACTGCATGTATTACCTGTATTTAAGTCAGAACATATTCTCCTCACATTGTCGGATCTGCTTCTGTTCGAGGAGAAACTCAGGTGATTTAGCTGATCAAATCAGTGCATTCAGGACAAAGAAGGCATTGCTTCCTGCCTGGCAGACTTGTCATCTGTCAATTCAGAAAGGCTTTCAGTCTTCTACTACATTGCCTGGACAAGGTCACTGTTTCCGAAGGGTCAAATTATGAACCTGCATCAAGTAAAGAAAATAACATTAGTAAATCCTGGAAAGATAGATCTGAACGTCAACTACAGGGATGAAGGGAGATCACTTAAATATTTGGCAAACTGCATCGTAAAACACACACACACACACACACACACACACACACACACACACAAAGAGAAAATCACCAGGAGACATCAGAGCATTTCCACATCCAAAATCAATTGGAACTCACAGCACTGGGACTAAGCTAAACAGACTGTGAAGCAATGGAAAAAGGGTTATGTGGTCCGATCAGTCCAGATTGACCCTATTCGAGAGTGAGGGCCGTGTCAGGGTAAGAAGGGAAGCGCATGTACCCATCATGCATAGTGCCCACTGAACAAGCCTTTGTAGGAAGTGTTATGATCTGGGGTTGCTTCACTTGCTCAGGTCTAGGCTCAGCAAGGTTATGTGGCAGTAAAATGAATTCAGCTGACAACCTGAATGTACTGAATGAGCAGGTTCTCACATAAGGTTATCCCACCCATCCCGGGGAATTTGTCTTTACTGATGGCACAGGCATATTCCAGGATTCAATTTGTGAAAGAGTGAATTTGTGAATGGCTCTGCGAGCATGAGGAATCATTTTCACACATGACTTCTGCCACCACATTGTGCGCCGCAAGCAAAGCTAAACATGGTCAAGCTAAATCTTTTCCTTTGCCAGGCAGTGTAGTATGAGTAATAAGCATTATAACCTATGCAGGCTGTGTAGGTACAATAAAGAGTTGAACTTTTCAAGGTTACACTTTAAAAAGACATTCAGCAAATTACTGATTATACTCTCATTGTGCAGTGTGCATAATTGTAAAATTATTTAAAATCTTATTTAATTGTGCTTTATTTAATTGTGCTTTAACCATTAACCATTAATAATTGTGCGTTATTTAATGTGCTTTAACCATCAGCTGCTTTTACAGCGACTGTAGTGTTGCAGTCCATTTTGGGGGAGGTCAGCCAAAAAAAAAAATGTGTACAAACTTCAACAGTTGTTATCTATGCCTTTTTTAAACCTCGAATTGTTTCCTCTAAAGATGTCAGTAGTTGCACCAGCGTTGATGCGATGGTAATCATGTGATCGTCAGAAGAGAGGCATATATTTTTCATGTTGAAGTGTGTATACATTTCTTTCGGCTGACTCTGTATTTAAAAGTAGATCTTAGAATATCAGTGTGAGGGCAGACTCACACCAACTTTCTATGTAGTTATTTTTAACCTGAAGACAGAAAACATAAACATGCAAGCGAAGAGCACTATAAGGAGCGAGATAAATGAAGGGTTACAAGAGCCCTCAGTATACACTGGCCCCAAATTGGTCTGAGGATAGGGGTCCAGTGCAAAGCAAAAATTGATACAGCACGAGACTCCTACTCCAAATGAAATAAAGTCACATTGTATCATTTGCCTCCAGTTCCCACGGTCCCTGTCCAAAGTAGTAATCTACTCACTAAACCGCAATTTTAACTAATAGAGATAATATGTGATAGGTGGGGGAGGGGGAGGAGGGGCTGTGGTGGGAAATTACCTTTGTTTTGCAAAATTATCTTGTAATAAAATTGACATGACTATAACACTGTTATTTTTATTACATTATTGCATATACTGTATATGTCTTGTTCATATATGCTGAAAATTTATTTAGGAAATTTTAACATTACAGCAGCCATTTCACAGATTATACAATAATTTACAAGCAACATATTAATAAAATAAAACAAAATATTCAAAATAGAAAAATCTAATTCAAAACTCAAATTTTAAATTTTAAATTCTAATTCCGAATTCAAAAGTCAATAAATGATTCATGTATCAGCATATTTAAATTAGGAGCAGAATTTCCAATTTCCAAGTAAATCATGTAAATTGAATAACAGGAAATACTGGTATAATAATAAACAATAAATAATAAAACAATAAATAATGGCAAAAGATTATATGTTTATGTTGAACTCGTGAAATATAATTAATTACAATTACAGGTCTAATTTATTTAACTAAAATAGACATAATATCAATATGTAAATACTATATGAGCTTGGAATATTTTATAGCATACATAACATTTTATAGTGTATAAAAAGTACATTCAAATGAGGGGGTAGTGATTGATGGTGACTTTTATTTTTATTCCATTATACTGCTACTGCAAGAAATGCATTATAAAATGTTACCTACCTTTTAGTGGCTTTTTATAATACTGCTTGAATCACAGAACTGAGTGCTGAAAAGGAGTATACAATGCTACTTCTTCCATCTAATGTGTGTTTAATATGTTCACATAATATTGAAATATAGTCAGTGATATAGTGGTATAAATATGTAAGCTGAAATAAGTCACTGAGGTTGAAAGTGAAGACCTAAACCAAAAAAGTGCTCACAGTGCCAACGAAAGGTTTTTAGACCTAGTCGAGCGCAAGTTCATCATAAAATTAATTCAAATCCATCATCCTATACATAATACTCGATGACAGTTACGATGACAAAGTAAAAACAAGTTAATGTTAACGAATAAATAAATAAATAAAAAATACCTCATTTCCTTTGTTATGACACTTGCCGCTGAGCTCTGGCACGTCCTAGCCCTATTAATGGTCTTAGATGAAAAGACACGTACCTGTCTATAAAATGTCTCGCAGTAAATGGTGTATGTCAGAGTGAAAACTCAATTCAGGTTTATTTATATAGTCGAACAAAGCCATGAAGTCAAGAGGCTTATCTGTAGACCTGAGAGACAGGATTGTGTCAAGACACAGATCTGGGGAAAGATACATGGAAAAGTCTGCAGTGTTGATAGTGCCCAAGAGCACAGGTGTCTCCATCCTTATCAAATGGAAGAGATTTGGAATAATCAACAGTCTTCCTAGATCTGGCCGACCAGCCGAACTGAGTTATTGGGGACAAAGGGCCAAGAATGATTGTGCCAAGAAGAATGGACGAAACTTCCAGAAGAAAGCATGTTGCGTCATTCACAAGCTGAATAACAGTTGAGTCTGTCATTGCTGCCAAAAGTGCTTTAACCGAGTATTAAGTGATGGTTCTGATTCGTGCAAATGGGATATTCCAGACAAAACACGTTGTAGAGCATCGTGTGTAGAATGACGAGAAAACAAGGATTCATACTGTATAAGCGTGTAACATAAATAAATAAATAAAAAACCTTTCCATCACACCGCAGTTTACCAAATATAAAAGGCTTTCAGTTTTAACACACAAAAAAGTAAGTCATGTTTCTTGAGATCATGATAATAAATTCCCTTCTACGCATTGAGTGTGTCTAAAATGTATCATGAGTTATGGGAGTTATTATTTGAACGTCAAGAAATCAGTATAAAAATTCAAAAGGTGCAACCAACATCATTGTGTGCTGAAGGACACACACACACACTCACACACTCACACACCTGCGCATGTATGCGTTTCATTCCTCTGTGCGTAGAAAGCTAAAGCTAAATATGCCAGCGATTAGAGCACAGATAAATAGCTCCTGCGTTCAGCACAATTTATTGGCATTAATTATTTAGCTGCCACAGCCGGACATTATGCAGTTCACACACTTAATAAGTGTGGATCGTGAGCGGGTCAGAGAGTGATTAGAGCCGTTGTGCAGCGAGGCTATGGGAGAACATTTATTCCTCTGTAATTACTTAAGATGATTGAGCGCACGCATTAGGCACTCGGCAGAAGGAGGCTTCCTGAGCACATGGGCACTGGTTAAAATTAAGAAAATGAGAAACAATTTAACCTGCCATTCATGCTATGTATCCCCATTAGTAAGATGGAGATACACTATAATCACATCCATTCCTTAGACTTGACGTGTCTGGGGGTTTCGGCTGACATTCCTCTGTTCATCTCCATTTGAACGCTTACTGTAGAAAAGCACCAT
Source organism: Clarias magur (assembly GCA_013621035.1). NCBI lineage: Eukaryota > Metazoa > Chordata > Actinopteri > Siluriformes > Clariidae > Clarias > Clarias magur. The sequence continues at coordinate 2,504,502 of QNUK01000060.1, forward strand.
TTATTTATTTATTTATTCATTCATTCATTTACGGAGCAAATTATTAACACATTTAAGAAGGGAATGTTGTGTTAAATAAAGTATGTAAAAAAGCATTATGTGTTCAGTGTCAACTCATAAACCACAGTTTATTTAGAGCTGGGATAAGCACTTTACCTCAAAGGTATCCTATCACACTCTGCTTATTCATATTCAGTCTGTGTGACAGATGGACAGAAAAGGAACTACACCCTGGGTAGGACACCAGTCCATCACACAGCATGTTTTTAGACAGTCAGAAGTAACCAAAGAACCTGGAGGACGCAGGGAGAAAAATCAGCAAAGTAACCCGAGCTCAAGATCAACCCTGGGTCCCTGCCGGGTTATGGTACCCGCTCCTTCAGTAATCTTTGTAAATTCAATTCAATTTCGTTTATATATCGCTTTTAACAAGGGGCAGTGTTGCAAAGCAGCTTACAGAATCAAAATGAATGAAATGAGTATGAATTGTGAGAAAATATGCATGAATCAAAAAGAGCAGATTGTCCTTGATAAGCAAGCGACGGTGGCAAGGAAAAACTCCCTGAGATGTCAATAGGAAGAAACCTAGAGTGGAACCAGACTCAACACGGAACCCATCCTCGGATCTGTGATAACGGATAGCAGGGACTGATCTGCCCACAGACGGATGCGTCTCTTCAGCAAACTAGCGACAAGTTATAAATCGATTTTCAAGGATCAGGTGTTTGTCACTGAATGGACCGATTGCAGAGAGCCCCGTCTCCACAGTGGGATTGTCATTCACTGATGTACGGCCTTCCATAAACCTTCATAGGGCATCAGTAAAGTAGTTGGAAATTCAAAATTTCAAGACTTTTACCAATCCTTTTTTATTTATTTTATTTATTTTTTATGTTTAATTGTTGTTATTTTTATGTTACAAATCAAGGTCAGTGAAATGAGCGCTTATCCCTTAACCAGGCAAAGAACCACATTTGGTGATTTGTGTATACAAGGTGGGCCAAAAGTAGGGTTACACTTAACACTTAAAAATTTTTCCTTTATTAGAAATTTAGACTTTTCTTTACATATATTATAATAACATATTAGACATTTTACATTGAAAATTTAATCTCTCAAGTGCTCAAAGAATCCACCTTAATAATAATAATTTTTAAAGCAGATAATGAAGTAACTGTAACCCTACTTTTGGACAACCCTGTATATACATACTGTATTTATATACATGTATATATAATATGTATACCATATTTTGCAAAATCACATCTAGAGTAATGCTTTTTCCAAAATGAGTCACATTAAGTTAAAGGCAATTTCTTTTCAACAAAAAACGTGAAAAAGACAAACTCTCATAAATATGTATCCTATAAGTGTATAAAATGCGTGCACCATTCAAGCGCTTTAACCACAGCCAAGAGTCTCAACAGTGTACTACGCTTTAAGTATTCTTTAAATGTCAATCAGTTTTATGCCTTCACTTATGATAAATTACATCAAAATGGTTTCGTAGAAAATAAATGTATTTAAAATATTCAATATGGATTTCTTCTGATGTTCTTCATAAAGTTCCTCTTACAACACTGCATGTTAATTCATTTAGAGTTACGTTTCATGTTGTGAAATGTCCACATGACAAGTTCCTGTTATCACATTACAGTAATTATAAACCGCGGTTCCCTCGTTGAAATGAACATGAACATGGCATGGAGAAGACAATCGGCAGCAACCCAGAAAAAAATATTCAAACCAGGCTTTTGAAAAGTGAACAAGTGTCGCTAAGAGATGCCGAAGGCCCTGTGGTTGTTCAGAGTTGTTATAAAAATGTTACAAAACACTTTGCTCAATTAACCGAAAGTCGAGACTCCTGGGTTTGCTCTTTTCCGTTCCAATGTTGCTGCTTTAGTGAACAGGAGCCGCATTTTTTAAAACTCGTTTATGCAAAAGTAAAAAAAAAAAAAAAACACACACACACACACACACACACACACACAAAACAATGCGTATAAATAACTTCAGAGTCATGCTTGTCCTGCCTGCACACAGACAGGCACACACACACACGCACACAAACACAAATACGCACTCAAATGATGATGAAGTGAAACACCCTGTTACAGAGTCAGAGACAGACGAAGTGGGTTGCAGTGAGGTCTCTTGACAGAGCAGGCTGGAGTGCTCAGCATGACAAAGATGGCTCAGATAAGTGTCCAATTTCAAATCACTCCAATTTTCCTGGCATGTCAAAGTAAAGGGGGGAGAAAACACAGCTGTTCAAAGTAAATATGGCCGTCTTATAGCAACAGGCTGAAAACCAGGCCGAAACCACAAGCGATGTGATAAAACCACAAACTCGGGGTTCAACAGTGGAAAAACGATCTTCTAAAGATGAAGCGATAGGGAAAAAATAGAGAGCGAAACCCAGAACAGTTCTCATTCAAAACCTTTCCAAATAGATAACTGTCACTTTCCGGCTTCTTTCTATCCACTGTTTAGCCTTTAATAGGAACACGAACAAGGCTAGCATCCCAAGCAGGAAGAAGCCCTTTTGTTCCAGCTAGCAATCATTTTTTAATTGGCTTTTACAAACCAAGCTAAACGTTTTCACACATCGACAAGCCTGTGCTTGTACTACTTCAAAGGGTATACTGGAGTGATCTAGTGTGTGCCAGGAAACATCATGCCCAACAGCGTGTCTCCATGAACTCGTGTTGCTTCAGTAAATTCAGCACAAAGCACAAGAGAGACTCAGTCACACTTCTGAGATATAGAGACTGCTCTTCACTAACAGCAGCAGCACCCAAAAAAACGTTTTTGTGTATGAAGTTTCAGGCGGCGGCGTTGAGGACTCAGTGGGAGGCGTTTCGTCTGCCATGCGGAAAGCCTACTGTAGGTTCGATTCCCAGCCAGTATCTCAAACCCAGCCACTGGATGCAGGTCAGCCTGGAGCAAATGGAAGGGGTTGTGTCATCCTGTGTAAAACTGGTGCCAAAAGAAAAACAGCATGTCTTTCAGGATAAACGCCATGCTCTAAAACTCGGTGTTGAAATATTACCACAATTCTCCCTGAAACCTCCCATCCACATGATTGCCAAACACTGGGAGATTATTGCATTTAGTAAAATTTGCTATAAAACAATCAAATATTTGTATTTTATTGCAAGACCCAAGGCGAGGGCTGTGAAAGGAGAAAAAAAACAAACACCTAGTGCCAGGCATTATCCCAGTCCACACTGAATGATTTAAAAAAAAAAAAACCTGTGGACACCCGACCATCATATTCATACGTTAAAAAGTTAGAAGCACATGATTATGTAGAATCTATCTGTACATATGCAGTTGCATTATAGAGATTTCTTTTTTCAAGTCTTGAATCAAATTCCTGTTCTGTTTTTCCTGTCCTGTCTATTAAGTTTGTCACCTGAAATGCAATACAAGAAGAATTCTATTTGTACTAAATGCACCATAACTTTGAAAGTTACCAAGTCGATTTAGCTCAGTAAAACTATAGAAGCTTCATATGAGTCTCAGCTGGACTTTCCATGTGCAGGCCAGAAAAACCTATATAACAACACCTGTGCTAATGTCCTTATTTGCTTCTCAAGACAGACTTGACGAAATCCAATCTACCCCTTTAAGATTTCCCTTCACTGAATTTAAGCGGCACAAACATGTTCCAGCGTGACGATACCCCTGTGCACAAAACTTGCTTCATGAAGACATGCATGGAAGAACTCAAGTGTCCATGACATTGCCCTGTCCTCAACCCTACTGAACAGCTTTGGTATAAACTGAACCTCAGGTCTCCTCAGTTGACACTAGTCACTGAGGCTGAATGTGCATGGATCCCTACAGTCACGCTTCAAAATCTAAAGGAAACCAAATTTTTTTAATGGAAGGTTTGTATAATAGTATAAGGAGACTAAATCTGGTATTCATTCATCTTCTATACCGCTTATCCTGTACAGGGTCACGAGAACATGCAAACTCCATGCACACAGGCACGAAGTTGGAATCAGACCCTTGACCCTGAAGCTGAGACACCACTGCGCCCACCCCTAAACCTGGTATGGGAGGGGAAAAAAACACATATGATGATTATGGGATGTCTATAAACCGTGTCTTCCCACACTGACTTGAGCACAAACTAAAGCTAGAAACACTTCTTTGCATGAATTTAAATCTCAGCCATTCAAAGTGCCCGGCATGATACTGTCCATAGGCGTTTAGTCGGACATTTCCATGCGCCGATTTCCAGAAGAAACGACCCGTTGTAGCACACTGCATAGGCAGCAGGTTTGCGCAGTGGGTAGTGTTGTCACCTCACAGCTCCAGGGTTCCTGTTTGATCCTGAGCTCGGGTTACTCTATTTGTCATTTTCTCCCTGTGGGTTTCCTCTGTGTTCTCCTCCACACTCACAGAAACATTCCAGAATGCGGCTTGGCTACATTAACGTGCCCCTAGGGCTGGGAATGTGTTTGTGTATGTTGCACCAGGATGGGGAGGGATCTCGTGCAAGGTTGTTTCCCTGCCTCACAGCGAGTGGTCCTGGGGAAAGAAACCTACGTTGACCCCTGATCAGAATAAATCAGTTATGGAAGATGAATGAACACAAAGAGCTTTTCAGGGAATTAAGTGACTTTTTTTTCCCCCCTTTTTTTTTTCTTTTCTTTTTTTTTATGAAGCACTTTGCGTTTGTCGACAGGCTACATGGAAACGTCTGCATTTTGTCATCTGCGGTGTCAGTCAAACTGTCAATTCCTGCAAAAATGTGCCCTGTTTATTCACACGATTTAGTGAATGCTAGAAGCCTGGCTTGTTAAACTGGCATCATGTATACCACAAACCTCACTGAACTGACGTGTTACTCGTTGGAATGTTCAATTTGCACCTCATAAACCAGCAACTCGGTGGCCGGTTTATTAGGTACACTCTAAATGTGATACACTGCAGCTGTAGTATTAAGTGCCTTTCTGCTTTTAAATTGTGCATTTGTAAATAAAAAATATATATAAATCTAGTTATTCTGTCATCATACCATGAATCGTATCTTTTCATTTAAGCAGTTTAATTCCTGCTTATGACATTTTCTTATCCTTCTCACTGTTCAGGTTGCCCACAGTACAGCTTCATAATTTCACAGGGAAGTTACACACAGTTTTATTGCTCTAAAGTCTTTATTACTTTCCTACTTGCCTGCCATATCAGAGAACTTGCTGGCAACTTGACAATATGTGGGAAAGCTGGATTCTAAAAATGTTTTATTGCTTTGAAGCTCATGAGATTGGAGCTTCAGTTGCTGAATGATGGAATACCCCTATAGGATGCAACTAAAGTTTGAGGCTTCGTTAATACAGGATGCTGTTATCAAGGCACATGCCAGGCTGAGGAACCTGCCAGCTACTGCTGTTCCTGTTCACCAAACAACAGGCAAAGTCATATCTTTATATAGTTGATTTTCTTAAATCAGCAGGCCTCCTGATTTCATCCCGCTTTAAAAGCAGGATGCTCGTCCTTTTATCGCCATATGGGATTCTTTACTTTGTGGTTCACAGCTTTGTGCAGAAGAATTGCAAGGTAGTGCAGAGGTGCAACGGGGATCCTTGGTATCCAGGAATTGTCTCAAAAGATTCGATTTGCTCAGAATAACAAGGAGATTCTTAGCATCTGATGCAAAGTCCTGTGTGGTCGTAGTTCCAGAAATGTTGAACAGGATTTCGAACTGATTACACCAAGGGAAATTTGCCCAGCAATAGGAAATGACTAGCATATGTCCTGGCTAGCATTTTAAGCATTACTAACATACAATATGTTTTGGCTACAAACCAGTTCAAACCTTTTTGGACCTTTTGGAATTGGCAAAAATTGTAAGCGCAACACTGATTCTAAAATATACAATATATATATATATATATATATATATATATATATATATATATATATATATATATTGCACATATATAGAGGCTCAACAAATATTTTTGTTCATATTCTGCTCATCATGCAATTAGACAATCAGCCAATAATGTGTTAGTAGTTCTCTGTCACTCGCTCCCTGATCGTCTATACCGCTTAATCTTGTATAAAGGGTCCCGGGGGCCTGGAGACTATCCCGGACCCTGAAGGCGATGATGCTAACCACTAGGACACCGTGACACCTCTGTTAGTAGTACAGTGTAGAGAATCATGCTGGTGCAGGTCTGGAGTTTCAGCTATTGTTACATCAAGCATCAGAATGAACAGGTACCATGATCTGCGGATGGCTTTATACAGCAGTCTCGAAGAACATTAATAGAATAGTACAAAGAGCAATAAATAAATAAATGAATAAATAAATACATCCAGCCAGTATGAAGGGTGTTCAAGTCAGACTGGGACTTTTTTGATTGTACAGAATAACAGAACATTGTTATTAGAGTAAAAACTCTCTTTCTTTCTCTAATGCTCTTATCCCAGCGTTTCACTAGTGCTTGGATACCATCAAGGTAGATTGTTTTCTCAGGATGCCGAAGCCACGTTTGGAGTGCCTGCTTCACGTCTGAATCACAGGCCTCCCAGGAACTCCTTTAATATCCGAGAAAAAAAAAGCGGCCTGGTTTGAAATGCATGACTTCATATTGCCCAGAGCACCACTTACTGTATCACCACATCCCCCAAACAGTCCTGATCTCGCTCCAAGCCAACAAAGGAGTTCCTAGGAGGCCAGTGTTTTAGACATGAAGCAGGCAGTCTGAAACGTTCTGTGCACTGGTGAAACGTTGGGATAAGTGCATTAGTGTAGCATGGGATTATATAGGAAAAATAAAGGGATCTGTGTTCTGTCATTCTGTACAATCAAAGGTCCCAGTTTGACTTGAAAACCCCACATAATTATTAATTACTCCTGTCAGCTTGGATAGTCTGACCATTCCCCTCTATTTATTAACAAATGTTGACTTTGTTTGATTTGTTACTGTTTACTGAACTTTGCTTTTTTCAAGTAGAAACTTTACATTTCAAGGTATACTTATTTTAGAGCAAACCTCTACTTTTGCCCGAGTCCTTTGCATAGTGCTGTATACAGTATATTGCACAAATTCTCTCTCTCTCTCCTTTTTTTCTGAACACAAATCTTGTCTATTTTGTGTATTTAACAGAATGTCTTTTTCAGACAAAAACCAAAATGAAGCCTGCTGGGTTTTCCCTGCAAAAACAAGCAAGTGTGACAGTCGGAGTCTCTAAAAAGAGCTGGTTCTCTGAGATCCTCTGTAACACTTCCCAGCCAGTTCCCTTATGAAACTGAACAGAGTGTACCTGAGACTGCTGATAAAGGAGATTCGTCATGCCAAATATTGACTCTGGTTTAGGTTATTACTGGTAATTGATCCGTATTTGAAGCGGTTTTAAATTTGTTCGCAGGGTCCTGTACTGTGTATCCGAGGTGCAACACAATGCAGTTAATTGTATTTGTATCTGTTTAGTGCATAATATATTCATATCTGAGGGCATCACCTGTACGTGAAATGTATTTATTTCCAGACAAACCGGAAAATGGAAGGATTACCACCCTGTTCCTGCAGAATCCCAATGAATTAAGTGTAAGAAAAACAAGGAGAGAATCTACAATCTTATTTGTAAATTTGGATTAATTTAGCACAAGTTATCTCTTCAATAAGAATAACGCATTCATAGTTGTTTATGAGTCAGTGTCTGTTCACAGCAAAGAATCAATGCCAGGTCAAGGTTCAGGCGTTTAGATTTGTGACACAGCATCACCCAGGACGAGAGTGGACGCGGGGGAAACAGGGAAGTGTATAAGCTCTCAGCAGGGAGTGAAAGGAGGGCAGCTCAGACAGCGACTCCCCCGAGTGTAATGTCAGTGATCTACACTGCTGGTGGCTGCCCTACTCCGACATCTCAATCCCAGCCGAGACAAGCTCCCAGCAGGCCTCGAGGGCAAAGAGCTAGCAGAGGCCTCCTAACACACAGGCCACGATCACACTCGTTATTAACAAACATCTCTAGTGATCCAGGCACAAATGGACTGCCGGGATGTATGGCCATTCACACCATGCGCTTCCATGACCTGAATTGGTATCAACTGATTACCTTTTAACAGTAGCAGAGATGTGAAATCTCCCAAAAACAAGTGGAAGTCGCTTCAAAACCTGCAAAAGATCAGCTGATAACAAAGGTGAAATTTTAGAACGTTTGTATTTAGTCACGAGCCATGTTATTTTCCTAATCCATGTGTACAGAGTTTGAGCCTGGAGTCCGCACGAAGCCGGCTATTTTGCATCACTGTGAGATTTGAAACCTCAAATGTTTACTGTGTTTATATGGATGGGGGAAAAGGCATGTGTTAAAAAACATTGTCACAGCGCCAACCTGTGCATGTTATGATCACTTTAGTGTTATGATGCACATGCTTGGACTCAGTGCATCATGACCAGGTTATTTATTTATTTTTTTATTGTAATTTCATTTCATGTCATTACTTTTTTGATACGTTTGCAGTTTCATTATTGTTACACCCTTGTGCAGCAATACTACAAGAAATGTTTTAAAAAAAAACAAAACAAAACAAAAAAAAATTTATATGCTTGTTTGATGTTCAAAGCATGGGCGATAAACAATACAGCAGGAGTGAATGGTATTTATTTTATAAAGTAAATAGTTACAACACTAACGTAATGTGGTCTCCCACACACATAGTAACTTCTGCTATTCACCCGTTTGACAAAGATTCTCACAGATGCATTTTATATGCATGGTTATATGTCGTCTTCAGAAATTCATGTTGTCAGTTATTTATATATCCAGACACCCGATCTCTTACATTGTATAAGTATAACAGAAAACTTAGAGACACATAAAGAGATTACAAACAGCAACTTTTCAATCCAGTCAAACTGACCACATTAAGACCCTGACTTACAAACGAGTTCTGCAAACTCGCATGTTCATAAGTCAGATTTGTTTGTAAGTCAGACAAAGCGAGTCTTTTTGAGTCCTTTGATTCAAATATACAATGTAAAGCAGAAAATTTTTTTTTTTAAAAACAAACAAAAAAAAACACAGGTTTGGTGTTTTGATTCCAGATTATACTTTTGCAAGACTGCACCTTTAATTTGCGAGGGGAATACATGATGACACAGAGGGATCAGCTGGTCAGCACGGGAAGACATGGCGTTTACTACGTGCTCGAACTCTGTCTCAATGAGAATTTGTATCATCATTTCCCGGTCTGATTCACCGACCGCGATGCCGACTCATTTCTCCACACCCACTACCCCCTCCCCCACCCCCAACACACCCAATATCATAATTTGGAAATTTTACACGTTCACTTACACTCTGAAACTATTATATACAATTGTAAATATTGACTGTAACTACTTTTTGTTCGCAACTACAAAATGTTCGTAGATCTGCAGTTTCGTATCTGCGAAAATTCCTAACTCGAATGTTCGTAAGTCGGAGACTTACTGCATTTCAAAAGCATTTGCCTGACACAATACAAAAGGACTGTTTCAGATATATTTAGTGTAAACTGCAATCTCAAGACAAGATGTAAAATGGAAAAAATTATAACAATAAGACAAGACAGACAATGAATTTTTAGATAAATTGAACATTTTATTTGTGAAAAACTACAAGCCAAAAATGCATAAATAGACATTTCTATTTGAAGCAAAGAAAATGATAAGGTAGCCTCTAAAGAGCAAAGTCGTGCACATGCTGAAAACTGTAGTATTGGAACAGTGTAGTAAGCTATAGACAAGGAGCAATGTCCAATAATAATAATAATAATAATAATAATTATAATAAAAATAAAAAAAAACAACAAAAATACATTTACACAAGGAAATCGAACGCAACCATCACAGAAAATTACCAATAACACTCAGCAAGAAGCGGGAAACGTATGACAAAGTCAAATAAAATGGTCAGATTAATACACTAAGACCCTACGCTTATTACGAAACGAACTGTAAAAGCGCTTCACAACAACATCGGATTAGGATCGAATTAAGCAACTGCGTGTACTGTACATTTATATTGGAATTTCACACAGTTAATGCTACCGTATATCACAAGGAAATAAGCAGTCTAATAAACGGTTTCTGACAAAAGAAGCTTTAAAAAAAACAAAAACAAAAAAACGTAACCATCTTTACACAGTAAATTAAGGTTACTGGTCGTACACAAGAACAGAACTGCTTGCGCGTTTAAAAACAAACCAAAAAAAAAAATGTAAAAATGAAATTATGAAAAAACGTTCAGCTCCATTGCCATTTGTAGCCTATTATGTTGACATTTGCACCATTATTGAGATACACATACAAGCATTGTTTAAACAGTTTTTTTTTTCTTTTTAAAAATTGCAATAAATTAAGATACGATTCATTTTTCTCTTTACAATTTTACAAAAGTTAGCTAACTGCTCATGATAGTGGGTAAGGCAAGTGAAAAGATGGCTATATTCATAAGAAACGTAAAGTAGGCTATACAGTGCTCAGCAAGTGCCAACAACTACATGTGGGCTCAAATGTGGCAAGCATTTGGACCGGTACTATCCCCGCCGCAACCTCCCCCCCCTCCCATTCCATTTTGTCCCCCCCAGATTAACCCAATGTAGTTTTCTTCATGTCGTGTTCACATTGCATATTCTCAAAAAGTCATACCGACTCAGTACAACTGCCGCATACATGGTTCAGCATTCAATCAAGCAAGGCTCGGTGAAGCGTGTGCGGTCAAGGGTGGGTACAACTCGATGCTTTCTGAATCCAACAATCACTGGTTAATATCGCAAATACACAAACAAGACATGGTTACTGTCTCACATTGTGCCCCAGTAAAGCCTTCATTTGTACAGGACACTAAAGGACTATGCACTACCGTGACCTGTACATGCATCCCAATGCCACTGGAGGAAAGAAAACAAAAGCATAAAACTTCAATTCATCATGTCACTGGAGAAGCAAAACCAAGTCTTCAAGTCTGTTTACAAGTGATACGTTCGCAGCTGTTCACACATCTGAGTCGAAACATTAACCAGTCACTAGAACATTAGTAGGAAGCAATTCGGTTGAAATTGAAATATCGCGATACTGTTGGACAAGATGTGACCCTCTAACTGACCATCTCTTGCAAGAATCAACACGGTAACGTACAACATCTAACGCAGACGTGGTCTTAACAAGTTTGATTCCAAAGCAACTGATGAATTTCACAGTATATTGTGGACAAGAATTAGACAATAAGAACTAGATATGGATTATATTAGACTTTATTTAAAATGTATTATTATATATAATCACACATATGATCAGTACATTTCGAATTGTTATTCGTCTATCATATCGATATCAAATTCCTTTGGTCCTTCAATAAATAAAACTCATATCATATACACATACTTTATACAGGTTTAATACAATTTAACAAAAAGTTGTCCCTTTTTTTTTTTTAAAGTATGGATAGTTAGTTATTACTAATTTTGGCCTTTTTTTTTTATTTTTTTTTTTATGATGGTGAGGGTAGAGGAGGTGGGTTTAAGAGTATGTCCAAAACGCAGCTGAATACTCTGGACAAGTGACAAAAGGAAAAAAAACAAACAAACAAAAAACACCCTCTGTTTTCCTTCAGCCACATCATGTGGTTCTACACAGCTAGTAAAAGTCATCTGAGTCTTGAGATACAGTCTACATCTTCATTTTGTCTTACCTTTTTTTTTTTTTAATCCTTCACCAAACAAGTTGTGACTGTGATTCAAGTATGCTGGAACGCACTCTAAGAAAATCACCACATGGGTCGGCGATGTGGCATAACTTAAAACCAGACTAATTCGACTGATTCCTGGACTGAAACGTTTAGTGTTTGAACTACATGCCATAAATAACCAATAAGTTACTAACAACTCAAACAATGCCATTAATTATGAACAAAAACAAAGAGAGAATTTCCAGTTAACTTCTTGAAAAAAAAAAAAAAATCAACTGTAAATTCTCTTCTAATCCAAATATTATACCCAGATGCCTTTTTATGATCCAAAGCTAACCACTGCGAGTATAAAATATGAGGTTCTATTCACAGATTTCAAAGACAGGCATCACAGGGAGCGGGGCGCAAAGTCTGGACTGTGGGAAAGCTAGAATACCGTCAGACCTGCCTGGCAAACTGATGGCTAGAAATGACACCATGAAGAGCAGACAGCCTTCCCTAGCACTCACAGAGGAGGAAAAAAAATAGAATAGCTGAGGTGAAGTGGCAGAAAAATGAGTGAAATAGGCTTTAAGCTTAAGGACCTTGAAGTGTGAAAGACAGTCTGAGGAGGAAAGAAAAAAAAGGATTCACAGTGTAGCTAGCACCAATGTGGCAGAGTTTCTCAGGGGGCTCCGGGAAAACAATTTAAACTCATTAAAACCTCATTAAAAGTGTAAAATGGAACCATCAGCCATGCTACTTAGTGAAGCATCAATGGGGAAAAAAAATCTCTAAAAGTATTAAGATACAACAGATAATAAATAAGTGTCATAGCCATTCAGGAAATTGTTAAAGTGTAGGTGGTTACTGTGCACAGCAGACTTGTTACAAAAAAAGAAAAAAAAAAGTTGATTCAGCCAGATGTTCACTTACAAGTATAAAACAATACATACAAGAGCGGGGATGCCATCTCGCCGGCCCTGCTGTCACTCCAGTGCTGAGAATCCACTGCTAAGAGTCCAGGGAGATGAGATTATCTCCGATCAGGAAATGTATGTGCACGTGTCAACATTTGTGTAAATGTGGGGACGTGACAAACATTCATCCCTCTTTTGGTAAATAGAAAGCAGATGGGCGGAATGAGAGCAGGGCATCAGAGAACTGCAGAACAACCAGCATCTCCAGTGTCCAAGAGCAGTTTGAAGGCTCAGAATGACTCGTCGTGGACAAGTGAGAGGTCTCGTTTTGGAGTCGAGGCACGTGACGAGCTCTTGTCCATGCTCTCGGAACCCGAGCTCGGGTGCTGCTGCTCAGAGGCGGCACTGGACGTCACCGTCGAGGAAGAAGTGGAGGACGAACGCGTCTTTTCCTTAAAGTCCGTTATAATTACCGTCACGTTCCCCACCGTGATGGCCAGCTGCTGGGCCGTGCTCCGGTCCACGTTCTTCAATTTGGGTCTGCTGACCAGAATCAAAATAACAACTGTTATTTCCCAAGTATGGGATGTGCAATGATCCTTATCTAGCAACACAGTACAAAGTTACAATAATAAAGGGCATGTATATATCTTCCAACATATCGCATGCAGGCAGGTGCTTAAGATATATCAAACATATAGATATCTCCCCTCTCTTTTTAACTAAATGTCTTGCTGGTGGTTTAACTGGATGAAGAGTCAATTGTACAGAAATCAAGACAAACCTATTTCACTCTGCTGCATCTGAAACAGTAAACACTCTAACAGAAGATCATATCTCTGGCCTGGAAGTATGACAAGCCTTCCTATACAGAGGAAAGTTCCAGTCTATGATCAAGGTGTTGATGTAATGGTCACTGTAGTTCATCACAATGCCATTATGCCACAATGCCAAAGCCCTATGTAGGATCCTTCATTGTAAATTAATTTAACTGCCTGCTTCGTTTAAAAAATTACTTTAAAACTATAGCAGTCACCAGATTCATAATTGTATCTGATAAGCTGGTAGCATTTCATGAAGTGATTAAAAATACACACCTCTATCCATTTTGCTTACCAAAAAAAAAAAAAAATAAATAAAAGAGTTATCATTTATCAAGGATCAATGGCAACTGTGTGTTAGACATTGCCAGTATCTGATTACATCGTCCTATTGGCCAGGCCTAGACAGATCAGTGGGAAAACAGCCAGCAGAGAGTGTGTGGGAGTGAAACCTTGCACTGCTCATTTGAGCACAGCCCACAACTACCACGCTCATTCAAAGACAGAGAAGGAGAAAGAACAGGGTAGAGTGAGGGGGGGGCTGCGTTTGTGAATCAGAGCAGCTCTTACATTGAGATGCACTGCGGCTGTCTGCCAGCTTTGTTCAGTGACAGAATGACTAACAGTAGCTATTCAAGCTGAGGGAAGGCATCTCAAACTGCAGTTATTAATACACTACCATCTCTTTTTTAAAATGGGATGGCATTAAACATTCTAATAAGACAGGAGACAAGAAACTATCGCTCAGTTAGAAGAATAAAAGTGCCGTATGTATGTATGTATGTATATATATATATATATATATATATATATATATATATATATATATATATATATATATATATATATATATATATATATATATGTGTGTGTATGTAAAATGTATGTGTATGTGTGTATTTTATTTTATATATATATATATATATATATATATATATATATATATATATATATATATATATATATATTATATATTATATTATATATATAAAAAAGTAACTATGGAAACCAAAGCACCTTGAGATGTGAGAGTTTTTAGTCTTGGTTGTTGATTTCCCAGACTGTATACTGTTTATTTCACTTGGTGGGCTTTGATGGTTGTCCAACTTAGGCCTGCAAAGAGATGTCATGAACCAATTAATGCATTAGAAAAAGTTAAACTAAAGTATCATGCATAAAAAAAATAAAAAATAAAATAAAATAATAATAATAATAATAATAATAATAATAATGTGAGTAACCTGCTCTTTTTGCTGCTGGGTTTCTTTGGGAGGGCAATAGTGATTTCTTTCTCTCTGTCCTTCTTCTCTTTGTCAGCATGGTCCGTCTCAATCTTGTCCTTGGCCGGCTGCTCGCCATCAGGCAGGTTTCGTTCTGGTCGCTCGCCATCGGTCCTCTCCTTCTCAGGTCTCTCTGGCTTCTCCTTCTTTTCTTTCTTTGCAGGGGGAGGAGTAGCATACTGCTGTGCCACCTGCTGAGCCACCAGCTGGGAGTTTATCCTGGGCTTCCTGTGGGGCCATTCAGAGTTCAGAGTGCATGTTAAAAAGGGAATGTGCCGAATACATCAAAACTACTGTAAGTGGGACAAGAATTTAAACATGGATAGGATGATAAATCATTAAAATAACTCCTTGATAGTTAGCGTTTCGAGGAATAAATAATTCGGAAATACGTTCTACATTAAGATAAAAAGATGGATTAAGATGCACTTTATTAGGAACATAGGACCTCCATTTGCTCTCAAAACAACCTCATTTATTACCCAGAATATGCATTTCACAAGATGCCTGAAACATTTCTTTGAGATTCTAGTCCATGTTTCCATGATGACCGTGTCATTTCTGTATATTTTTAAGTGCATTTTCCAGCTAAGATTCTTCCGTTCAAGGTGTTCTACTAGATTCAGATCAAGAGGTTGGCCATTACATAACATCATTGTCATGCTCTTGAGGTCACGTTTGCTTTGTGACACGGTGCACTATTATGCAGGAAGTAGCCATCAGAAGATGGCAAACAATACACAAATAGCCTGTGGCATTTAACCGATGAGTGATTAGTATTACAGAGCCAAAAGTGTGCCATGAAAACATTCCCCACACCATTACACACCCTCCACCATCCTGGACTGTTGACACAAGGCAGGCTGGGTCATGGATGCATGCTGTTGAGTTTCTGTAGCCTTTCTGTCAATTTTAACCAAGCCTGGCTGAGAGTCTTGACCTCGGTAATCAATGAGACATATTAAATTACATCATTTTTCTCACAATTTTAATAGTTGATGCAACCATTACCCAATGCTGCTGGTCTGTGTCTGCATTGCACCGCTGCCACACAATAGCCAGATTACATAATTGCATAAACGCATAGTTGTGCATGTGCTGCTGCTTGGTAAATGATTCAGTCATATGAGTGCTGAAATGTCTTGTAGAGTTAATAATTAAACTTAAATATGATCAACAGTAACATTTCATGAGCACTTGTCATTGTCAATACTGTTTAACAGTTGGTTGTTAACAAAACAGAACTTGTGCTGTCAATCTTTCAAATGCCCCTCCCTTGAATGCAAGTGCAAATTCTAGTCTTCTTACGTTATGTACTACTCGCATAAAACAGAGCAAAAGTGAGCTTAAGAATAGGTATATATATTGACTTACTACAGTAACATAAAAAAAAAAAAAAAGATAAATTGATTCACGCGTTGACAAATGCTGTGGATCAAAACACTGCCTGAAGAGGAAGCTTAACTGTTCAGTGAGACATGTGTGAGACAGCTCACTAACGTGGCAATGTAAACTGCTCTTAAGAGCTCACCCTATTGTTAAAAAGATCTGAAGGCTTTACATATGTTTTTAGGATTCACCCTCCTAGTGTGCTGGAATAAACTATGTTTTTTTTTTTATTTATTTATTTATTTTAAGTATGATACAACACACTTTGATATGAAGCTCAAAAGCAGATCACAATGAACACAGTGAAAAAAAACAAATACAGTATTTTTTATTCTATAGGCATGCATACATTAAAATCTATACAGAGGGCTCAGACTCCATATTATCAGGGTCCATGCTATGCTCCAGCTGTGTGTGCCTGTTACAAACCTAATCCCATTACTCCACTCTCTTAACAAAGGAGTGTGAGGATCACAGGTGTGGGACAATGACAGGCACTAATCTAATTATGGCCTGGGGGTTGGCCTCATTCAGCAAAAAGAGGACTGTAGTGCTTCACAATCTGTCCTGCCAGTACGTGAGGCCAAGCGCCACCACAGGTGGACAGATCTGATTACAACAACTCCTTGCTGTACAATGACATGGTGAAAGCCTTGTGGCTATTCACTGTTTTTTTTTTTGCACAAACACACTTACACACTCACTCCTACACAAACCCACAAAGAGTCCGGACAGCAGCCATGTGCTGCAGGCTTTCTCTTTTCCCTCTTCTCTATTCTCTGTGCATGGTTAATTAAAAGCCGAAGGGTCTGTGGTTGAGATCTGAGACAATTGTGCACAACACAGGCCAGCTCATGCTCCCAGAGTATAATGGCAGACATCTGGCAGCAGCTGGGTGGTAACAAAGCACCGAGACTGAACATGGGCGGAAATGAGGGAAGAGAGCTGACGAGGCCACTAGCTCTGTTAACGTTGTCTAAACATTTTGACATGACAACCTGCCTTCGTTATCTTCCATCTGCTAACTTGTTGAAGGCCATCTTTTACATCATTTGGTAGTTCACAGTTCAGCGAGAAGAACAAGCGGTGCCTTGTTCATTTAAAAGCAGGGTTGCAAATATAAGTTATTTTGTTATGCAAATGTTCTGTCGAATACAGTCCAGGATATGAAACTTTTTCCTTAAAAAAAAGTAAGTAAGAAAGAAAAGCTCAGCAGTATTCATCTTAATAATTGAATTAAATGCATTAAACCACATCATCCAATTATATCTAATTAAATCCAATTGTCAACAAATGTATTAATAGCAGATTACAATTTCTAATCTGTGTTCTCTTTATTTAATCATTTTACTAACATAACCATCCCCATCTGTGAAGTATCTGAAATAGCTACTGGAGTAAGAGTGAGGCGGAAGTAACAGTGCTAAACTTCACAATCTCGTCAAAAAGCACACAGTTTCCGAGTGCAATCTAACTCTCACTTGTTCACATGTGTACAACTTCATGCAAAGCTAGCTAGCATACAAAAGCAGGACCAAACATGACTCTACACACAGCTCAAAAAGACCCAGGCACACTCATACTGGTATGTTTCCCACATTAAAAAGGTACAATAGACTGTAAACAGATAAAGTGTGTGGAAGTGGCCCTAATAATTTTACAGTTTAACTCAATGTATATTTACAAGTTACATTACACCTTGAACAAGACACACAGACCTCCAGGCAAAAATATGCTGCATTAAGACACTGTGACATTAGATTAAACTGGAATAAGGTTTGGGACTGAAATATTTCTAAATATGCTCACTTATTTGAACAAAAACAGTGCAACTAAGAAAACTCAAAATCTACTTTAGCTAATTAATATACATATTTCATTTTGTGTGTGCTTTTTTTTTTATCAGGTACTTACAGAAGAACTTCCCTTATTGCTGATTTATAACCCTTTTATTGAGCCATCATCAATAGTGGGGCAATAGACAACACTTCTGAATAAAACAGCTGCCTCTCTTGCGGAGTAAACCTTGGCCCTACAGTGGATAGGCTGAAAGATGTCTCTCTTTGCCCCTTGACAGACAACCTGCAGGTTCCTGTCCCATAGGGACTAACCAATCACAAGACAATCAATCTCCACATAATAGGGAATCATGTCAAAGGGACCAGCATAACATCATAATCAATACCATCTCTGTGAGATGAGTCTGGGCTATGAGAATTACAGAGCTGCTGGGAACAATGCCAACCACTAAAAATGTGTGTGTCTGTGTATGCGTGTGTGGGGGGGGGGTTTAGTGTTGGAACATTTGTAGGATGAATGTTAGCAGAATTCCAAAAGAAAAAACAAAAAAAAAACATTGAGAATTAATTAACATTTTTACCATTATAGTCATCATTTCCTAAATTGAGCAGAAAACCTCAAAACACTCAAGTCAAATAAATTTTCAGCAATTAGTTATTTATTTATTTATTTTACTCATTCTAAGCTTTCTACTCACTTACTGTCTATACCGCTTTATCCGGTATCAGTCATGAGGGGCCTGGAGACTAGCCAAGGAGGCTTAGGGAACGAGGCAGGGTACACCCAGGGTGCCAATCTATCGCAGTGCACACACATATACATGCACTCACACACTAGGGGCAATTTGGGAACGCCACTCAGCCTAATCTGCCTGTCTTTGGACTGTGGGAGGAAACCAGAGTATCCGAAGGAAACCCACCAAGCACGTGGAGAACATGCAAACTCCATGCACACGGATAGGAATCGAGCTTGGACGGGAATCGAACACGGACCTTGGAGGTGCAAGGCAACAGTGCTAACCACTACACCACCTATGCGTTCTATAAAAGGGAAAAAACTAGTCAACAGAAAGGTTAAGCGTTAAGTGGCATTTATTCAGTCTAACCTCTATAGGAGAGCCTAGAGGTATTTGCTTTGATCCATCTGAGGGATTTGTCAGAAGCGAGGGCTGAAGCCTTGCTAAATGCCTGCTCGTCTGAGACTACCTTTAACGGGGATCCGAAACAGCTTCACACCTGTGGTTAGGCTGGGAGCGCTGCTGGAGGTGGACAGGGCTGTGATTGATTTGCTCAAACCCACCCTCTCACTCAGGTTCTGCTGCCAAGTGCTGAGATTTGTATCATGCGTAGATCAAAAGAGCAGAAATAGGCCAGGCGGTTAAGCCATGATTCAATGCCAGCTGTAATTCAGCCATGAATGCTCTCTGGCATGTCAGGACCACTGTTAAACCTGCCACGACAAGGCAAAAAAAAAAACACCACATAATGCATTATTTACTGGCCAGCACATGACCAACAGCAGAACCATGCTCAGGTCACTGAGTGAGAAAGCATCACTCCATGAAGCCCATCAGATTACCAAACGTAAACAACTTTTTGAGTCAGATCTGTGTGCAATATAAATTATGGAATGTTTCTTTAAAGAAACATTATTCCTTCAATACAGCAAACTGTCCTTCCCCTCCTCAAGGCAGCTGTGAAAAAATAATTCCGAGTGGGATCGGTGACAAAACAGCCCCTACTCAGGAGCTCGGGTAAACTGCTCCAACAGTGTACAAGTATGACATCAGTGAACAGCAAACTCTAGACACTTCAGACCAGACAGTCTAATAGTACAGCTGCTTTTCACCACCATCTTCGACATTGACTGACAGTTCCTCCTCCCAACCGCCACTTCAATCTTCAGTGAACTGGGCCAGATGCTATTAAATGCCTGTCATTAACACACTATACTGAAAACCAGACAGAAAAGCAGCAAGCAACAAGGAGTTTAAACAAAGCTCAATCAACATCACAGCCCTAAATACAAGCTCTGGTACGATAACTGACTACAGCAGGTAACCTTCACGGTATACACAAACATGCACAACACATCTTTCAGATAAGCAGTGCCCAGATTGTGTTTTGTCTGAGATTTATGTACACTGAGCTTAAGGTGATAGTGGGATACCAGGTCACAGACAGAGATAAATGAAACATCTCTTACAATGGAGTGGCGGAATAAGAGTACTTGAGTGAAGAGAGGCTATAGAAAAAAAGTCCTCAATTAAAATAGCTCTTCAATGCAAGTGTAGTGCAGGGACATGGGATTGCAAGCAGTGGCCTCTCTGACTGCACTGGCCTATAGCGTACTGACAGATGGTAGACATGTCAAAGAGACAAATAATCATTTTGACAACGGTAGTGCAGCCCTGTTTGACAAGAATGTAAATACTTGGGCTGGAAACGGGCAGTGGTAACCCAAGCTATATCTACTACTATTATTTCTCCCTGCAGAGAAAATGTGTTTTGTGCACCATAAGGATTACATTACTTAACCCCCTGAGCAAAAAATCTCTTGGATGCTCAGAGGAGAGAGAGAGAAAGAGCGAGAGAATAATGACTGTGCATACCATTCCTCATTCACAGTGCATCTGAAGATGTTTGAGATGTTTTGCTCTGTGCGCATTACCAAAAACCCTGATGCAAAATCTCAGGTAAAAAGCAAGCCTAAACCTCTTCTCCATTTGAGCATCACACATCATTGCCAAGGCAGACAACATTCTGCTATCAGCATAACAGAAGCCTGATCCTTTAGTACAGCCATATTAAGCTCTCAGGAGTGGGGGATGATGGCTCTGCTGGTTTTTCGGTGAGTGTTAAACAAGCTCTGGGATTCAGCTCCTATAAGGCATTCCACTAAACGATTAGTGGCATGGCGCCTGTTCGCCAAAGCCGAGATGGCGTGCGCAAACCGTCAGAGAACACCTGGGTTCCAGTGACTGGCTTGAACACACCATCAAGCATCCATCTTCCCCTCATTTTGGATGAATTCTGATTCTCCTTTCAAGAATGGTCAATCTGTAAAACAATCATAAATGGGTCACGAGACGGCTCTTATACACGTGTGAAACTTAAGAGGGGCTGTTCAGGTATACTGATGACCACCCAAGTGTATTTTGTCTTTCTGAAGAATGACTTATTAATCCGTTCCAAGAAAACAATGTGCTTTATTTTGAACTTGGCAGCGCCGTGTCAGGAAGAGGGGTAGGGAGAGAACGTGAGGGAAGAAGAAAGGAGAAAGAAGAAGGAGGGGCAGAAGGACAGCAACAGAAAGCCTGAGAGAAGAAGCAGTGCCCTAGACAGACCTGGCTGTAAATCAGATGATAGTCTATATGCTAGCTAGTAACTTGCGACTGCATAGAATATAGTAACCTGTGCTGCATCAGTCTCTTCATGGTGCAGTGCCAGTCAGTTTCATTCGGCTCTCATATCCTGTGCACTCTACAGCACAAGATAAACAGAGCACAGCAATGTTGCCTAAAGCATCAATGCAGCATGACCTTATGTTAAAATAGTTGCTGAGTATTTTACCTCGTTAGTTTGCATTTATTGAGTGTATAAAGCACACTGCTCCCTGCTCAGGCACTTAACCTATTCACACACTGCATTTCAAGTGGCAAACTGCAGCCAACAGACATACACATACTTCAAATCACTACCAATTACCTGCTGCCAGTACTATGTGGTGACACTTTAAATACTCTTTAGCCTCAGATGGTTTGTAAGGGAGCTGCAGGTGAACGATTAGTAATGAGACGCTCTCATCTTCCCTGGGAACATAAAAATACCCACAAAAGGTTTAATGATAAATTTGTAAGTGGTTCTTTATCAGCTGTTTTAACTCTTGTAAATGTGTCATGAGTCCTTGCAGCAACAAGTGCATTAACTGAAAACGTTTGCAGCCGTCTACTGTTTCTGCCTCTGCAGATAAACCAACAGAAGTTCAATAAAATTTGTGATTTATCACAAATAAACAAGTAGGATATATGAATGCAAAAATTAACAATGCTTTTAAATGAATTAATCATTCTATATGAAGATACGGCCGTAGCGGTACTGTAAGCTCCAGGACCCCAATTTGCCAGGACACACGGAGTGTTAAAGACAGAGCAGAGACACAAAAACTGATGGATACAAAGAAACAATTCCCCACTGGGATTAATAAAGTTCTTTGAATCTTGAATCACAACCGGACAGACAGACAGCAACAGAGAAACACAGAACGAAGGAGACACAGCATGACAAAGAATGAAAATGCAGCAAAGACACAGAGCAGCACAGAAACACAACATAACAGAAACACAATGCAACACAGAGACAAAGACAGAAAGACACAGCATGAACAGTAACACAACGTGACTGAGGGCTACACAGCATTATAAGAACCAACACACCAACATGCCTAACGTCATCTTGTGAAGTCACAATAGCGTATAGGATGATGTCAGATCTGTTCTGCAACTCTTTCAGAATGACAGTAAAATATATAAAGTAACAGGTGGATTGTAGTGAGGTATGGCAGCAGAACTTTTTTTTTTTTTTTACTTGCCACAAAAAAAGCCACTTCTACAAGGTGGTTTGTGGCTCGTCATGTCAGACATCAGCAGAGATTTAAGAGACGCTCTCCACAGATTCCAATGGCAACGGTAAGCTGTGTGGGACAACTGTGACACCCGGGTACAGCAATCTGGCCATCAGCAATGTGTTCTGGCACTTCATTGAAACACACAAAAACATTTTAAATAAATATTACTTGTTACGTGTTTAATCATGCATTGGCCAAATGGAGTGCTTAACTAGGGCTGCAACTACCGATTATTTTGATAATCAGTTAGTTGGGCGATTATTTTTTCGATTAATAGAATAAAAACTAAATGCTTCTTTAATTTGATGTTTTGCTTATAACTATATAAAACCATAAATCAGGGTATTAGTTATGTATAAAACTAAACTTTAAAAAATGCAAAAGCCACATATAGAGTTTAATGATCTTTAATTTTGACTTTAATTAAAGACAAAGTTTGTTTTTGAACAGTATAACTCCTCTAAATATCCAAAATATAAATAAATACTGTAAATAAAAAAGCAAAATAATTGATGTACACTTATTATATTGGATGGCATCTGTTATAGTGGCTGCTTGTTGAGGAGTGCATGGGGGATTTATTTTTTGAATGAACTCACTTGTGCTGACTTATCTCTTTCTAAAAATAAATAAATAACAGCATTTGAGTATGCTAAGTACAGATTTTTTGTTTTTGTTTGTTTTTTTACAATAATTGCCGATATTGCCAGCTGATAGAGAAGAAATAGCCAATCAGAAGTAGTGTGTGGAAGTCTGTGATTGGTTTATGGCAGTTTTGTAACACTGGATTGGAAGTTGAGCGAGCGAGACATTGCACGCGCAGAATCGAGCTGTTGAGCGCGCAGAGTGCTTTGTCTGCTCTCAAAATGTCAAACCGCGCACTCAGAATTGTGGCAGGAATACAACGCCATAGGCGCACGCTTTTTCCTGCAGACACTTCTGTAACCTCCATTGCGCGAGCGGCTGTGTATCTGTGTGTATCTTTGTGCATCTTGTGGTCGCGCTCCTCAATAACGTGAGCAGTCCAACTAATCGATAACGGCATTCGCTGACAACGAATTTCATTATCGATAATTATCGATTAGTTGTTGCAGCCCTATGCTTAACTGTAGCAAAATTAAATCTCCACTGCATCAATTGAGTCAAGTGTTCAGAATATACTTTTTCCTGATAATACTGTAGACGTATTGCCATCTATGGATTTGTGAGGTTCTTTCAAGTGCTCATGCTTATTTAGACTCAAGTAGTGATGTTAGGAACTATTCCATAATCGATCATAGTTTTGAGTAAACCAATCAATGATTGCTTAATCAAACAAACAAAAAAGTTTACAAAAGTTTAACTGCACAGTACAATGCTTCATACACTAGCTATTTTTGCTGAAAATCAATCCCACCACCACTAACTATTAGATATAAAAAGATTACTATAAAGATTACTTCCATAAACAAAGCTGAATATACTACATTGGCATTGTAGGCCGACTAGTATTACCATTCTACCTACACGGCTTCTGACAAATTTGCTCGTTTACTTGTATATTTGTTCCTTTTGTTTCCTGCAAGAAAACTTTACAACAGGTAAATCGAGAAAGAAATATTCCCGCCATTTTACATAATCGTGTTGTAAGCATGCACAGGGATCAGCATAATATGCGTAAAAGCGTTCCACTGTATTTATGTGTTTCCTCTACTCAGCAGTTGACTGGATTTGTAGAAAAAAAACATACAACAGAGCATATTTTAAGACTAAAAACGATTACCATGTTTCATTATCGATTGTGAAATGCACGTCTATAATTGATGATCGTTTGATCAAAAGACTTAAGAATGGAATCTATAGTCAGGATAATCCAATAGCATCTGTTTACATATGTTATAACAGAACAAGAAATAAATTCAACAAGAAAATAAATGACTTTGGGACAGTCAAGTTTCTGTTCAGTTAGGTTTCAGGATAATTCTGAGATGTTTCTTAAAAAAGGTTTAATCTGGGAGCCCTGGAAACAAAGTTTTAGAGAAATAGGTATGTACTTGTACACCCTGGTAGAAAAACTCACACACACTTTATCTTAGTGTGGCTGCCATAATGACTGGTAATAGTAATCTAAAAAAAATAACACCACATTCCCTGATGAGTGCTGGAAGAATACAGAACCTACTGCAGAAAGCAGAGAGTTAAAACAGAGAAAAAGCTTGTGCCAAGTAAGTCAATGCTTCACTGACAGTAAGTGCTCTGTCTCAGGAGGCAGAAAGCTGACTCCATCATCTGTCCATAATAGAGGGTTTCCTCCCCCGTCTGACCTTTCTTGCCACACGCTGCCGGACTGACAGATAGGTGGTGTGGCAGTGCTAAACACTTCTTAGCTTCGTCCGTCAGCAGAAGCCCGTCAAATTCTTTGACGTGCCACGTGTGCTACTTGCCTGCATGTTCTCTCTCTCTCCTTCCCTCTTTTTCCTCCCCTTGTGCTATCTACTCTGGACCACAACTTGCCTTGCACACTTGTTTCTCCTTCTCCCAGCCTGTGTAAACAGAACCTGTTTTGAATTAGCTTAAGTAGGCTCTGGGCAATACGGCATGCTGCTAAGCGGAGACAACATTTCACGGGATATTTTATGTCTAGACCAGACTGGTCTGCAAAACTAATGAGGAAAAATGCAATAAAGCAGCTCTTCATGTGCGAGGCTCAAACAGAAAACCACTCAACCGAGCTTCTGAGAGTTGCATTTTAGAATGCGCTGGTATGTTTCTTCCTTAAATCTCAACAGATAATCACAGGCTACAGACACTTTAGAAACATTTAAGAAGGAAAAAAAGCAGGGATAAAACCAAATATCTCCATAATCTATCAGGGTGGGGACATTGAATATTACAGTGTCAACAAAACTCCAAGTGCTAGCATTTACAGAATAAAAAGTGTGTATGTGTGAGTGCGCCTCTAAAGGTCCTGAATTAGTTTTTTTGTATTTTAGCAGCCTCACTTGTCAAATGAGGCAGACCATGCCCGTACCTATACCAAGAGTACAAAACACAGATAAATAAAGTCATCTGTGCAAATGCAACCTTGTGTGTCAGAGTCAGATAATGAAACCAAAGGAGAGGACAACTT
Organism: Clarias magur; assembly: GCA_013621035.1. NCBI lineage: Eukaryota > Metazoa > Chordata > Actinopteri > Siluriformes > Clariidae > Clarias > Clarias magur. The sequence continues at coordinate 2,530,129 of QNUK01000060.1, forward strand.
ACCAATGATTACAGCATACTGTCTCAAAACAATACATTTCCACCTTACATATTATCCCGACAACCCAAAGGTTTACCACTTGTTACAACAGGTTTGAAAAACCTGTGTGGTACGTCTTCGTTTCCAAAATGTTGAAGAAACAACTAATCCATAATGGCTATTTTTTTGCTGCTTAGTTTCCATAAAATCAAAAATCACTTGTTCTGTGGGAACAAGTAGTACTTTACCAACATTTCAACCACATCACACTCTTATTTCAGAAAACCGTGTTTCCACTATACGAGCCGTTTAAGAGTATTAGCAGCAAAACACAAAAAAATGTCAGCATGTAATAAGACAATAGCGCTAATCCTCTTACTGGTGACACCACGCAAGGATTATAGCCTGAAGCAAGTGTACTGAGCGGGAGGTTTATCACACACATGGCGCTCCATCAGGATGTGTTGGGAAACTGCTGTATCAGGGCTAGATATTAATGACAGCTAGAAATTATACTGAGTCCAAATCGATCAAGCAATTTCATGGGTCAAGACCTGTCATGAATTCACATCGAAGCAAAAACCCAAAACAAGCAGATTAGCCGAGAGTAAATATATTAAGCGATAACTGGATAAGCTCTGTGGCAGTGTATCTTGGACAGATCATAACGTGAACCAAAGTTAACCAACTCCGTGAAACCACACCTGCATATACTGAGACCACATAAGACACTTACACATTTATGTGACTGATCTATAAAGCACCACAAGCCATGACTGATTGAACATTTGAATTTTGGTGTTAAACTGGATTATGTAAAGGACTGAAATGCGCAGCACAACATAAAATAAAAGATTTTGTCTTCAAAGAAACTGACGGACAAACTACTTTGTGCATGGTTTCACTTACATGATTTAACCTTGATCACGGCATGCTGTGGTTTCACCGGCACACGGCTCAAATAAACACCCATCCCCTGTTCCACTGAATGAAGTGCTGTGGCGGGAGTGCATGGGGGAATAAAAGTGAGGCACCGCGAGTGCAAAAGAAAGAGTGCGAGAACGAGAGCGAGAGAGAGATGGCAAGCCCGGCACTTCCCTTCACTGCGTAATGATGTGCTCCATTCTGCCTTCCCTCTGGGAGCCTCTCGGCTGAGTGAGCACATCCCCGCACCACCGTCCATCAAACTGCCGCTCCCCTCACTCTCCCAGCATGGTCCCACTCACTCACTCCCTCCCTCCCTCCCTCTCTCTCTCTCTCCTCTTTCTCCTTGTCCCTCTCCCCCTTTCCTTCTCTTTTCCCCTGTGCCTTGTCATCTGGTTCGCTCTCAATGTTCCGATTCACAGGGCAGTTTAGAGACTGCGTTGAGGCTCCAACTCGTTTGCTGGGTCCCTCGGCCAACAATCTCTCCCTCTGCTAATCTCAAGTTTCAGACTCGACAAAAACCATACTCAAAACTCCCACCTGTACTGACAAATGCTTTATCCAAAATGAAAAAGTCTATTGAAAAGACTAATTTTGAAAAGATTTTTTTTTTATTAAAAACATTTTGTCCAGTTGAAGTTTGTGTGCATGCATGTGTTTTGTCTACCCAAAACACTGAAAGTCCAAAAACTTTCCAAAACCAAACCCCATTCTTCTATAAAATTTACATTCCACAAAAACTTACATTTTAGAAGAACCTCATGGTGCTTTAAAATAGCTATAGTAGTCAAATCAAAACAGTTCTCAAGTTTAACATTATTTCTGTACTTTTTTTTTATTTTTTATATTCGGTAAGTGATGACTTTTCCTCTGTTGACGTAAAACCTCAGCTATAGTAACAAAAAGTATGTTTTTAATATCCCTAAAGTTCCTATACAATTTCCTATCACAAATTCTGGGGCTCAGCAACAAAGCTGATCCTTATTCGTTTCACCACATTTTTCTCTTATTTCTCTTTTGTTCCCTGAACAAAACTGTCGGGGGGAGGGGAGAAAAAACCCAGCACAGCAAAGTCATACGATAGGCATCTCGTGTGTTTATTTTTGTAAGGCAGGATTTGGGGATCAGGCGCACTTCAGCAAGGATCTCGCCAGGTGAATGATGGTTGTAATGCGAGAGACTTGTTTGCTGTGCATAGCATTGCGTAAAAACAAAACAGACTACATACATTTTATATAGTGTTGTGAGGACATCGATTTATAAATTGTGAATAGGTCACATGCTTGCAGAAATCACATCTCATTAACAAATTTTATCCCACATCAGGGCAAACTAATGTTGGAGTGGGTGTGGGAACTGACACAGAAAGCTGCATAAACTGCTTGTATAACTCCATTATACATTGAATTGCAGTGACAGTGAGGAAAATCCCAGGATTATAACCATCTCTTCAATCATTTTATATCAAACACGTGCAGACACATCCGTCAGCGCCCAGCACCATACTGCTTGCATGAGCAGGTACTGTTTGAATACAATATTAGCATACTCCATCCAGAATTACTCACTTAAAGCCTTAATTTCCTATCAAATTATAAACAGCCCTTTCACTTCAACTGTAACAAATTCACACACTATTAGACACTTAATATTCCATCTGCTTGGCTTGACACATGAGGAAGGTCGCCCACAAATGGCAAATTCAGACTTATGTTTGATTGCAAGCTGCAGCTTAACACATAGCACTCTTCAGAAACTGATAGCATTCAAATGACTTGCTTGGAAAGTGTGTATGTATGCGTGTGTATGCGTGTGCGTGTGTGTGGCAGTTTTAAAGGGAAATTGAAGAACAGCCTACTGGTTATAAACCACTGTGTAGGTTCAGCAGTGATGCACTGATAGCGCTACACAGATAAAGGTCACATGCACCGTGCCTCCACAGATTATTAATCAAATCTGTATCAATCATTTAGCACTGTGAACTTGACCTTCAGATTTTACAAAACGTACGAACGAGGAGAGAAGGAGTACACCAAAACTGAATAAACCAAACCGTAACCTTAGAATGACTACTGCGATTCTTCAAAACACTCCCCTCGAGTAGGAAACAAACATAAAACTTAAAAACGTGCAGAGCAGAGCTGGCCAGGCAGCAGAAATCTGCAGAGGAAGGAGATGTAATGTACACCCACACTAAAGATCAAGGTAACACAAGCCTGCCTGGCACTTCCCTCCGATCCCACACATCAATCAACTTAAGAAAGTCCTAATGGACACTTCCTGAAACCTGCAAGAGACTGATATGTGCATGGGGAACGGCCAGCATGAAAGCTGATACAGAAACTAGGTGTCGCGTTCTGAGGCATTGCTCTCAGGCTTTTCACTGCAATGTTACAACATGGTGGTTAAGGGTCTTCTGAGGTTGCTGCACAAGAAAAACTCAGCAGTTGCAACACATGCAACTGGACAGCTGAAAGTTCTTTGAGGGCTGCTTGGTGGGGTTTTTTTTGGTTTTTTTATACATCTCTTAATATTTAATGTTTCAGTCCACACTGCTACATGGAACATAATTCATACTGATTAATAAAATGCCATTAAATACTTTACAGGTTTAGTCTTTAGACTCAATTTTTTCTGTTTTATCATGTTTGAGTCACCGCCTGAACAGCGTTAATAAAGCGCTAGACGTTGTACAAACACACAAGCATCACTGCCTCTTTCTCAGCAGCGGCAAATCTATTCTGGTTCTAAACAGCAACATGCACTGTCTATGCATAGGCTTTTGTTTCAGTACCTAAACATACATACACAAAATATATTTAGTAATCCTGTGGCCTTAATAAAGCACTAAACATCAAAACACATTGACTACTATTATTTAGAATTGTATCCTTCCCTGTTTCTTATTGTGTTTATCTTCATGACAATGAAAACTCTCAACCTGGTTATAGCCTCGCACACCCCTCTTATAATCATACCAGCTATAAGGAGATGAAATGTCACACAAGGAAATCTAGGAGTGGATAGATGACTAAACGCTGGAATCAATAAAATAGGAAGACTGAACAGTGCCACAAGATAAATGAGTAATATATGAAGGAGTTTATTAATGTTATTGATGGAGGCTGTAACTCTAATAAAAATCACAACATACTCAATTATATTTTGGACTTTATTAATGACTTTTGTACCTTTCATTTTCATGTGCCTTGCTTGAGAAATCCACAGCACAGCACTGCCTTCATTGATGCGGCAGGATTTATGACCTGTGTGACCCCTGATGACCTCAGCTCATGTTAACACATGGCGATGGTCGCAGGCCACTGATGTGCAGCAGAGAACGCTGAAGAAACCTCATTCATTGAGTGCTGTCTGCTACAGCAGACTGCATGCAGATCTGTATTTTGAAAGACTGTTCTGTGTTTTGAAAGACTGTTGAGTTTTACACAGCCTTTTTACTCGCACTGATTATTCTCTCTTCATCATCAAGTTACGTTTTCCATTATTTAATGTCACTCAAATGTGTGGTACGTCAGCTTAACCTGACTCAAGCAACATCATAGAAACTGAAACTGTGCTGCGGTATTGTCTGTCGCAGTGTGGTCATCTGTGTAAAACATTCTAAAGCATGGCAAAACCAAACAGTTTAAAATTTATTCAATTTATTAAAAACATCAAACATGTAGGTGAAAAAACTAAGTACTGAGACCTCTCTCCACTACAGATTGCATTTTTTTTTAAAAAGAAGAAAAAAAAAAAAACACCACAAAATCAGTTGAGGGCTGGCTGTGTTCTTTGAACTGAACACCATCAAAAGGTGAAATAATTGGCAAATGAAATGTGTTATAGTCACACAAAGGCCCATTCAGAGAGGGAAACCTAGATAAAAGGCGAGGAGAGTAGAAGACAAACCGCCAACAAGCACAAGTGCATGTCATTTTGCTGCACGCACAAGCCACTCTTCCCGCTACGCTGCTGGAACACATCAAAACAAGCGCAAGGTGGCTAATTAGTGCTCATTAAACCAAGAGCCAGATTTCTTACATCAGCAAACAATCATGTCCATCAAAGGTTAACGTCTCCGATCAAACAAGGCTGCACTTCTTCTCTCAGGTTTTTATTCACCAGACTGACAGGGGCTTGGCAGTTACTGGCGGGAGGCAGATCTGTGTTTTGACGCGCGTGGTATTAGTTTCTTCCATTACCATAAATCCTACTCATCTACTTCCTGCAAATTGTTCTGGTTGATTACAGTTCGTTCAAGTCGGGAAGAAAGGCGTTATTGTTATCGATACTTGCGTTACAGGACATGTGTATTCCCCTGCGAAAAGGTGTACACACACATACAAACTTTCCTCCCAAATGGCAGATCTGTGCCGAGTGTAAAACCACAGATGAAAAGGTTAGCGAGTGGGGATTCCTAACGTGGGCCACACATTACTCATAGCTGTAGACACCACATCAGTCAGCTGATGAGAAGTGTTGGCGGCTTCACTCACTCACTCACACACAAACACACATAATAAATACACCATCGCTATGACAGACAGAGCTTATTAGATTTATAAGAACAACACGATGACTGGGTTTCACAATTAGCATCAACCCCACAGCCTCCAAACAATGTACACAATCAAGCATCATAGACACAGCACATACGCTTTTAACAGTAATTTAGAGAAAAGTTTTACCAACACAGTAAAAATGTCAGCTACCATTAGGGTTCTCTGCTTCAACTTAATAACAAATACAGACAGGTTTCACACTCGTACGTCACACGGGAGTTGTACTAGAGAAGCACTTTATCATCACTGACAAATATGCATCACTTACAGAAGAGGAAGCGACTGAGAACCACAAGATTTCCTAACGGTTAATAGACTCCCCAACAGCAGTGTTCAACCAGACACGAATATTTATGTAGCACCGAGTCATCTCTCACTTTCCACTTGGCAGGGAAAAAAAACAGGATTTAATAATCAACACCTGACAACCTCAACACATTATATGATGACTCCAGGCCCCTGGAGCATATCTACACATATTCAGCAGCTGTGTTTACATAGACCCTAATATTGCACTAATAATCCCAATAGGCCATTTAGAATAACATACATTCTGTAACTACTTCAACGGGCCTGATCAATCCCGATCAAAAAGAATTTTCAATCAGAATGAGGAGGGTGGTGTAAACCTTTAATAATCCATTAGATAGGAAAGTCTCAGTCATGTAAACACTCGATCTGATTCTTTCTGTCTTGTTGGCATAAATATACTCTTTCTGCTCACGTTTGCCCCACATGGAGGTAACATCAGGTGTCGTGAGGAGGTTCCAGGAGGGAAGTTTAGTTCTTAATCCGCTGAAAAGGTCCTCTTGCACGCTCCGTCTGCTTTAAAACTGCAGGAGCAGTATGCACTCATTATTTAGAAAGACATGCAGAAATGCAAATATTGTTCCCCCCCGAAACGACGTGGGTCCACACAGATCACCAGCTGTTATTGAACGGGATTAGCTTGCTTAAAGTCGTCTTATATTCCCAGCAGATTAACCACTTTCAAAAAAAAAAAAAAGTTACATTCCAATTAAATGCTTCGAGTGTGTACACACAACCTGTCAGTAAACAGTTCATGTCCACGTAAAAAAATTACGCTGGGCTCTCTAATCAGGAGGAGTCCAATTGGTTTGAGGAAACGTTGTCCATGCAATTGCAGGTGAGGATGACAATGCTGAAGGTGGATGCTTGAGGATTTGGAGAAGGAGAGGGATGCGCGTGGGGATTGTGTTCTCCTTTTGCCGGGAGGTTTAAACTCCTCCAGGACATGGAAGGATGTGCAACTTTACACCATGCACTTCTGCTCTCGAGTCAACAGGGTGCATAAAAAAGGAGCATCGCTCATTCCAAACAAGGCTGTGTAAGAAGTTGATGTGCAACAGCAGCAGGATTGCATTAAGGAGAGAGTCAGGGAGAGAGAGAGAGAGAGAGGGAGGGAGTAAAGCCCTACCTTGTGGATGTGCCCTTCCGGACGTCGCAGATGCTGCATTTAAACGCTTCCGCGCTGTTCCTGAAGGTACACACACTACAGTCCCAGTAGCCGTCATCCGCCGCCGGCTTGGCTTGTCTTTTTGGCCTGGAAAACAAGACGGAAAAACATTTCATTAATGTCAACTTCACTCCTCAGACATGCACTGTGTCCGAACGCATATTATTCATAAAGACAAACAAGTAACGTAAAGTGACACATGCCAAAACTCTACACTGCGTGAAATCCGGTGACTAGCTAACTCTATACTGAGTGAGATCAGTTAACTAGCTTGCTAACTAGCGCAAGGTTTTTTTTTCTTCTTCTTCTTCTAGTAGAGACAACACTCACTCGACTAACACGCACACACACCGTCCGACTGTAACCCTAGCATTAGCGCGCGACCAGGCTATAGCTAACGATATCGACGGTTAAACTTAAACACCAGAAACGTCCTCTCCAACCGAAAAATTCAAAACAGCCTAAAGTGGCAGTTCATACATGTTTTTTTCGACGAGGCCCGGTGTATCCTCCTGTAAATCTCCCTTTGTCTGTGAGTGACTAGCTGCTCGAGTCAGTAGGGGTAGAGGAGAGGAGGAGAAGAGGAGAGAGGAGAGAAGCCGCCATAGCTGCACTGTTCTCTCTCTCTCTAACACACGAACCGAAAAAAAAAACCCGCACACACAAACACTCCTTCAGGGGGGGAAAAGCGTGTGAATAGCGAGAGCCCGAAAAAAAACGGCACGGAAACGCCGCCGAACAAACAGGAGTCTTTCTTTCTCTCAGGGACGTCCAAACGGTGGCGTTTCTTACCTGGTCGGGCTCTTTTTGTCGCCCATGATAGGGAGAAACGTCTGACGACAAAGAAAAAGAGGTTTTTAAAAAGGTTTGGGGGTAATTAAGAATAATTGTGATGAGGATCCAGGGAGCTCGAAGCGCCGCTAGCGCAGGCAGGCAGGCTGAGTCGCGTTCACGGACGGGCGCGAGGCAGAGCGAGTGCACACCGCGTGACTCCGCACTGCCCAATCAGCGCCGCCTTCGCTTTAAAGTCTCGCTAGGAAATCGAAAATAGATCCAGCAAATATCACCACTTCTGCCTTTTCTCTTCGACCGGACTGTCTTCCTCGACTCGCACCAAGAACTCCGTGTGAGACTAAGCAGAGCGGGTCAAACACTACTAACAGGGTGTCCCGCTCATCAGGAGAAGGGCTAAAGGCAGCCAAGTTCAGGCTGCCCACACTGACTGGTTTGCAAGTGAAGTCAGGCTGGTGCACTTGAAAAGGCAATGTGCCCAAACATGACAATTCTAGGCATTACCTAGTCCTCCATCTCCAACAATACTGAATGAGCATTATCTAATCCTCATTCTTCAACCCACTCCTGAAACCTGAGTTAAGTCCAGAAATGCACCCGATCCATCTTATCAAGGTTTTCCATAGTATGAACATCTAAATACTAGAGCGAGGTGTGGCTTCAGGGTTGGGAATCAGAAGCAGCTGCGTGGATACAGACACACTGTTCGATGTTGTTGCCGTCGTAAGTCATTCGGCTGTTCCCGCCAAGGGGTCGCCGCAGCAGACCATCCGATCCGCACACAGGTTTTACATCGGATACCCTTCCTGAGCATTTTAGCCAGGCTTGGGACCAGCGCTGCATCCAGTGCTTGGGGTCTGGGCATCGGGTGGGAATCGAACCCCCTCCGCATGGCAGGCGTGAAACCCACCAATGCCCATAACAGACACACTGATACAAAATGTCTAGAAAATTCTTCAAAGATAAAGCGATGGACCAACAGATTCTCATGCATGGTCGTTCACCTGGTCAGGGTTGAGGTGGTTCCCGGGTGTATCCCGGGAACACCTTGAGTGATGTGAGAATGCATCCTTTTACCATCTCTGGACAGCAAGCACACACATTTACACACAAGGGGAGTTCTACAGAAATCTAGCAACAGGTGTGTTTTCATCAGATAGATAGATGGCAATGAAATTTGAGTTCAGGATCAACCCGGGAACCCTCCTATCTCCCAAATCATTGCCTCTCCTCCAACTTATTAAATGAAGTAATTCAGAAAATGTTTTTTTTTTGTCATTGAAAATGTCTAAAGTATTCCAGTTTCAGCAAGCAAGCACATCAAAACAGAGTGTCTTCTGCTCCAACATGCCTGTCTCACTTCCTACAGATTATGATTTAATTGAATCGATGTGTTAATGTGTTACTGCATGGCAGTGGGTAAGGCTAAAGCTGACCACATTTATGTCATTATTTTTTCCAGTAGCTGACTTGTTGATTCACCCCAGAGCAAGGCTGCATGGGGATAATAGCATACAGCTCTGAAAGGCGTCCTGATGTCAGAGACAAGGGCCACTCTGTGGGGGTGCGACGTGTGAATCATCATTCTCACTAGTCAGGCTCTGGTCAATCACATGTCATTGTGCCCATCCCTTCTCTCTGACAAGAGGATGTACCATTGGGTCATCGTCAGCCCATTTGCCCTTGTCTCCATCAGGTCTTGTAAGTGATAAATGATAAATGTTATTTATCTCCAGCTCTATGTTCAAGCTTGTCTTCAAAGAATTGCATTCACGTCATGAGTTGGTCAGAAATGAGCTAGGTGACAAATATGGACAGATATGACACTGTTTTATGTTAATCGATGAACTTTTGAATTTACAGTAAATATCATGGATGATCAATGAAGTGAAATGTCTGACTGTAAAGTACCTCCAGCTACCAATTTCTTTATCTTCCTGCCTTTAAAAAATGTTATATGTGTGGGTGTAGGGCAAATTAGAAGCGATGATTTAAATGATTCTGGCAATCATAACTGAAAGTGCACACAGAAGAAATAAAGACGCCTTCTTCCCACATCAAACCCAGATGCTGCCTTTGTTCTTCATGCTTGATCCAGCATGAAACTTAACATTCACACAACCTGCTGACTATGGCCATATATCATTAAATATGCTTTTCAGTTCAATCGCTTTAAGTATAACTAAACTAGATTTGTTTAACAGTTTTAACAATGCACAAACGCATGCTGGAACCGTAATGAGGAAGTGGCAAGAAAAATTCCCTGACGTGGTAAAAGGTTAGAATTCTTGAGCAAAGACAAGATGCAAAATTATGAGACTCGGCTGCCTTAGTTTACTGTTTCAGCTGCAGTAGTAGCTGAGCTTTAAATAAGATGAAAGAGTCATAGATCATATGGCATGATATGATTAAAAATTCTTGAAATAAATCTTTATAAATGTTTCCAATATGCAAGAAAATGATGGAATACCCAGGCATGTCATCAGAGGGTAATTGGGGAGGGGGTTGTTGTCCTAGAAGCAGACCCAGGGGATCCATTGACATGCTGAATAGTCAGATATGATGTACAAAACAAGAAAAGCCAAGGACATTTATATCATTCACATCCTATATTGGATCTGTTTTAAAAACAGATTTCAAGAATAAAACATTGATGGCTCACAATCCTAATTAACTAGTATATTATTAGTTTTAGATTGTGCTGCAATTACATGCCTATAAATGCTCGTGGTGAAGGAGGCACCTGGGAATGCCAGTCTGAATCGATAGAACAATGATGAATATGATCCTCTATGTGTTGGCAAACCGTGAAATGTAATACACTATATGACCAAAACTTTGTGGACACCTTGCCATTACAAATGTGTAGGCTTTCTCAATTTTTTTGCCAAAATTTGGATGCACACAATGGCTTAGAATGTCTTTTTATGCTGTTGTAAGCATTAGAATGTCCCTTCTCTCGAACTAAAAGTCCCAAACCTGTTACAGTATGGCAATTCTCCTGTGTACAAAGTGAGCTCCATGTAGACACGATCGGAATGGAAAAACTTCCTGCGCAGAACTCGAGGGACATCCATGAACTGGAACGTCAACTGCTCACTAGGCCTTCTTGTCCAACATCAGTGGTTGACCTCACTAATGCTCTTGTGACTGAACGAGCACAATTCCCACAGTAATCTAGAAATCATTCCCAGAAGTATGGAGGTTATTATAACAACAAAGAGAGGAGGAGAGGTGGGAAACATCTGGAATAAGATGTTCAAAAGGCAAAAATACTACCAGTTGAAACCTTCTAATTCCATGAGGTTTCGTGATTTTTATTTTTTATACATTATAAAATAATGCTGAACGTATCCAAATATGCAATAATCTCATTTGAACAGTTGATATTGAGATGTGTCTGCTACTCATGTTTTGTAAAGCCTTAAGAACAGCTTCATTGGTGATTTTTTGAGGCTGGTGACTCTAAATGAAGTTCTCCTCTGCAGTAGAGGTAAGTTTTGGTCCTCCTTTCCTGGAATAGTCTTAATGAGAGCCAGTTGCATCAGGGTGCTTGATGGGTTTTGCAAATGCACTTGACAATGTAGGAAATTAATTCAAACTTGTGTCCAAACTTTTGACTGGTACTGATATGATAGCTGTGTGTGTGTGAGGGTCATACTGTATGTGCACAAACTTTTGGCATTATAGTGTACTCACAGTAAACCTGCTTACACAACTAACAGCAGCAGCTATTAACTATTAATATCACTGGAAATACAATAAAATAGCATTGTTCTGGTCAAATGAGACCACAAATAAACTGCATGGGGGATAAAAAGAGGGTACGTAGCGCAAGGTGGGAAAACCCATTTAAATGCAAAATGCAATGAATCATTGAGGACTAAGTAGTTTTCTTTTTACAGCTACAGGAAAACTGAAGGCATCATGAATTTAACATAATGATTCAACTTTTTTACTGTATAAATGTGTAGTACATCACACCAAATAACCTACTGCCTATACAGTACATTACAGCACTACATTATCAGGACAAAGAGTCTTGCCGTTATTAACTGCGGACCCCCACAGGAAGTACATTGTTAGTGTCTGAAATTGATACTACAACAGAGGAAAACACATGGTTTCAGACAGTCTTGTATAGTGTCGGCCGCGCAGGCCTCTCAATCACACATGACTCGGTTTCATTTTCCACTCATGTTCACCATAGAGCCTCCTTAAATGGCAGCAATTTATTTTCATTATTTACTCATTCTGACGAAGCTTTCACAAGAAGCAGCATCTGTTTTTTTTTGCTTCTTCTTTTTTTTTTTTTTGCTGGGAGGTTGGATGTTTTTTCCTGTTGTACATAGTGGTGTGAAAGATGACAAGAGAGCAAACCAAACTCAGAACACTCATGAGTAAGCTGCTTTTCTGGTGCAAAGGTCAGGAGCTGTTCAGATTTTACCAGATCATTTACTTTCAGTCCACCAACCCCCCCCCCCCCAGTTCCTAAAATGAACATAAATCTGAGCTCTGATTTCTGTAAGGTGTGCACCCTCACCTGCCATCTGCCACTGTCTTACGTATATGCATGCTCCTTAATAAACCAAATCCCCAATAAAAGATTAATTATCTGTGTGATCATAAAACACTAAAATGTAAACATAAATTAGAAACATTTGATTCAGTAGTTACGGATAAGGGTTGCCAGAGCCAGAATAGATGATGAGCTGTGTACCTGCAAGGCTGGAGAAAGTTGTTTTGCTATTGGTAATGACTCTGTGTGATTTGTTCTACTTGACCTTTCACCCTGCAGATAAAACACATCTGGCTGCTTGCCCTAGGGACTATTTGTTGTTGGCTGGACCCACCATGTGTGTTTGTGTTTGTGTGTGTGTGTGTGTAAGACTTCAAAGTACCTTGACTGATCAGTACACAGAGGATATTTGGTGATACATATTCTCTCTCTCTCTCTCTCTCTCTCTCTCTCTCTCTCTCTCTCTCTCTCTCTCTCTCTCTCTGCGTGTGTGTGAGACAGATGTTGTAACATGCAATGTTTTGTTGAACTTGCATTATCATGCATATCTGTTTTTGGTATCATATCATTTTAATATGACAAGTTAAGCACTCAGAAAATTTTTACTGAGCAGCATAATAAACCCACTTCTATCTAATCAAACACTGTTGGTCTGAGCAAGGATTAAAACACAAGAGAGCGAGCAGTTCTAGGACGAAACAAGTGACAGGGTGGAATAATGTAGCCTGGCACTGAGTTATTGCTACCACCCTGAAGTGGATTATTTTCCTATAACAACATGTCAAACTTGTTTTATTTCACAGAAACCATATCAATCTGCCAACTCTTAAAAATATGAATAAAAGAATGACGCATCGTATGAATCGGATTATAATTAGGTTTAATGTAATGGAACAAGTTGGTTTCTGTTATCACTTACGTCATAGCGAGTAAAAATACTCATTACAAATAATGCATCTTGTCATATGACAGACAAACCACAATGTGTCCCATCCTGAATACTTTTCTATGAAAGGAAAAAAATAAATAAATCAGATTTTAGTCCTTTTCGACTTAGATTAAACAGAGTCCACTACTGTACGAAATTCCTGTCAATTAGTTGTTACTATGGAAAATTATACGTTATTAGAATGAGTACTTTAATATAATCCTATGATTTGAATTACAGCCCATCAGATCTATTGTTGTAAAAAATACAAATAATCACACCTCAACACCTTTGAAAGTGCAGATTAGAGAATTCAACAGTGCTGTGGTTTAACACACCATAATATTACACTGACAGAAAAAAAGGGAAAAAAAGTCGCACGCTGTAAGATTTCATTTGAGCACCCTCAGCTCTGATTACGCTGCACAATGCTGTGGCCAATTTAGGTGTGAAAATTATTACTCATATTAACAAAAGATAAATCTGGACTCATCAGACGACATGGACGTTTTTTTCTTGCTTCAAAGTCTTTCTGCTTTCTAGCAAATTGAAGCCTTTTTTTCTGATTCTAGGAAATTCTAGAAAGTGCTTTTCTTATGATCACATAGCTGTTTTGTCCCAATCCTATGATTTCTCATCACAATGTGCATGTGGAACTGCTCGTACTTTCTCTATGAAACATAGCTGTGATTTCCATTGTCCATTTTTAGAAAGCAACTTCACCAAACATTTAAGTGATCTCCATTCATATACATACTTTTAGAACCACATTTCTTTCACAAAAACCTTCCAGGTTTTAATGAGAGATCTGAAAAAAACCTGCAGATTTTACATTAAATCCGCACACATGAATAAATGTGTACATCTGATTGACAATTACAGAAGACATCGAGCACAGTATCTTTTGTTTTGGCCAAGTAGAACATTTAAATGGTGCGTGTTTTAAAGAATGCCGTACTTCCATGAATGATGATCACGCTGCAGGCCGAGGTGGCTGGGAGCCCGCTGAAGTCGTTCCCGTGAAGTGGAATGCCTGATCCTTGAAAATTGATGCATAACTTGTTACCAGCAGGAAGTCCGATCATAGCTCCGGCGTACTGAGAAAATGTTCTACCTTGATGGTATCCGCACACTAGTGAAAAGCCAGGATGAATGCATTATTGTAACATGGGATTATACAGAGAAATAAAGGTTTTTATTTTCATATGCTGTTATTCTGCACAATCAAAGTCCTAGATTGACTTGAATACCCCACAAACAATGTGTTGAACAGTTTTTTTTTTTTTAACTCTATTCTAGTCTTTTTAAATCTCCTTGGCTGCTTTCTTTCTTTAATGCAGGTCAATAATTTGACACAGCAACTTCAGCCAAGCTATGCAAAAGGGAATGTTTATGTCCTACTTATTTCTGCAACGAACCTTGTAGGAGGTATGAAATCTTTACTGCGTGGCTCAATACACTATTTTGAGTGTGAGTTTAAAACAGAAAAATTGTTTCACCCAATTCATTCAATTGAACTTGAACATTGAACATCCCATTTCTCTTTGATTAAAAATCTGTAATTATTAGTAATTAACGAATAACATGAAATTCTCTACACTGACTTCATGCACAGTGCAATTAAATGCTCATGTTTTGAATCTTCCATTCCAATCTTCTATTGACAAAACATATTGTGATTCTATTACGCATAGGTCAGGAACTGAGAAGGAATATACAGTAGGAAAGGAGATAGTTACATGTAGTCATCGTCTGTACCGCTTTATCCTGGATTCGGGGTCGCAGGGACCTGGGCACGTATTCACAAAGTCTCAAAGTGACAAAATTCTAAGAAAAGTTTTAGAATTATGACAATTTTCTCAGAATTTCCCCTTAAATTCAGGACTAAATTTTAGTAAAGATAAAAATTAGTCACAAAACATCTTAGCCCAAAAAACAGCTCCTAAGGTAAAAACTGTTAAGAGCAGAGAGGAGGACTTTTAAGAGGCTTAAGAGTTTCTATAGAAGAGGACAAAATGGCGGAAAAAAGAAATATTCTCCAAACACTCAACGTAAAAGCTACTTTTCACTGTTTTTCTGTCCAATTTAGTTTTCTTGTTCTTTTACTTCCTTCCATCTCTCTTGGATTGTTGGCTACATACCACCCAAAAGTGCAACTTAAATAGACTGTCCCGCAATCATGTAAATTGTGAGCCATTTTGCCCCATCAATCTAAAATGAATTACAAGTTATAAAATCAGTCTGATAAATAAATGTAAGAACTTAAATATAGTGAGTACAGTGTGCAAATTGGTTACTTCAACAGTAGACACATTTTCAACATTTGGCTGTTTTACGTTTGGGGGTACACATTGGACAGGATGCCAATCCATCGCACGGCGCACACGCACACGCACACACACACACACACACACACACACACACACACACACACACACACACAAAACAGGCAAATTGGGAATGCCAATTAGCCTAATCTGCATGTCACTGGACTGTGGGAGGAAACCAGAGTATGTGGTGGAAACCCACCAAGCATGGGGAGAACATGCAAACTCCATGCACACAGAGACGGGAATCAAACCTGGACCCTGGAGGTGCAAGGCGGCGGTGCTAAACACTAAGCCACCGTGACGCCCTGGTTATATTATTTTGTTGTTGTTTCCCTGTGGAAGCAAGGCATCATGGCATGCTTGGAGTTGAGATCTGGACTTCAGATTTTGTTTAACGAAATCCAGTGATTCAGCAGTTTGAACAGTCAGGGAACATTCCAGCAGCTGACTTCTAGTCCAGAGAAGAGTCATACTGCATGTCTTTCTTGTAGCTTAAGGGGTGGGGGGACTAGTTGAGCTGAAACATGGTGCCGGGCCGATAAAATCTTCCGGTATTCCTTGCTTTAACAAACTACATCCACGTGTCCAACCCATAAACTGGTCAATTTTGACATAAAATATATTGAGTCATGTCCAGTGTGCACTTTTTCCATTACAGTGGATGAGGAGAACAGTGAGCTCAAGACAGGAGTGCATGCCCATTGCAGGGCAACACACACACACACACACACTTATTTGCATGCTCAGTCACGCCTAGGGGCAATGTAAAGTTGCCCGTGTTCAAGTGTGTTTGTGTGGGAGGTGGAAGAAAACCCACTCAAACACAGGAAATAAAGTAAGAAACTACACACACACACACACACACACACACACACACACACACACACACACACACACACACACACACAATATGCAAAAATAATATATAATATTGTCTGAGTCTTTTGTTGCAAAGATTAAATAAACTAGCAAAATGTGTTATTTTAATAATCGAATGCAGATACACAGCAATTCATAACAGTCTTGGCATTTTACATTTTACAATTTTGAAATGAAAGCATTTGTCGATTGAGCGGTGTGAAATTGTATTACATCATCATTACTGTTAGGATTCACATTACCATCAATTTATGGTGCCAATGCGCATTATATCGGATAGAATCCTCAGCTCTCTAAGAAAGTAATGGATGTGTGTAGGGGTTTAATTGTGGCCAAGACCTCTGGGACTGAATTAGAGTGCCATTTTCATGAATAAGCGTACCTGTGTGCGCGCGCATACATCCTGGGAGAGTGGGGGGATGGAGGTCATGGCTTCCTTTTCCACACGTGGAATGCCTCCATAAGTTCCTGTTTAGATAGGCAGCCCTCGCTCTCTCCCACTCCTTTTCTCCGTCAAATGCTGGCATGAGCTTAAGTGCTGCTTATGTCCTGATGAGTGCTTGGTGATAAGACGAGGCATGGATAGGCTCCAGGGAGAGCTTCAGGAAGGTAGATTATCCTCGTTACTGCTACATGTGTAGTGTCTCAGTGCTGGTGGGAAAGGGAGCGAAACAAGACAGAGACAGACTGAGAAGACGGTGGAAAGACTCCCCTTGAACCGGCAGAGGAGAAGTTATGAAAAGGATTTCAGAGAAACAGACACAGAAGGACCGACGGCGAAAGAAAAACGCGGGAGACAGAGGACGGCCGAGGAGGCTGACTCAGTAGCGCGGAGCTTTGTCGAATTCAATGCAGCCCGCACAAAAGATTTCTCAACAAAGCCCCGAGAGCTGAATGTCTGAGCGTGTAAGCATGTAGAAGTGTGCGCACGCATGTGTTCCAGCATGTCTACAGATGTCACGACCCAATCCCATGGTTTGTTAACTAACCACACTGTACCTTTAAACAAGAAAATGAGGTGCTTTGTTTCGGCTGCCAGAGCTCAAGCGCACATTTTCGAGGCGCGTTCACTTTCAACGATGTGGCTTTCAAACAGCCTGTTTTTGTAATTCGCAGTTTTCTGAGCAGCTTCCTACAAGCCTTAACAAAACTGCCGTCACTCAATAAGAATACAGCGAAACACACAAAGCTTTACGCGAGAAAGGAAACGTAGAAAACAGACGATTTTTTTTTTTGACATATTTAAATGTCTAGAGCTGACAAAAGCCATGCACAGGGAATGAGTTGCATTGTAGGGTGGTGCAGTAGTGCTTCTGTAGAACTGCTAATATAGAGAAAGAGAAATGGTTTCGCAGCAAAGGAGGGTGGGGGAAGTGGAGACAGGATGATGCTATAGAATCTCACCCAGTACTATGGAACTTAGTCCATTTAACTGATTAGTGTGCAGACTAATGCATCTCAGAGGCAGTTTCTCTGCTTGGAGATGAACATATTCTGGGCTGGAACATAGTTACATTTGCTGCAAGCCCATAAAGAGAAGTAGAGAGAAAGAACAAAAGAAAGAAAGAAAGAGACGGCGAGAAAGAGAGATAGAGTATTTGATTTATGGCAGGGCTTACAGGGCTTACGTCCAGTCCTGGAGGGTCAGAGTCTATCAGAGTTAGCTCATTTTCTTGCTTAAAGACATCCGATTCATCTCACTAGTTTATTCCCAAGTTCCAAGTCGAGAAATAACCAAACTGTGATGGACTACAGAGAGTTTTACACACTTGACATAAACCAAACCAAAGACTCTCTCTCTCTTTCTCTCTCTCACACTCTTTATCTCTCGCTCTCTATCTCTCTCTTGGGTGACTCAGCTACTAAATACATGACCCAAATCACTGAGGACATACCTCTCTCTCTCCCTCTCTCTCTGTTTCACTCTCTTTCTCATGCTCATTCTGAAACACAAGTAGCACACTGTGTATCCATCACACTCAGGCAGGTAGAAGCAAGTGCCCTGACCATGCCTTACTTCACTCCGATTCCTTGGACCCCTGGGTTTGGTTCTCAGGAGTGCGCGAGCCGGGGGCATGACGCCTTCCAATTATCCTCTCAGATAATTAAATGTGTTACATATGCAATGAACAAAGACTTCAATAAAGAGTGAGTGAAAAAGACAGAGGAGAGAGACAGAGAGACAGAGGGAATGGGGTGGTAAAAGGAACATGTGGGTGGTAATTCTACATTAAATAGCAGAAGAGCTGAAGACTGAGAAAGGCTAAAGAGAGCAAAAGTGCATTAGGTAAGGAGGGTAAAATGGGTTTTGGACGAATGGAATCGTGTGCAAGACAAGTGGTACTGATGAAAAAGAGAAGGAGGTTACCAAGGCTACCAAGGCAGCATGCCTTCATAGAAAGCTCGGTGGCATTTTTGCACTAGATGTGAACCTTTCATGGTGTTATTAAAGCAATTTAGTCTAAGTACATGATCAAACAGGTAACTTCAGGCGTCACTTCTGAATGTCAAGAGAAATGCAATGAAATTCAGTCAGCTAAGTTTTCTGAAATATGTCTCAAGTCGGTGGGAAAAGCTCTGGGATGATATGAGATCTCTTCTCTTAATGATATTAGATGCATACTGTAGATGCATTTAAAATGAATGTCACATTTTGTGTAACAGTTTACATCCATCTTATCACTACAGTATGTTTGCTTTTAGAAGAGTACAACAAATACTATATATTCTTTTGTTCCAAGAGCTGTCATGAACATTACCATTGTCAAGTCCAAGACAGCTCTAAAAGCAGAGTTCGCCAAGAACCAGTCAAGATCAACTCTTAATGGGGTCGAGACCAAGTAAAATGTGAGTTTAGATGAAAACAAGAAAGAGTCAACATCAATTATCATCGAACCCTTTTCGAGGCAAAAACTTTACTTGAACTGTTTTGGCGTAGTTTATGAATTGAACTTTATATCAGCCCTTGTGCTTGTGGGAAAAAAAATGACACACCACAGTGGTACTGTAGCTCAGTGGGTTAAGGCGATTCCAATTGGACGAGAGGCTTTCCACAAGTGCTGAGAATGGACAGCACTGGAAGATTTACCTACATGCGAAGTGTGTCCCAACTGTTAATTACCCTAACTATCGATCACAGCATAGCTGAAAGTAGGTCTGTACAGTCTGCAGTACAGAGGAGAGAGCAACTGCCTGTCGAAAACCACATTCAAAACCAGTCACTGAACCCGAAGCACATTCGGCAAAAAACACATCTGATAACATTATGTCATCTTAAACAAAGCTTTCTCCCTTTAACAATCACTGAATCAAATGTAAACTATCAGTGTTCCTTTAGTTATGGCTAACTAACTCCTAAGCCTAATCCCAAATCACTCTCCAACCCTGGATCAAGGGCTCTACTTGGAAACAATGCAACCTATATGGTGCACTAGCTTTAAATTGCACACTATACGGTGCATTGGTTTCCATTTCAAATCAGAATACAAGGAAAGATATAAAGAGAAACTTACCAGATTTACACGACTATCCACCACGTCCATGGTTCATTCTCCACACTTTTTGGATAAATAGTATCAGTAAGAATTTAGAACTACTTTCACCCATGTTAATTACACTAACTGTCAGTCGACGTCATTTACTTCTACCAGAGTCGCTAAAGAATAACCATTTGGTGCTGGTGGACCAAATAACTGGTTGATTAAAAAAAACAACTGGTGTTTGTGGGACTGTTATATAAAAGCAATATCGCCCTTGAGGTCCTGCTGTATTGCTGGATATAGCATGACTGTGATGCCTTCGGCCTTCATGCCTACAACCACATCACAGTAGCCGTGCTCCTGTGTATCCAATATGTCAGGGAAAAAAACTAATTTGATATTATAAGCTCTTCTAAAATTTGCTCTTTATATAGAATCTGCAGTTTTTTCCGTTTTGCTGTCTCAGGGGAGATTTCAGTGGTTGGTGATTACACTCAGGAAACGTTTACGCTTCCTGACAGACTGATGAAATGCCACTGAATAAATGGAATGATATGATCAAATTCATTCTTTATGGAAAAAAAGGACTCTTTTTCTTATTGAAAAAAAAAATGATGTTTGCTGTATGCATTTCACAGCTTTGGAATCAGGTGTAAATTACATGAGTTATCGTTTTGGATGATTGTGCCACATTTGAATACTATAGTATATATAAGCGAAAGGAGTGGGAAAAAAGCTGGTTGCGTTACATAAAACATGGCAATTCATCAAAGTCATATTCAGTAGATGAATCAAAACAAGACTTAAAATGCTTTAACTTAATTGTGTGAAATTTCCTGAGATATTTCCTGTGCTGTGATGCTAAGTAAGTAGGATGCAAGTGCATGAGGAGGAAGACTAATATACTGTACCATTACTGTACAGTACATGTGCAAGAACAAATTTGATTAAAAAGCCAGGCAAATAAAAGCACAAAGCGGAGAGAATAATAGCAGGTGTGTGCATAGAAAAGAAAAAGTAAGGTATTTATGGGGTCCAGGTGACGAGCTGACAGCTCTAAAAACGCTCTACTGAGGACACGTCCAGGACGGAAGCCTGGCCCTAAGGCGCAGCTCAGATGTCTCTTAACTGGAGTGTGAAGTTGGTGTCCTTGGTCTGTAATGATACCTTCTGGCACTCCATCATGCCAGAATACATGATGGAACTGAGCTTCATGCATTTTATTGGTAGTAAACTCAAGGGCATCACCTGATGATGGCATTCAGAATTTCCAATGAATGATTGATGCACGCACTGCGGCTCAACAGTTTGTCACAGTTTGCAATTCCATGCTATAATAGAGATATATAATAGGGTGCGAATAAATTATTGGGAATGAACAGATAATAAAAATATGGATTTAAACTGAAAGTTCAAGTTTCAGTTAAAATTGAATCCTGTAGAGGTGTTTTAACTTTATGCAGGTGTAAGAAAATGCTCAGATCTGCAGCTTTGGGAGAAATAAAGACGTTCATTTAGATGTATGCACAATGATACATGATCCTGTTAACTCTCATAATGTAAGTAACTGGTGAGTGTTTAAAGTAGGCTACTTGTTTATTTGAGTCACAGAGCAAAACAGATTTTATTTATTTATTTATTTTTTTAGGTAATACACCAATTAGAACTAGGTTTTGAGCTCCCCTTATGCTCTGGCCCCTTGCATGTGGCTCTGCAGGGGGTGCTTTGGTGTCTGGCACCAGGATGTTGGCAGTGGTCCTTTGGGTGCTGTGAGTTCGGCCTCTGTGGATCGGACTTGTTTTTTCCCAGAGCTTCCCATGGTTGCTTGATCGGATTGGGATCTGGGGAGATGCGGAGGCCTGTACAGTAGCCCCATGCATGGTGGGCTGTGGTGCATTAAGCCTTCTGTGCCTTTCTATTATGGCCAGCATTTATTTTTTCAACGATTTGTGCTGTATTGGATTTTCTATTCATTGGACCAGACGGGCTGGCCTTTTCTCCATCACTCCTATTTATTTCATCAACCTCTTTCCTATTCTTATTAGTTAATTAACACTGGCCCTTTACCAACGTAATGCCAACTAAATAACAGGACGTGTATTTTTAATCAAAAAATACAATTACATTGATACACCATTTAGACACAGAGGTAAATCCAATAAGATATCGACTTGATATAGAGTAATCACTCGGTCCTGAGTGAGAAATCATTGTTTAGACTTGAGTACCTGTTACTTTAGAGCACTGTGTGGCTAAGAGGCATGAAACTTACATACAGTATGTGGGTGTGAGAGAGAGAGTGAAAGATAAAAATGCGTGTACTAGAGAGTTGTGGTGGGCTCACTGGGGTGAAGCATTTCAGTGTAAAACATGCTCCCAGGACAGGTCATGTGTTATGCATTGATCCATATAACAGCAGCAGAAATCCCACACGGCGAGATGGTGTTTCTGCCAAGGATTTTTTTTTTTTAAGACCACAGGAGTATTCAGGCCAAGCCAGACCACTAACATCCATCACGTATGATCTATGAGAATTGGGAAAATGGTAGAAAAACATTTTTTTAGTGGAACCACTTTACGGTTGAATATAACCAAGCTGAAAAACTGCGCTGTCCATCAAGCCTGATGTTTGTTTGTTCTTTGTTAGTGTATCAAATGTTACTGCTTCACTACGTAGCATCATTAACCTCGAAATGACATGTTTTCTTTTTCTCCCAGATTTTCCTATTCATCCAGAAATCATGCGCGTTATTAACCAGACTGCGAATGTTTCCTATGTTTCTTTCTCACGGCTTATATGGTGAGCTGCCAAGACGCGCATTGTCAGAGACCCTCTCCAAACCGAAACTGGTTTACAGTCTCGTTTTTGCAGCCGCACTCTTTCTGTGAGAACACGAATTGTCTGGCCCTATAAAAGGCAAGCATGCCCTGCTCCACTCCGCTGACGGCACCACCCAAGCGGTGGAAGGCTCAAACCCAAGACTTACTGAGTGGAATTTGAAGGGAACACTTGAGAATCACAGCATGGGCTGAGCATAAGGGAATGGAAAAATGTCTGCATCAATTTATCAACAAAAAAAGAAAAGAAATAAAAGAAAATCATAAGCGATCTGTCCATATAGATTAGCTGTACGACTTTTCTATTTGAAGTGTCTGAAATAAACAAGCATTCAAATATGTACTGTTTACCACATCAATACAGCACATAAAACGTCGGGTTAGAAATGTTCAAAAGCCTCTCTAAGGTACTAAACAAGGGTTAGGGTTTTAACGGCATTGTAAAACAGTAAGCACTGGAGAAACAACAGTTCTCTCGGAGAGATTGCAAAAATGTACAGTGTATGGCTTTCCAAGACTGTAACGGTATGACTAGATCCGCTCTAAAAACTATAATATTAAGATGATATTACTATTATGGCACAGCTGGGAGACTATGAACTGCGAGGAGTCTGATGTGAACGTCTCTACGGATCGAGAGTATGAAATTCTGCATTACTTCTTGGCCGGTTCATATGAAAACTAGGCGTCTATGTGTGTGCGAGAGAGAGGGAGAGCAAGCCCTTGGTATTCGAGGGAATAAATCTCAGAGCGATGCTAACGCTATGCAGATGTGTAACAGCGATGTCTGCAGCGAAGCCAACAGCGAGTGCAAGACACTAGTGCGAGTAGATGAATTTCATGTGGGTGGTTGCTTCATTGATTATGTGTCAAAGGCAGATTAGAGCATGTAAAGATTCCATGCACCCAGGGATGGAATAGATTACAGTGGAACGTAGTTCCTTTAGTCCTGGCTGGAGCCCCAGTTCAGCTTGAGTGATCTGAAGTCGGTAATTGCGCAGCAGGAAGCAGCCAGCTGACCAGATGTTGGCACCATCTCTTTTTCTAGGAGATACAGGCCGAAACGATACACAATTTATACAATGTTACAGCACGGGACAAAAATTTTGGGGCACATGTGATATAAAAAGAGAATGTTGTAAAACAACTACTAAAAAGTAAAAAAAAAAAAAAAAGATTATAAAGAGCATTAAACGTTTAACCACTTATCTCCAGGAAGCATTTAAACTGGATAATTGTGTGAGGTGGGAATATTACCCGAATGGGGTACCTGTCCATCGCACACACACGCATTTACACAAGCTACCTACAGTCATGTTTTAGAGAGGAATGAGGAAACCGGAGGACCCTGAGGGCACGCACACAGACACAGGAAGAACATATGAAACTCCACACAGTAACAGGAACCCTGGAACTGTGAAGCAGGAATACTACCCACTGTGTCATTGTACCGATCAGCAGCAAGCGCAAACTTAAACCAGGCCCGCATGCATTACCAGCCTTTGCCTAGAAAGTTGCATTCAGACACATTGTCACGCATTTTTATAAGTAAATTAGATTAGCATTTCAAGAAGAACATGTCACAGTTCTTTCATCTGGAGATTTCTGAGGCATCTGGAGATGCAGTAGACAGAGGCCAATCCTGCGAGGATCCAGAGGCATCCAGAGAAGGACCAGCTCCAGCTGGATTCTGCTTCATGATGGTTTGGAGCTACACATGCTGCTCCTGAGCTCCCAGTAATCCAGACCCCCATCTGCCCTCTGCACCTGCTGACTCATCCCTATGCTGGACTGGACTTCATGTTAATTTAAACAACATGCTATATATCGAACTATCAGCTGCATAACACACACGATGTTATATCATTTCTGCTATCCGTTATCACCCAAATGATGATGGGTTCCCTGTTGAGTCTGGTTCCTCTCAAGGTTTCTTCCTACTACCATCTCAGGGAGTTTTTTCTTGCACCATATAATATTTATTAACATATTTGTCTCCCACATTCACACTTCCATATATTTTCTTTTTATTTTGTGAAGCTGCTTTTAGACAATGACCACTGTTAAAAGCGCTATAGAATTAAAATCTAATTAAAATTGAATTGAATTTCACAGTCTTTGGTTTTCGCAGGTAATCACAGGTTGCCTCGATGATGAAATCAGGGCTCAGGTGGGATGAGGCCATACCACCTGCTGCAATTATTTACACCGATCAGCCATAACAATAACACCACAAAGCATTAATACATTAACAGTGATTATCGATTATATGCAGTACCAGAAAAAATGGTGACAAGATCATGGACAACCTAAGATTCACCCATACCCATGACAATCAATGGGACCAGCCTGTCTGGTCCCACCGAAAAGCCAATGCAGCACAAAATGGCAAAAAAAAAGGTAATGCTAGTCACAATAGAACGGTACCAGAACACTCAGTGCATCACAGCTTATCATGCACAGGGCCTGGCAGCCAAAGAACCCTAGGCAGAACCCTGCCTTCAAACAGCCCAGATCCCAAACTGACTGAGTACCCATAGGATGTGTCCTACAAACAAGTCCGATAAATGGCAGACCGATTGCACGATCCACAGCACACAAAGCATCCACTGCCCACATCCTGGTGCAGGACACCACAGCACACCCCCTGCAGAGCCACACCCCGAGGGGCCAGAACTGCCCCAGTGGCAGAAGGGGAACCTGCGCAATGCTGGGCATAGCATTTAGTGCTGTAATGTTATGCCTGACCAGTGTACAGTCTATATAGAAAATGAAAGATACAAATCTAAAGTTTTGAAGTTCTTCAAGTAATGCATAAAAAAAATTCATAAAACACCTTTAACGCTGCCTGAGACCTCTTGTACAAGTTAAAAATATGCTTCTCTGACCTGTCCTGATCTTAACCATAGATTTAAAAAATGTTCTAACTTAGAAATTCAAGCCTAAAGGAGAAAGTGGGAAACTAATATTATGAGAGGAAGCTGTCATTCTATAAACCCATGTTAAAACACCATGTTGTCTGAGAGATATGTAAGAGATTAATGATGTGTACGACTTGACATCAGCTAGTTCCGGGGAATGGAAAGAGTCAAGTTTGCACAAAATACGCTGCGACTTTGAAAGATACCAATTCGATTCAGTTCAATGGGACTGCCAAAGCTTCATATGAGTCTTGGCTAAACTTTGGAACGCATCTTTGCACGGAACGAGGGGTTGTGGAATTCGGCCCTGATTACTTACAGTATATTGCACTCACGTTCTGGTTGACAAACTTCACAGTAAGTGTGCGGGACGATTTATAATGACCTATTGTAATGTACTTATATGCACCTCATTCTGATTTAAGACAGGCTTGAAAAAACCCTTGAACTATATCTTTAACCTTGCTAGTATAATCTTGTTGAACCACAGTAGTTCTTGAACCCTCTGTCTGGATGTTTCATGTGACAATCATGCATGATCAGCACAATAATGAATAAACTTTGGAAATGGGGCGAATGACAAACAGCAGAATCTGCAGGGGTAAATTAATAACCAAGGGTAAGATCAGGTGCAATCCTGAGCTCAGATTACTGTATGTTTAGAGTTCTACACATTTTCCCTCTTTACATGTGGGTTCCTTCCAGGATCTTTGGTTTCCTCACACCTCCCAAGATCATGCCAGGAAGTGGGCTGTCTTTGCTAAATTGCCCCTAGGCGTGGGTGTATTCTTGCCTTATGCCATGAGTTCCGGGTATAGAATCTGCAGATCCGCTGCAACCCTGACCAGGATAAAGACGTTACTGAAGATGAATTCGTTCATGTAAATGGCTTCTAAATTCTAATTTTATTTTATTTTATTCATTTGCCTTTACTATACAATCATCTTCCAAGTAAAGTGACTTTAAAAAAAAAGATTTTTTTTTTTAAAGAAAAACCCCCACCCACACCCGAAAACCCTAAAACAAGCAATCCCTTTTTAGTTTTCATGTTTTACCATTAGAAAAGTGACAAGCAACTTTCATGTCCTTTTTTGGTATCTATCTAAAACTACAGTTTCACTTAATAATAAACAAGCTGTTTTGAATCCCTGTCTAAAGATTAGAAGCAGGGAGTTAGTGCTGCTGGTCCAAAAGTCATCGGTCTCACCCTTCCAGAGTGTAACGAGAGATTACATAAGAACCAGAGTGGCCAGCGTATTCCCTTAATGCATAGGCATCTTATCTCCCTCGACACACTTTCTAAGGCCTTATCCAAGAAGGGAGTCACCAACAAAGCCGTCACTGGCAAAGTGAATTAAGGTTATTCAAGATGCCATGTTGTTGTTGTTTTTCCCTTTTTTCTTTTTGAATGTTCGAAGAATGCCACCTGAGCAGAAAGCACTGTTAAAATCTAAGAATGTACCTCACCTTTAATTAGTTCATTAGGAACATGGATCACGTTCATGTTCGCACCAGAGAGTGAGAGAGGTTTTGTTCCAGGCAGAGCGTCGTGTTTCAGCAGTGAAGGTTGTGACAAGGCGAAGAAAGTCCTTGACATTCCCTCAGAGAGAAAGAGTGTGTGTGTGTGTGTGAGAGAGAGAGAGGTCCAGACAGCAGCACTGTGACACACTAACGACGTGCTGTGCTGATGATAAGGTGCTACTGTGGCAGACGCGCCCCCTCCTTTCGTACATGGTGTGTGTGTGTGTGTGTGTGTGTGTGTGTGTGTGTGTGTGTGTGTGTGAGTTGCCATGGCAATTGTAGACTGTATAACTGCACATGTTGGCCTTGACTGTCAGACCTCACTGTGCATAGGTACTGTCTGGATGTGTGTAATATCACATCCAGACTGGTCTGAGCCCGACATGAATTTGTGTGTATGTTGGCTTTGCTCTTACTCAGTTTGCTTACGTGTGTACCGCGCAAGCTGTGCGATCCTGCTGTTCGAGCGAGCGCGTCTGAGTGTTGTCCGGATGTAATCCTCACCAGCCAGGCGTTGACTGCTATGCTCCAAGAGCCACGGGGGGTATTCTGGAGGGGTGACAAGCTGACACATTCAGGCAGGCACATGCAAGGAGATCTCTTTTCACACACGGCATCCCAAGGGCCTCTGCTATGTGAGAGGGGAGGGAAAGAGACAGAGACGGGAAAAGGAGCGTGAACTCTAGTTTTCTGCGTTTCAGGAAAGAAAGATTTGGAACTAGGCTGTCCTGTAACCCTGGTCCGTAAACGTGGTGTATCCGGATAACAGGACATCGTTAATGCCGAGCTTTACTTAAAGCAAGCAGAGACGTGTGGGTTTCTGAGAATGGTCTATGGGGTCACCACTACCGTGACCACACCACTGTACAAACATGGCCCTCGTTCCTGAACGACATGCTTCGAAACCGCTACTTTGAGCAAGAATTATATGGTGCAAAGAATGTAAACACTCTGCTAAAGAATGCAGGCTCTACAGGGATACAGTAATACGTCAAGTTGACTTTTTCAGGAGGTCATTTCAGGAAAGCCCGGCATGTTGGATTAATTGTTTCAAGCTCAAGCTAATCTTTGCCAAATTGTACAGAAATCCGGAATAAGAAAAGCAGGTCAAGATTTTCATACAATGCAAAGCTATGGGTTTTAATGAGACTGAAGACAGGCAAACAACCCTGGAGAAGCTGATATGTTGGAGAGAGATGGACGCAGAGCAGGAGATACAGTATAGGTAGTCTTCCGCCTCCCAACTAAACCGAGTGTGTGAGAGCTGTTTAAAACGCGAAACCACATCGGCGACCGGGGCATTGTCTGTCTGAGCGACTGCGAAACTCGGAATCAATCTTGATAGCGAAGCCTACTGAGGAAAAAGCGATTGATTAATTTTCACACGCCGCTTAAGTGGGTTTTTCTGGCGGAAATTAATAAAATATGATTTAGGATGTAAAAGCTCATTTAACACAATTCCTCTTGGGAGCAAGATATCACTTCACTAGACGCAACAATGACAGCATGTTCCATCTGCTGACAAGAGGCTTACACTTGACACTTGTGTTAATTGTTGCTTTACCCTGTGGGGCCCACTATTCAGCGCAGCACGGAGAGACTGTGCAATCTGAGACGTAATGACTGGACAATAGTGAGCTAATGAGACTCCGACACATACAAAGTGCTGAGCCCTCCTGGACACAGAAAGAAACTAGAACCTCGGTATACTGTAAGTGTATGATGTGTAAGGATAAAATAAATAAATAAATAAATACAACCACAGCATTAAAGCTTTGCCTGATAATAGCTGCTGAAGGGCGTTCTCCGAGTTCCCTGCCCAAGCTCGAAGCTCATCTGCATGATTTACATAGTTCCAGGCTGAAGCTCGCTCGACTTAACCGTCGCTTCCAAGAAACACACCTTGCATAACAGCACTTAAATAGAAGCTCAGTTCAAACAAAGAGCTCGGCGATCTAGTGCATTGTAGAACAACAAAGTGGATCAGAAGAACACAATGTACAGTACATGCTCTTGATGACTCGACGCTATGGCGAACCGAACAGGCTGCTTGTGTGCGCGAGTGAAAGGGTTTCTGGTGCTGGTTTACAGGTCGGTTTTCAGGGAGTGGAACGAGAGAGAGAGAGAGGACAAAGAGGTGCCAGTCGCGAAAGAGAGAGAGAGAGAAAGAGAAAGAGAGAACAAAAGCAATCAGGCCGAGTCACCGGAGAAGGCAGGCTCTGGAGTGCCACAGATTCATTTCTTCTTTAGGGCTATTCATCAGCTCAAGCACAAGAATCACTTTGCTCTAAGGGCCGAGATGATATTGAGCTTTCTATCAGTTTCATAAGCAAGAGCTGCCGAGTAGGTCTAGAGTATGTGTGTGTGTGTGTGTGTGTGTGTGTGTGTGTGTGTGTGTGTGTGTGTGTGTGTGTGTGAGTGAGCAAGAGAGAGAGAGAGAGATTGGTGGAGACCTTGTCCTTGGTCTGGAAGCGAAGCAATAAACCTATAGTAAGTTAGTGATGCATAGAGACAATGACAGTGTGTTGTGGCAGAATGACTCTAATAGCAAGACTCATCGGTGCTCAAGACAGTTCATGATATAATAAGTCACTGAAGCAGCATTTAAAGGAAAAACGCATGTATTAAGTATCACCTTCCACCTCTGACTTCTACCATCAGTGTTTAAGAGTTGCTTGAACTTTCTTTTTCTTTTAGCACTTCATTCCAAGAGGGAATTAAGGACCCTGGTCCAAGCAAAAACTGACCAGTCAACAGATGTCGGACTACACACACACACACACACACACACACACACGCACACACACACAGAAACAGCAGCTGCTGAAGTGGAAGTAGTTCATAAACGAGCAGTAGCAGGGAGTTTAATGAGGACCTCACACCAATGTCAGAGCCAGCCATAATTACCTCACTCTGCAGATGCTGGAGGGAAGGAGAAAAAAAAAAAAAAAAAACAACGCGCACACAGCCACATTCATCTAATTTTGTCAGCTGAATATATTTAAAAGGCACAAATGTCCGCTTAGCCACAGGTTAAAGCCATTAAAAAACTAGCATTGGAAAGGAAAAAAAGAAAAAAAGAAGCACAAGCCAGCATCTTGTAAAAGCATTCAGAGACAGCCTTCATAACGGAAAATATAGAGCTCTTTAAGATGAAAAACAGCAATGCAACACGCTGTCACTTAATCAATGGCAGGCCCTGGAGGGGAGTGACTGCTAGTATGCTGCGGATGGCGGGATGAAGGAGAACAATTTGATAGTGGTCAGACCGATGACTCGGCTCCCGGGTGCTGGAGAGCGTGGTCAGCTCTTCTCTAGGGGGAGTTGCTTTAATGACACCATCCATCTCGCCAACAGTACCGAGAGCCTCTGCAGCCATTATCACCAGCTCTGAGGAAACAGCGGAGGAAGAGGAAAAGGAGAGAGAAGTCGAGATAAAAACCGATTCCCTGGCTGACTGAGGCGGGGCGCACTGCGGGCGCAACTCATGTCACTCCACAGACCGCATGAGTCTCCATGAATCTCATTGAAGCTCATCCATTCCCCGGCTCACAGGTCCTAAGTAGCTCTCCCAGCACCTCGGTAAAGCTGAGCTCACGCTGTTCGATTACTGCAGCAGTCTTTTAAGATTATTACTTGTCTCGTTGCAAGAGATGATGCCAGTGAAATCTTGGCTGAATTCAGTAACAGACTGTGAGATAACAATAAACCTACGATTAAAGCAAATTACCGCGTTCGGCTTCCGTCATCAATCAACACGATCTAGTGCTTGTACAGAAAATGGGCTTGCATGAATCGCAGTCCTCAGTCTAACAGGAGCAATTTTATGCTTAGAGAAAATGTGTTGGAAAAACTGAAGAAGAAAAAAAAAAGAGGAAGTTGGAACTGACTGAGGTAAGAGGACAACATGGAATGCCCAACATTGGTGGTACGGCGGCGTAGTGGTTAGCAGGGTTAAGGGTTTGATTCCCACTTTCCCAGGTGGGTTTTGTCTATGTACACTGATGTACAAGGACATACAGATTAGGCTAATTGGCATTTCCTAATTGCTAGCAGTGTATGATTGGGAGTGATTGTATGTATGTGTGCTTGTGCCCTAGGAATTCCATCCATCCATCCATCCATCCATCCATCCATCTCCCTGCTTATCCTGTGTAGAATAATAGGGGGCCTGGAGTCCATCTCAAGGACCTCATGACCAGTGTTGGGGGACGTTACTTTTTAAAGTAACTAATTACATTACAAAATTACTGTCAATAAAAAGTAATCAGTTACATTACAGAGTTACTTTGTGATAGAGTACTTTTGCAGAAAATTAAAACTAATCCGTTAACTACTAATACCCCTATCTCATCTATGCAGTTTCACGCGGTTTCCATAAGTACAGTTCATCATGATTCACCATGAGTTTTGGCACTGTGGTTACGCGAGTACGTATCTTTCTGAGCATTGGTTCTCGCGGACCTTGCAGAACGTTGAGCGGTCACTTGCAGTTCTCACTGCGAGTCAAACCGCATAGGTAACAGCAAGAATAACAGAGAGGGATGGGTTATCGGGGGTGGGGCTTGTAGGACGACTTTCACACACGCTTTGTTTTTGCGCGTTACATCCAACACTGCTCATGAGGGGTACACCCTGGATGGGGTGCTAACACATCATACGTCACCATCACATAGTACAGGCAATTTGGAAACATTACTCTTTGGACTGTAAAACTGAATTACCCAGAGGAACAAGCAAACCCACGTACATGGACCAGAGGTAACAGCATATTATCACAGGAAACGTATAGAAAAACTACAAATATAGTAAAAGTGATGGCAAAACTTACTAACTTGCTTACATTACAAGATGAATTGATTGAGATAGATTGGCTGTTTGGCTTAGCGAAGTGTTGGAGGAAAAAAACTTGTAGCTCAGTGTGTAAAGGTTCTGAGAGCCCTTAAGCAAGGCCCTTAACCCTGTCTGCTCCAGGGGCGGTGGACAAGGCTGACCCTGCACTCTGACTTCTCTCTGAGTATGTGAAGAATAAAGAACGTTACTGTGCAGTAGGGAATATGTGACCAATAAATGCTTAGCATAAGCTGCTGAGTGGTGCTAGCCATTTCTTCTGCAGTTTGGTCCATCAGTGAAACTCAACACAATTAAGTTCAGCTGTTAGAGCGCTGACACACACCAGGTTCTCTGCTCATATCATATGTGTAATATGTTAGTTAAATTAGTTACGGGTCTCTTTCCACATTCAATAGTGACTTGGTATTTCTTTGAAAGCACTTCACGGTCTTGCTCCTGCCTACCTTTCTCAGCGTCTCCATCCTTACACCCCGCCGCTCGCCCTCGGGTCCCCCCGGCAGCAGACTGCGTGCAGCTCCCCTTACCAGGCTTTTTTTTTTATTGCAGCTTTCAAAATTTTTCTACCAAAAACTTTTCTCTTCCCACAATATTCTTGAGGATTTTCTACTCCTTAAAGGTTATTTGTTGTTGTATGCACTGTAAAGCCACCTTGGAACTACAGGAATTTCAAACACATAAATGCGTAAAAAAAAAAAAAATCTGTTTATTTATTGCTTTCAGTTTTTCTCTCACGAATGCTATTCGAACCCAACCTACAGGCATAGCCTGGTCTGGACAAAGATTTTTCTTTTACTGGCAACGAACATCCCCTGGCTGAAGAGTTTGTGGTGTTGAGTGCAACTTTTTATCCTCAGTAAGCCCAGGTCTTTAACAGCTCGGGCTAGAGAAAAAGGCTGTAGCTGTAGCAGACTCTCACTGTAACAACTGCAAGGACTTGACTTTGTATCCGGACTCGATACTAGATCAACACGCATATCTACTGCCGAACTGTCTCCTGTGCCCTTGTATGCTCTTCAAAAGCCAACTGGCAAAAGCTTGAGCAAGGCTTATTTTCAGATACTACAGAGCAGGCATCTTCGATCTTATCCAGAAAGCGCTGGTGTGACTGCAGGCTTTCATTCCAAGCAAGCAGCAGAAGCCACACCTGATTCCACTTGTTTAATGGGTTCATCTAGATCTCCAATTAAGTGTACCCCCTATTCGAATGGAATGAAAGCCTGCAGCCATGCTGTGCCTTTGTGGATCAAATTGAAGACCCCTACCTCAGAGGTTCCTGGGTCATCATTGTAAAACGGTTGCTTCATCCAAGGAAGGGAGGTCATGGTGTTTTAAAGAGGACAAATGTTTTCAGCTCATACACATGGTGAACATGACTGCATGGGGACGCCCAGTGTCATGAAACATTTATTATTTTGAACTTTAAATACACTTCATTCATTCACCTTCCATATGGCTTATCCTGTGGACACTCACATACGCTCATTCACACACTACGGGCAATTTGGAAACACCAATTAGCCTAATCTCCTTGTCTTTGGACTGTAGGAGAGAAACCGGAGTACCTGAAAGAAACCCACCAAGACCTGGGGGAACATGCAAACTCCATGCACACAGACACCCAGGTGGGAATCAAACCCCGGAGGTGCAAGGCAGCCATGCGAACCACGACGCCACTGTGCCACCTATTAAAAGTCCACCAATTGATTAATTTCCTTCATTAACAGTATAGCTTAAGGCCGAGTAGTGGTTATCGCACAGGATAAGTGGTACAGACGATGAGTGAGAGACGATCCAGCTTTATGTGTATTTTAAGATGTAAGTGTAATTTGTAATGCAAGAAAATCTGTTCAGTGAACTATGACTCATTATTGAGTTAACTTTATTAATATAACAGGGGAAAACAGCGAACAGTGAAAAAAAAAAACACTTTTTCATTAACGCTCATCGAGTAAAAACGAACAGTCACACAACCCCTAATTAATGTATTAGGATTAGCGGACCAATCATAAAACAGAAGAACTTGTCAGCATGAAGCTTTTATGATTCCTTTAGCAAACTGAAAATTCTGAGCTGTTAACCTAAGAAGGGCACAAAATAGTAAACCAGCATAATGGAATTCTCAGTAAAAAAAAAAAAAAAGAACAGGTTTATATAGTGGCTGTGTCACATCTTTAGCAATAGCTCAGCTGGAACTGCAATCGCTCCCAGCTTTAGACACTCTCCCTTGAGAGCTACTCAGGGCTGCAGTTGACATTTCCTGCTGATATGCCTTCCCTGCTCGTTTATCGTTCAGTGACTGCCCCTTGCTGTTTTACTTCCAAAGAGACGAAAGAGCACAACTGAAACAAGCTAATCTTCCATTAGTCAGCATCGGGGGCTGACAGGAGCGCGAGTTAGGTTTCAAGATAAACGGCATCTGAGCGGCCTCGCTTTCGCGCTGACTCTCCCTCGGCACATAAAAAAAAAAAAAAGACAATGCCCGAAATCATAAAAGGGAACGGCATGATTACAGGTGGTGTATGAGTTTAATAACTATAAGGAATGAAAGAAGACTTTATTATAATGAAAATATTTTAGATTTCATATCAAGATATGATTGAAAAGTAAAAAAATTATTACATGCAGAGCAAAATTATTCCAAATTACATTCATTTAAAGTGTTTGAATTCAAGGTAGTCGTAGTCCAAACAAACTAAAAAGTCTTCTGGGGTCCCTGTGAACACTCACTGATTCGGCTCGTCCTCGTCGTCACTGTCCAGGTCCTCAGTATTTAAGACGCGTATTGTACAGAGGCGACGCTCTAAAAGAGCTGTGTCGCTTGCAGTGTTCGTGGTTCCAACTTCATCCAGAGCTCCTGACGTCTGCGAGTTGTCCGTTTGTTTGTCTTCGTCTCTCACTGGGCTGCTGGACTGAATGCTTGTTTGAGGCACGTCCTGCCTGATCCTCAGCTCCTCCTCCAGCCTCTCTCCCAGCTCCTGGATCGTGCTTTTTCCACGCTCGTGTTCCTGAGAGCAGGGGCAAGTCGCCGCTGCTGGTGGTCTATCTTTTTCCTCCTTTTCTTCGCTCTTAGGAACACTGCTGCTATGCTGCTCTTCTTCCTCGCTGCTCGAGCATTCTTCCTCTTCCTCGCTGCTGCCGGAGTCTTCCTCCTCCTCATGTTCTTTTGCTTGCTCTTCCTTTTCCTCTTCTATCACCAGCTCAGCGGCTTCCTCCAGAATCTCGAGCTCCAGGTCCAGATCGTTCTTGTTCAGCTCAGCTTTGCGTAACGCTTCAGCCAGGGCCGCTAGGTGCTTGGACCTAAAGGGAGAAACAAAGGCGAACAGATGAAACCGGAGAAATGAGTCTTCCACGGCGACACACAGGACTGGATAAAGAATGCAATGGTCTATAAATGCAATGCAGTAACTCTCTTCCTTTCATGACAGCCACTCCTATCCTGTTAGATTTGTCTTAGGTCGTTCAGATTTCCTTTGCTTTTGTGAATGTGCTTGAACTCTCATGACATTGTTGGAATCAGGAAAAAGAGAAGAAAAAGGGGCACGTTTTGTTATTGTATATGACGATAAAGGACACATTTAATTTAGGTGTGCCATTTTCCCTTGAAAATAAAAAATAGCTGAATTCACTTTTATTTGATTTCTTTGATCACACTGAATGGCCAAAAAAAAAAAAAAAAACGCTGCACACTAATATTCCATCTGACCGCCTTTAGCTTTAATTACAGCACACAATGTGGAATCCAGTTCATGTGTGAAAATGATTCCTCATGCTCCCAGAACCACTCGTTCACAATCTGATTCTCGGAGAATGCCTGTACCATCGGAGAAGAAAAACACCACTGATGTGATAACCTGGTCATTCAGTACATTCAAGTCACCAGCTGACGTCATTTTATTGCCACATAATGTTGCTGAGTCTAGACCTGACCAACAGATCATAACAGCGCACCCAGAGGCTTGTAGAGCAGGCACTATGTACAGTATGATAGGTGCATCTACATACACAGCTGTTTAGTCCCAGTTCTCATCACACTGTTAAAACAAAGATGTGATTTCTACTGCCGATTGACATTTATGATGCAACTTAACCCAGCGCTTAAGCGATCAGCGCTATTGTTTCAGATTTTAATAATGTGTCGGACCGTTCTTAACCCAAGTCCATTCATTTCAAATCTCCCTAGTTGTTTTCTTTGCCCGATGCAGGCTAATAATCTGACTCTTCTGAAACTGCTTTTTTGCTAATCAGTGTAGTATGATCTTTGCGTGAAATCGGCTCTTTCCTCCCGAACATTTAGGTGTATTCAAGATTTTATTACAACATACTATTTTATGAATTAAATCTCTGGGTATAAATTTAGGTTGTTTACACATTGGGTTAAAAACATGGCATATAAAGGACCAGTTATCTCTCCATTTTATTTTTGGATAATGATTAGTGGGTGGCATGGTGGTGTACTGGTTAGCACTGTCGCCTTGCATCTCCAGGGTCCAGGTTTGATTCCCATCTCTGTGTGCATGAAGTTTGCATGTTCTCCCCGTGCTTGGTGGGTTTCCTCCGGGTACTCCGGTTTCCTCCCACAGTCCAAAGACATTAGGTTAGGACGTTAGGTTAATTGGCATTCCCAAATTGGCCGTAGTGTGTGCATGAGTGTGTGTATTTGTGTGTGTGCCCTGCGATGGATTGGCACGCTGTCCAGGATGTACCCTGCCTTGTGCCCCAAGTCTCCTGGGAAAAACTCCAGGCCCCCCTGACCCTGAATACAGGATTAAGCGGTATGATGATGATGATAATGATTAGTTATTCGTGTGTAATTAATTATAATTAACCAATTTATATTTGTTGCCTTGATTAATTTCAATCTTCGCCTTTTAAATCAATGCATTGAAATCATCTCATTATTTCACCTCTGAAGTTGTTGTTGTTAGTCACTGCCACGGATACGCATCACTGTATGATGCGAAACCTCAGCACTGGCAGTAATGGGAGTCTAGATGTTATAATAAAGTTAGTCTGAGTAATACTGGCTCATCCACTACATTTCCTGGAAAAGTAAAAGTTCATGTCATTACCAACAACCTTGCAGGAATAGGGAAGTTTATTTAGTCTAACACACAGAAATGGAAAAAAAGTCCCTGCCTGAAAAACAAACTGGTCTAAAATCCACAATAATATTTATGTTTTGTGTTGGGGTCCCGGGTTCATTATTAGTTTAATGATTTTGTTTTGGCATACTTTAAAAGATCTTACGCTAGTTATGACTGTCAAGCAAATGTTGATTACACATGTGCCTTTCCCGTCTAACTCCCGACTGCCGCACCAATGAAGAGGTCACCGTGTCGAACCGGGCCACCCTATTGGAAAAGGTCTTGCCACGCCCCTCGGTAGTGAACAGAACACAAGGGTTTAAAAAAAAAAAAAAAAAGCATTATACTTGTTATTGTTATCCTTAATCGACTAGACAGTGAACCTTTAGTGTGGGGGGATAAAGTTCTTTTGTTTCCAGGCATGGCTTGTCAGATACACTTTGAGTTTTGTGTGTGAGTACAGGAGGCAGTACACAGACGATGTTAGAATTCACCTCACAGAAAAGCAGTCTCCATGACTACTGTTGGGAGAACTCCGTAGTAGCACTTCAGTGCATGCTTATCAATCCTGCTCTCTGGTGGAATAATTATTTTAGGAGCGAGACAGTTTCTCACACTCATGCACAGACACAGACACACACACACACACACAAACTTACTTGCACACTTGCATACCCACCGTTTGAAACATTTCAACACGTTCATATTGGATATCCCAATTTCCCTGCAAACAGTTTTGGACGTGCAATCTATTCCCAAAAAAACAAAAAAACAACAACATCTCCTAAACCAACAGCTTTAAATAAATACAACAACCTGCTCTGATTTCAAGCTCTGCTAAGGACTCACTGAGCAACACGACAAAGCTGCCCTTCGAGAGGAAAGAAAAATCTGCTACAATGTGCTGCATGTAAAGCTTATAATGCAAAGGGGCCCCGGGAACATGCATTATTCATGCGCAGAACAAGTCCGGGTCGTTGCCAAAACTCAAGTGGCTGCTACTGAGCACTCCAGACAGCTAGCGGTCTACATCGGCATGGTGATTATTGGAGCGTCCAGAGTGCTTCTGGGGTCGCGGCTTATTCACCGGGGATTGGTGGGGGGAACGAGAGGATACGCAGCCATTGCCGCTTCAATTAACCCACCACTGAGAAGCGAGATGCCTCCCTATTAGGGAGCGGGGCTAATGATCTCCCGCTTGGTGAGCAAAGCGAGCTGTTGAGAGTGGGAGAGTTCAGCTAATGCCTTTGGAGGAGGCTGTTTATACAGCGCTTTAGCCTCGAGTGCTGCGGCTCAGGAGCCACAGGTTTGGGGATGGTAGAAGGTGGAGAAAAGAGCAATCTGGTACAATGAGGCAGGCAAGCGAGTTAAGAGTCTGTGTTTGCGTATTCTTGTGGTGAAAGACCGACGAGGTAAACAAACTCCACGACTCCAAGAAGTCTTGAACGCGCAAGCCTCCCATGCCGTGATACAGAGCCACAACGGCTTTCATGATGTATTTGCAGTGATGGTGCCATCGATGATGCCTAGCATGCCTGCAAACAAAGCCCAGAAAGCCTGTAGGATATAATCTAATCTTCTGAGAAATCTACAGGTTAACAGTCAGAACCGAGCCATTCGTGCAACACAAGATTTCTGTGGAGGAGAAATCTTGACCCGGGATCGTATTCTTTAGTGTTAACACAAGTCAAAGGAATAACGTCCTCCAGGGCAAAGCTGATCAAGCAACTGCCTCCTTCTTCAGAGCTGTTCTTTCAAAACGGCCTCGAGCCATGAGCTTCGGCCGACCACGGAGATGGCGAGCGCAACACGATCTTGTAAACACACCTGAAAGCAACTGTAGAAGCTCCTCCAGCAGTGTGTCCAGGTCCATAAAAAGCAGCGAGGTGCTTCCTGGAGCGATGTTGCTGCAGGAAGTCCCATGGAAGTAGCGGCACTTCAAACACATGCAGTATTCTCTTTCTCCCCGTGGGAAGTCATTATTGAGTTAGAGCTGCAGAGGCGTGCTTGTTTTCTCTCTCTCTCTCTCTCTCTCTCTCCCCCCCTCCCTCCCTCTCCTTCTGTGCTTAGAGAATGTGTGCTTACGGTGCAAACAAAAGCTCTCTTTTTGGGCGAGGGATAATGTTGTATGCGATTCAGTCACTGGAACAGCACTGTCGTGGCTTGCAGTAATTAAGTGACGAGAGGTGGCTTTCAAGGTTGGGAGAGAGGGATAAAATACAAAAAAATATATAGCTTGTCAAGACCAAGAAAAAAAGAGAAAAAAAAAGAAACCAAAAAACACACCAGAGACAGTCTGGGGAAACCGAATCAACTTTGATATCAAGTTATGAAAGGCTGAACTCCTATAAAAGGAAAATGTCCAGAAACATCATTACCGGAAAACAAATCAAAAAGACTTCCAGGCACACACTGGAATGTTTTACGACCGCTTAACAGAATCTAAATGCGACTCATATGCCAGAATTCATGAATATAAAAGGTAACGACCTGATAAACAGTCGGTAATAAGAAATATGACTATGTCAAATGATCTCGCTTATTGAAACTAAGCAGGCGACACCATAGCCATCCACAATTAGCTTGCATGCTCTCTCACACAGACAGCAGACGTTCGTCTGTGAGCGTTCGTCTGTGAGCGCGTGTATGAAGAAGAGGGTAGATCACGCGTTTGTCAGAGCATGAGGAGAAGTTTAAAAAAGATGCAGCTGGTTGGCCACGCCCTCAGTGTTTCTAGCGTTTTTAATTCAAATCAAATTCAAATGTTCTGTCACGTACACAAGCATACACAGTATGATATGCGATGAAATGCTTACACGCCCTAAAATACGGAAAGATAAGATAGAATAGGAAGACAGAAAAATTTTACTGCAATAAAAAAAAAAAAAAAAAAAAAAAATTGCACTAAGAAAAAAAAAAAAAAAGGAAAAATTTTAAATTAAAAAAATTGGGATGTACGCACAATCTGACCAATTTACAATTTGCAAGTTACAATGACATAAAATTAAGATCTAAATCTATGAAATGTGTGAATTATACAGAATGTACAATATAAAATGGTATATACGGGTGAAGATATGGCAGATAAGATATGGTGTAAGTATGAAAGCAGCAGTATGAGTGAAACATTCGGTATGAAATGAAATGATGTGTGTGTCAGCAGCAGTGTTATTGTTTCACTGTAAAGAAGAGCTGAACAGGGGATGGGATTCATTTTAAACCACTACCACTGGAATACCTGAGATACAGAAGATACAGTTTTTCTTGGCCCTGCTTAAAA
The DNA here is from genome assembly GCA_013621035.1 of Clarias magur. Lineage (NCBI taxonomy): Eukaryota > Metazoa > Chordata > Actinopteri > Siluriformes > Clariidae > Clarias > Clarias magur. The sequence goes on from QNUK01000060.1 coordinate 2,570,499, forward strand.
TAAAATACTTGCTTTGGTACTTGCATTTAAGATCAACTATTAAAAGTAGTTTTTGTTTAATATGATGGACAAATGGACATCCAGAACAAGCAGATTTTTTTGGGTTATAAGTAAAAAGAAAAACAAACATTCTACTTCTTATTGATATTCTTTACATGGAAGTATGTTTAAATATAACTGCTTCATAGTGGTGTGACGCAACTTGATCCCATAACTACAGTGCAAATCCCAATGCCCGTTGCACTACACTGAGGTGCGATATGCAGATTAACTAGCATGCACAGATGACGTATCCTTCATCGCATGTGAAGCATGTGTAGACACCTTGCATTAAATATGGTATAAAGACAGAACAGAATAATATACAAAATATATATATTAATTTTTTTAATTTTTTTATATGTCTACCCCTTGTAGTAACTTTCAGGGTCATCTGTAGTTGCCTTTGAAGCTACCGAAAGTTAAAGAAGAAATATATCCCTAAGTTCCGCTCACTTGTTTTTAAATGTGCAACGGAAAAGAAAAAAAAATCCCTAAATGCTGTGAGTCACTTCGTGTACTGGCCATGCTAGTTTACCAGAGCGCATGCTGACAGTGAATTGCCGTGCAAGTCCCAAGACCAGAAACCCTGCCCTCTAAAGCAGTGAGACACTTCCATCCCCACATAAACATGACTACTTGCTGCTATAATTTCACATATTGCACATGTGCACTCAAGTTTATGGATGGAGACAACTGGAGCAGGGGATCGACCGAATCGTTATACATAATACCATAGGCTTGACTATTGAAAAAAAACTACCTGCAGAAAAATTCCGTCTGGGAGCGTTTAAAATAAACATTGTGTAAATAATATCTTAAATGAATTATTATGTTGCCTCAGCACTACAGGATGCTTAAACTCTCAGCAAGAAAATGCAGCAAAGTTCAATATCAAAGAATTTTTAGGAAAAAATAGATGGCATTACTAGGGCATGTTTCCAAGAAAAGCAGCAGTTATAATAAGAGTCGTCTGAATAAAAAAGTGCTTAGAGAACTGTAGAACAAAGACGTCAGAAACGTTTCTAAGACAGAAAAAAGTGCCTTTGTTTTTCCGTGCAATGAGCCAAATAAGCCTGAAATGCTTTTCTACTTTACCAACAGCATAACCCTACGAAGTGTTCTCTACAATTTATAGCTTTTAAAGCTGAACGTTTGTGCAGCACATCCAACCCAGTCTTACAAAAGGGGGAAAGGGCAAAACAAAGAACATTGCCTCAAAAGACCTTTCAATTCAGACAACCATCTGAAGCCAATTTCCTTGAAAACCAAACGCCTACACTCCACTTGAGACATTTCCAACTTTATTTCCCTGACTGCTTCTGAAGTCTTTTATATTTTGATTGCCCCCCAATGCAGGTAGAGGCTGAAACTCATTTTCCCACAATTCCCCACTGCAAAGTGATTTAACACTAGCTGACAGAGCTCAAGTCCACTCCAGGGGGTGGACTGAATGGTTTTCCAAAGATCTGACCAACATGGCCCCGGCAGGCCACCATCCTTGGCAGCTCTGTAAGACTACCGCAGAGAAGCTTCTGTCCTGTGAGAGTAACGCTTGGCTTGTCACTAAAGTTCAGACAATGTGCCATTTCTTTCGGTTTGAAAGAATGAAAAGCCAAGTCCTGAAGTCCGGCACCCTGCGTTGCTATGGGTGCCCTACGGAATCCAATTGACCCAATTTAGTAGTTTGGAAACAACCAGAGAATGCAAGGGAAGATGACAGGAACACATGGAAGAAAGAAAAAAAGAAAGAAAGAAAAAAAAAAACCAGAGCTTGTCTTATCTTGTTGGCAGAAATGGCACGAAGAGAATCCATGCTTGGGTTACTCCAACAGTTTGGATAAGGAGGAAAATGATAAGAAGGAGGCGAAAAACAAAGCGCAGTCTGGCACCATTGCTGTGAGTCCTTGGCATCTCGTCAAGTTGCTAAAGCCACGCTGAAATGAATAACACAGTGTAAGCACGCCTGGAGTCTCTGTCTTTTTTTTTTTTTGGCTGAAATGAATAACAGAGATTCCACTACTGCAAACTTTCCTCCAAATCAAAACAAAGCATGAACGGACTGGGCTACCGAAGCTAAAGTGAAATATTTAGTGAAAGCCTGAAAATTTGTCAGTCAAAACAAACCATAACCCAGTATTACTGAGAGAGGCAAAAGGCACATATTCGAAAAAATTGGGAATGACATTTGTAAGAGCTGGGTCGTGTAAAGTGCTCGACTCAGAGGAAGCAAAACAACAAAAAAGGTTTAAATCTAAATCTCTTAAAGTTACAATGAAGCCTAAGCAACATATTTTTTTAGGGGTGGAACGCAGATAACACTGGCTGTTGCTACTCCGGGCATGAGAAATGATAAAGCTTGTGATAGCCTGGCAGAAGTCCAGGGTGGTGACTGAGGAAAGGCATTCAGGGAAGCCTGTCAGTCAAAATGCTTGTTTCCGCTTCAGTTACCGTGTCCCGTTTCTGATGGGAGGAACCTCCCAGCGACTTAAATCAATCCGATGCCTTTTACGAGGTCATAAATCGCAACCTGCCTTTTCAGCAGGCGAGGACGACTGGACGGAGAACTACTCTGAGCGTCACCGGCAGTCGGATTTTAGGCAGATGTCGTAAATCATCCGGTGAGGAAGCGCTCATTAATCCCTTTGTCCATCGCAAGCAGCTGACTGTGTCAGTGTGCCGATGAGAGATTTGGGGAGCCTTCACACGAGTGGAAGCGATCAGATAACGTCTCGGGCTGAGGCAAATCTCGCAGATAACCGGCAGAGCAACACGGAGTTTAAATAATCTGTTATCAGATCTGTCAGGAGTAGAAAAGCTTGCCACAACAAAGTGAGAAAGATACTAGAAGAGCTGCCTATGCAAACCGGAATGGTTGGGATTTTCTTGAAAAAGCTTCTTCAGTTGCTTTGCATAACAAGTAGGGCTTCTTCCACACAGCAGGAGCTAGTGTATAAAAAAAAAGCAGAAAACGCTCAGCTGCAAATCGATTCTCAATAAGATGTCGAAACAAACGGAAAATAAGGAAGCGGCAGTATCTTTTCCTTCAACGAATGCCTCGAGGCTGGCACGGAGAACCCAGGAGCCTGTGTGCTGCCTGTCTTGCAGTTCTAGCTTAAGGCTAACAGTTTGAAAAAAAACAAAACAAAGCGCTTTGGGTTGTTTACTGAACTGGGAGAGGAGAAAAGAAATAGAGGCATCATTTGATCACGGGTCAATGCCGTCAATATCTCGGTCGATCCACTTTGCAATAGATGAAAGGCGTGGAGGAAGACAGCATGCCAAGTTGATATTTAAAGGCAATGGACGGAAACTGTTCTTCCTGCCGTTTCATCTCCTTGATGATCTGGACAGGACTAATCGACTTCTTCAGCATGTTGACGGTGGAGCTGTTCCACGCACTCTGCAATCAAGACGACGTACTTCTCTATGGTCCCCTTACTCCCACACATCATCTCCTCTTTTATTTAAGTAGTAGGGTCAAAAAATGTGCACATTCCAACTCGCTGTGAACAAGTGGAAGAAATTAGGCACCGGTAGAAACCCATCAACTGGTAGATTTTTTAAATTTTTTTATGTCGTCGATACTGTGGTTCAGCAAAACTACAAAGGCAATCTTGTTTTATTAGTTTTTTTGGAACGGCTTACTGTTGTTGAAAGAATGCTGTTTTTTGTTCGATACATCGAGCATCATGGCAAAGACAAAAGAAGAAGTGCAATCAAAAAAGAGCTGTTCAAAAAAAAAAAAAGTTTCCCCAACTTAAGAGGTCCAGCCTCGACAACCGGAAACTTCTTGGAAGTAAATAAATAAATAAATAAATGAATAAACTTTTGTACCTTGGACAGCGTTTTTCATTTTAATTAGGTTTTAATTAGGTTTTCCCCAGTGTATTTTACCTTAATAAATATATATTATAAATACAGTTTTAAAAGATGGCTTTTCAGAAGTGTAAGATTATTGGGCTAGATCAAGCAAAGAAAACAACTGATGAGATTTGAAATTATTGGAACTGGGTTAAGAACCCAAACCTGGAGGGACAGTGCTGAACCGTCAACTTTGTGGAAGAACTCTGGTCAGGGAAAAAAAAAAATCATGAATGGAGATCACTTAAACACTCTGGGAAGTTGCATGGCAAAAAAAATCAACAGTAAAAACCACTGCTAGGTTCAATAGTAAAATCATTTCCATACATGCACAATGTGATGAAAGCTCACAGGATTGGGACTAAACAGCTGTGTGGCAATAAGAAAACTAATCAGAAAAAAGAAACATTTTTTGGCTTGGGATCATGAAGAATCGACTTTGGAGCAATGGAAAAAAAAAAGTCATGTGGTTTGATGAGTTAAGATTAAACTTGTACCAGAGCGATGGGCGCATGACGGTAATTAGGGAAGCTCATGATGAGATGCATGTATCATGGCAATGTTAGGATTTGCTGAAGCTGGCTTTGCTTCCGTTGGTCAGGTCTAGGCTCAGCAATGTTATGTGGCAATAAAATGAAGTCAGTTGATGACCTGAAGGTACTGAATAACCAGGATATCACATCAATGGAGTTTTTCTTCTCTGATGGCACAGGACTCAAAATGTGAAAGAGTGGTTTTTGGGAGCATAGACAGCTCACACACGTACTTTGCTAGATTTTATCTCTTATTAATGGACTCAAAAACAGCTTTATTTACCTTCCCACGAAGCGAAAAGTCTACGTCTTTCAGCAGGAATAATCAACCCGACACACATGCGCAGATCCAAAGCTTATTAATACGAGATGATGGGAAGCGAGTAAGACTTCCAGTAAGTGGCAGGTAATAAGAGTTCAAACTGCCTGCACAATTAGCAATCATTACATACTGATATGTCGTTTGGCTCATTTTCTACTGAATATGTTTGAGCAATTACTCATACTTGTACTCCAATGTTAATATGAGAAATGTGTAAAGGCTGGCAGGTCTGGAGTAGTGTGATGCCAAAGCACCTGCAATGCAAACCCCATAATTCTATCATTATCAGTCATAAATCACATTTTGCCACCAAACATGAAAAAAGGGCTTGCTGGGAAGAACCTCTTAAATTCCAGATGTCAAACAATACGCAGAAAGCATTTTTCCTGATGGGGAAAAAAGAAAGAATGCTATATTTTAGAAATGCACTTGTTTTAATTTGAGCTTTCAAATCTCAATTGCATCTTATAAATAAAAGATACAAATTCAAGTCATGACAACAGAAAACTATGACCTATAAACTGACAGGCTATTCAGAAGTCTCACACTGTAGGTTTTATAATAAATATCCCTTGTTTTACATACAATAGCAGATTATTAGAAATCTTTATATTAAACTATTTTCATAATAAACATTAACAGTTCTATATCACTTAGACGGGATTGCCTTAATCTATTGTGCTGTAGAATGATCCTGATCAGGCACGCCAACACCTACGTCCACATGTGCTATCTAATATTATAATGCAAAGTTGACTGCAGTGATAATGTATATACTGTATAAAGTACAAGCTCAAGATGGGAAATATCACTTTAATCCTAAGCATATCAGTCTAGTCTAGTTTAATCGCTCCTGACTCGACTGACCTGATTGAGATTAACCCAGTCTATTCTTGTCTTTTTATTATAAGCAAGGTACACATTTTTAAAATCAGTATCCCATGTTTCAATGATATTTGTGTGATGCCACAGACAAATTGCAGACATGGACATTTACAAAATTTATTTACTGAATTGATAAGCAGTATGTCCATCTCACTACACGACTGATTGATGAGTCCATTGCATTGCTTCCAGTCAGCTGAGGCAAATTAGAAAGTAAGTAAAATGATTTCATAGTGGTTTTCATGAAATATATGCCACCTGGCTACAAAAGGTCACCGTTCCACAAGGGTCAAATTATTGGCCTTTTGCGTCGAGCAAATAAAACGTATCAAAGCTTAGAAACATGGTGCTGAGTTTGCAACATCGCATCAGAAGCGTGGTCAGGGAAAGAAGAAAAAAATCATGAACGTCTCTGACAGAAGATCACTTAAACGTTTGATGAAACTGCATTATTAAAAACTGACAGTGCTATTAAACATAATTTTGGAGCAATAGAAAAAGGTCATGTTATCTGATGAATCCATAGCAACCCTGGTCCAGAGAGATGTGTGCATCAGAGTAAGAGAAGAAGTGCATGAACCGATGCACCCACCCATCATTCATAGTGGCAAGTGTCCAAGCCTCTGGAGGCAGTGATACGTCTGGAGTTGCTTCAGTTGGTCAGGTCTGGACTCAGCAACGTTATGTGGCAATACAATAAAGTCAGCTGATGACCTGAATGTACTGAATGACCAGGTTATCACATCTATCCCATTTGTTCAACAACAACTATAATAATAATAACAACAACAGCAACTGTGTTCAATGATTAATAATATGCTTATTATTTGACAATAATAATAATAACAATAATTAATAATAACAACTGCTTTTAATTGCAGTTTACATGACAGACCTGATTTAATTAGAACGGGACGATGTCTTTAATGTCTGACGGTTTTAAATACAGTGTGGTAACATGTATATCTACATCTATATATCTATATGATAGAAAATGCCCGACACTACTCTGAACACACGAGTGAATTTTACTCACTTAATATTAATTGGCCGTAAAGACTTTTGTCTCCAGAAAAATCTGTGCCAGACACAAAGGGGGAAGGAATCCACCGGGTCCTCACAGATTTTTATCATCTCTGCATCTGGGCACCAGGCCTGTAACATCAGACCTATTTTTCCCTGCTGGAGCCTTTACACACAAGCCTACAACTTTGCCTGAATACTCGCCAACAGAGCTCGTAGCTCATTACTCAATTATGTGCTCACTGGCTTCGATTTTAAACATGCAAGTAATTGTAGTCAAAGGATTTAAAAAAAAAAAAAAATTTTTTTTTTTTGAGAGCGGGTGGGGGTGGGACC
>QNUK01000060.1:2580000-2672208 GCA_013621035.1 Clarias magur
ACTGTCTGTAGAAAAAAGGATGTCATTTTGCAGCTGAGAAAAGAAGTGAAATTCTTTAGGTCCATTGCACGAGACAGCTAATGCAACAAGCTTAAATGCAACGAGTTTAAATGCAACAAGTTTAAATGTCCCAAATACGAAAGTCAACAGTCAGACACTGGAAAAAGGCAGCCAAGCGTTATGAGGGCTGTGAAGGAAAAAAAACCCTGCCAAACTGTTGTAGTCAAAGGGATTACCAACAACCTCCACAGTGCGGGGATGAAGGTATCACAATCCACAGTTTAATGAAGCCATTGACAGGCAGAAATATAGAGGCCAAACCACAAGATGGAGAACCACTGTGAGAATCAAAAGGCAGGACGGAATTACTGAGAAATCCCGAAATGAGCCACAAAAGTCCTGGAACCAATGTAAACCATTACTGATGGTTTGTTACAGAAAGGAGTGGTTCATGATCTAGAACATGCATGGTTTTCACTCAAGCACGGTGTACAAAGTGTCAGGGCTTGGGCTTCTAAAACATGTACAGGAATCTTTATTGATGATGTAACTCCTGATGGTAGGTAGTATCAGAAGAAACTGAGAAGAACCATTAGGTCTGCCATTTACAGAAAAAGGCATCCAATATACAGTAATTGGGAGGAACTTCAATATGCAGTGAGTCCCAAAACACAGCAGAGCCAACACAGCAAAGGACTTCATGAATGCGTAAGGACTTAGACTGTACGAGTTAATAACGTAACAACTGGTTGTAATCAACAACTGCAATCAAGCATTTGCTATAACTTGCCTTTCACATGGAGAAATTTTGTCCCACTCTTCTTTGCGGAATTGTTGTAAGTCAGCCACACTCGAGGGTTTTCAAGCATGAACGGCCTGTTTAAGGTCACGTCACAGCATCTCAATTGGATTCAAGGCCAGACTTTGACTAGGTCTCTTTAAAACCTTCATTTAGGCTTTTTCTTTAGCCATCTAGGAGGTGGACATGGTGGTGTTTTTTTTTTCATCATTGTCCTGCTGCATAAACCAAGTGCACTTGAGCTTGAGGTCACTAACTGATGGCTGGACGTTCTCCTTCTCCTTCAAGACTTTTTGGTATAGCACAGAATTCATGGTTCCATTAATTATGGCAAATCATCTTTTACACTTTTACACTCATCTTTTACATCTTTTACTTTGACGTAGGTTTGGATAGCGTTTTCCCCCTTAATACATGGAATCATCATAAAAAAAAATGAAATATGGAAAAAAAAAAAAAAATCACAGCACCGTAGAGGCAAGCTTCGGGAAATCCATAAGCGGACATTATGAACTATAGTCTCATTTAAAAAATTAATTTTTTTATATCTCATCGAGATCCTTGCCGTTCTCATACTTTCAGCTATATACTGTATATGGTGCTGATCAGAGTGATGACTCATTTCCCATTGGAAAGCTATAATTCATACAAAAGTGCAGTAATGTTTTCCCATAAGTAGATTAGATTATAAATTTGGAGACAGCCGTGATGATGTAATGAAATCTTCAAATCGGATTTTCTACCTTTTCCTTTTTAACGCTTTTAATAACTTTACTCTGGTACTCGATATGTGTGAAAATAAAACACCTGTTCACAACTAATGTGAAGCCTTACACCAGGCTATCGCACATATTTAAGTGCATATATAATAATATATTTATGCACTTAAACTTCAGTAAGTGTACTTTGTGCCTTATGTTGCCGCATTATGTCATCTGTTGATTTTCTTGCAATCTAGTTAAACCGTGCTTGACTGGAGAGTGCTTGTCCTCCTCGTGGTTCCATGTTGCTGAGTTCTTCCATGAAAAACACTTCCATCAAATCCATTATTATTGAATTTCTGGAAGCTGAATGTTCTGCAGAAGGAGAACTGGAGGGCTGTTTAAATATTTACCCCGGATTTCATTTCCTGCACGCCCCTCCTCCCGACGACGGCTCCTTTAATGCATTCGTTTCACCGATATCTACGATGACTTGCTTTACAGCCGTTTTTCGCTCAAGTGCATCGGATTGGGGTGGGGGAGGGGTGCGCGGGTCTAATCGGATTTCCCCTGGGAATTTAATTAGCGGGGAGTCACAGCGTAATGAAGCGGCTCGTGTTTTAACGTGAAGTAGTGATGGAGGTTGCCGGTGTGGCTGGTGTGGTTTGTTGACGCCGATGATGACGCTGATGTCTTGGTGGATGTATAAACGCATCAGGACGAACACGATTATTATTGGGTTTTTAATAAGACTAGGATCACCTAGCATCACCTAGGATCATATGGTTTGTGTTTTTAACATATTTGGGCTATATTTATTCAAATTTTTATTGATTTGATGTTGACCAAGTGCACTATTGCTCCAGTTTCCTTCTCAGAAACAAGTGCATTGTCCTGTTAGACATTAAGCATTCCACAAGTAAAGAAGTTAGAAATCAGTACTACAGATTTCTAAGTCCAGTTAAGCCCCGATGTGAATTCCTGAGATGGTTGCACGTAAAAAAATTCCATCTTCCACAAGAAGAAATGTCAAGCAATATGAATAATTTTGTTATTCTGTCCAACATCCTACAACCCAACCACCTAACAGAAAGCATGTGGCAGTTTTTAAAAAGTTTTTTTTTTTTTTAAAGCTTGTCTATAGAAAAGCTAGAAATAAATAGTCATTTTCAACACGATATGCAGAACATGTCCTGTATTACAAGCTAATGATGCATACAAATCAAAGCGCATACCTGCTTTGGAGGGGAAAAAAAAAAAAATGGAAAAAAAAAACAACAAAAAAAAAACAATCAACTGTTCGTCTTCTGTGATACCAAAAGGAATTGCCCTCCGGAAGACAGCGTGCGGCGGCGAGTTAGAGAAGAGTTAACACGAGCTAATGAGCTCGCTCGAAACCAGTGCAGTGAGGTGTTCACTTTCTAATGAGCCACGGCCGCGCTAATCCAGCAGCTAAAAAGCCCTTTAATTGCCATCATTTACAAGCATTAAACCAACATGCTCCGGATAAGCTCACTGCACACATCCTAAATGTATTTACACAGAGTGAGTCGCCCCTCTCCTTCCCTCCCTCGCTCACTTCCTCCCTCTCCGTCTCTCTCTCTCTCAGTCTCTCTCCTGCTTTTTCTCTCAGTCACACACTTTGATTTAAAGATTACTCTTCCCACAGAGATATCAAAGTCAAAAGCGTGTACGCTGCAAATCCAGCGCTCCCTGTGAAGTCTCTCTCCGCCTCTCTCTCTCTCGCTGACAGAAGCGGTTAGCTATCCAAGCGTGAGCTGAAGCAAATCTGTTGACTTTACTAAGAGTAAAGACTCCTTTAGCCATCACACTCTGCAGGACAAGGACGGATTTCTGCGTGCTCAGTCCTGACTGTTTCTCACGTCGCCGTGCTGCCATGTTTTCTTTGTTCCTGTTAGTTCAGTGAACAAAAGCACTCGTTCTCCAAGACACTGTTCCATCAATCCTGTTTAAAGGAGGAGTGGGAAAAAAAACAAAAAAAACAACAACAACAAAAAAAAAAAACAGTACTCTTCCTCCTGCCATCGGGCGACCGGATAAATTCTTCTTCAACAGAGAAGCGAAGCTGTTCAGCTCTTATTAGGGCCACACAAGGGAATGAAAGGAGGAAGAAAGGCAGACTCTTCTGCGTGAAAGCCAGGTCACGTTAAGGTCGTGACCCTCGACTTGACCCCTGGCGCTGTTTGAAAACCACTCAAGGGCCTTTATTGTGACAGAGTCCTGCTGCTGGGGGAGAGAGAGAGAGAGAGAGAGAGAGAGAGAGAGAGAGAGAGAGAGAGCGAGACACAAGGGGAGACAGAAACGGAACGTGAAAACTCACCACCCTGGAAAATGTGAGCAGCGTCCTGCACCGCCGCGGTAATCAGACAGAAGTGCCGGTACAGCGGGTAACACAGCACCCTGCGTCCAAAAGACACCAGCACCTCTTGTAGACTGAGATATGTCTGAAAAACACACACACACACACACACACACACACTAATCTTACTATCCTTATAACGACCTTCCATTAACACAATTATTAATTAGCGATGTCAATCAATTTAACATTTTAATCTAGTTAATCACACTCATCATCCTTGATCAATCACAATTCTAAAATACTCAGATTTACCCGTATTATAAACAGGTTAAACTGGTTAGAGGAAACAGATTATGCAGTTTTATAATATCGCAAACATTAATATTTAACATATCTCTCGAATGGGACTGCATGCACTGGCTGAGTATTACAGGGTGTGGCAAGTAGCATGGGGTGTGGCTCGAACCCGGAGCCTTGAATCCAAAAACCAACAACCTAGTGCCTTATCTGCCTGAGCCACCACTCCCACATCTTACATTTAATGGATTCTTGTAAAAATAGTTCCCCTTGATGGTAGCCCGAGCACACAACTTTGGTTTTATCCAAATTTCCATCTAGAAGCTTTTATAATGAAACTTTCCGTTCAGCACACCTGGTGATGTTTCCGCAGTCATCTTATTATCGGCATTAACCGTGCCATTCTCACACACAGCCAGGTTAGACTACGCTGCGATTATGGGAAGCCAGTAGGGTCAAACTTGGTCATATGATTACAATTTCTAGATTAATTGCATGTGTTAATGCGTTAATATCGACAATCCTATTATTAAGACTATGCCTACATTTAGTCAGCCCCTAACCTCAGTAACCAAAAGATAATGTTTTAGCCTATTTAGGTTTTTTTTTTTTTTAAATACAAGCTGCAGTTCTTCTCAGTGGGGTAAGCCAAAAGACCTAAAAAGGCAGAAACTCTCAGATACTCAAAACTCCTTTAAACTGATTTTAAAGCAGATTTCTATCCCGGCAGGTCAATTATAATTAACAAGATGTTTCGTCTAAATGCCAGCCCAGCTTTCCACACACACACATATACACGCATTTCTACACTCTGAATTCATCTCCTCACCTAAGGCTCATCATTAACCTGCCCTACTCAATAAAATCCACTCATAGTTTTCCACGAGCCCCTTGCTTCCTTGCTCTATTCCTCTCCCTCTTGCACTCAACACTTTACTTGTAACTGCAGCAATTAGTGCTCCAATTACTCCTAACGACCCAACGTTTTATTGAAGGGGTAAACACAAGAGGCACTCTTAAACACCTTCTGACAGCTTCAAATCGCCGGGGCTTAAAAATCCCATATCATCTATGATACTAGACATGGAGGAAAAAAAAAAAAAAAAAGCACACGGGAGGGAAAAAAAAAAATGTTCGTCTTCCTAACTACCCCTGCCGCCCCCACCTCCTCCCTCCCGGCTCTCTTCTTTCAGCAGCTTGTTAAGAATGCGCCCGAGTCGTTGTAGCGTGTCATCGTAGCTCATGCACTCCCCCGGGCTATTAAACAGTGGTGTAAATAAACCAGCGGCGGGAGGCAGAGGACAGCGAGACTGGTAGGAGGCAACATTAGTCAGGCCGAGTGGAGAGACAGAGGGTGCGAGGGATGGGGTTAGAAAGAGATGGAGATACGGAGGGCAGTTCCTTGACAGCAAGAGGAAGAGTGAGAAATTGAGGGAGCAATGAAATAAGAGATAGACGGATAGTCTGAGAGATAAGGCTGGCGATACAGTGAGATGAGGGAAAAGATAGCAAGTGAAGGAGATGGAAAGAGAGAGAAAAGGAGACAAACATGGCGATGCGTCTGTGAGCGTGTCTATGTGTGTGTGTGTTGGGGATAGGTTTGGACGCAGCTGGAGGATGTCATTAGCCGGTCTCCATTATCAGAGTGTTGGCTCGATCCTGAGAGGAGGGTTAGGTTACTCTCCCTCATTGTCACACTCGTCGGGCAAATGTGTAGGATTAAGAGCTGCTGCCACCCTGGCTCACAGGCAGGAAACACACACACCAGTGCAAAGGTATGCAATACACTTGAACAAAACAAAAAATGATCAGGATGCGTTTTGTGTGTTACAGGCATGTGTAAAATTTTGTGCCCCCCTCCCTCCCCAGTTTGCTGGTTTGAAGCGTTCAGGTGTGTGTTAACACAATGCCAATAGGAAAAGATGTAAGCAGTGATCTTAGAGAAGTAATTTGTTGCAGCACATCAATAAGGGAAAACCAGTGATTATTCACGAGTAGAACGCAATAAAGACAGTCGCCAATCTTCCCATTAGTGGGTGTGCCAGCACCTTCACCCCAAGGTCAGACTGCACAATGCTCAGAAAAATACAACAACAACAAAAAATAAGAGTTACATCTCAAACCATACAAGCCTCTCCCAGCATGTTAAAATCCATAATAGCACAATTAGGAGAAGACTGAACAATTACAATGTGTTTGGAAGTGCTGCATGGAGAAAGCCACTTCTGTCTAAAACAAACAAGGAAGCACAAATGAGGTTCGTAAAACTGCACATGACTACTGGAACAATGTCCGATGGACAAATTGGACCAAAGTAACCAAAGTGGAGTTGTTTGGTCATAATTCCCAGAGCAAGCTTTGGGCATAAACACCGTCAAGCACGGTGATGAAGGGGTGATAATTTGGGCTTGTTTGGCAGCCACAGGACCTGGTCAAGCTTGGTCAAGGTTCAGTCATGCAACATGACAATGATCTGAAGCACACCAGTAAATCTACATCAGAATGACTGAAAATAAATAAAGTATTTGGAATGGCCTGGTCAAAGTCCAGACCTCAACCCCATTCAAATGCTGTGGTGGGACCTGAAGAGAGCTGTGCATAAGTGAATGCCCAAAATCCTCAATGTGTCGAAGCAATGTTTGGTAGAAGACGGACCAAAATGATCAAGATATTGATAAAGTCAAACAGAAAATAATCACTTAACGTCATTGCTGCTAAAGGTGAATCTACAAGCTAATAAAACATAGAGGGTACTTAGTATTGCACATGTGTTTTTTGGGGGGGGCTTTAGTTTTGTTGAATATATCAAAGCACGTTGAAAAAGGTTATACGTTGTTATTTGTCCAAGTTGTATTTGTTTTTACAAAAAACAAAACAAACAAAAAATACACATAGAATTAAAAGAAGGGGTACTAAGTTGACCTTCCCATCACACTCATGTGGGACTATTGGAAAAACTAAGGTGGAAGGACACACCTGTCTTTAGATGCTGTTGCATACAAATGTCCCTTTACTGAAACTAAGGGGCGCAAACATCTAGCAAAATGACCATTCAGAAACATGAGGACACAGTCTGAACAGGAACCCTGACCTAAACTTAACTGGATGAACTGGAACACCTGACCTTGATAATGCTCTTGTGCTTGAATGAGCAGAAACGCCAACTGCCAAATTCCATCTCAGAAATGGTGCTTATTATTAAGGAAGAATAAATCTCTAATAGGGTGTTCAACAAGGACATATAAATGTGATGACCTGGTGTTGACATACTTTTGACCACACATCTCAAATCAGCACAAACTCTGAGGACACATCCTCTGGCTGGATGTTCCAACTTGCCTACAGATGGAGCTTCAACAAGATGATGAGCCAAATATCTTTCCAAAACAACACAGAAATCTTTAAGGCAAAGCAAAATCATTAATCCATAATGACAATCTTTGTTTTCAGACTAAGCACTACTGACAATCGGTGGTTTAGTATGAAGTAAGAATCTCACGTTCACAAACTTAAAAATATGAGAAAGCTAAAAAGGTTTTTAATGGAGGACTGTAATGAGATCCCTTTAGTCTCTAATCTGTTTCTTTCAGTCCTTTTGACTCTACAACTCGACATACTCAAAGAGACACCTGGGACACGACGTTGACGTCAATGACTCAGGCCCTTCGACTTCAAAACAAAACTATACAACTATTCTACTGGAACCAGCATTAACCTGTTCCTCAATTTGAGTAACAGAAGCTCGTCTATTGAATCGGACTACACAGGCCAGCCTTCAATCCTCATGAGAATCAGTGAGCTTTGGGTACCCATGACCCTGTTGCCAGTTCATTGGTTTTCCTTACTTGTATCACTTTTGGTATGTCCTGACCACTGTAGACCGGGAACATCCCACAAGAGCTACAGTATTGGATTTGCTTTGACCCAGTCCACAAGCCATTACAATTTGGCCCTTCTCCCAGTAGCTACATTTTCAGTACCTTGTTACAATGGCGACTGGAAATGAGTGGGATATATTAGGCAGCAAGTGAACCTTTCCTGAAATTGATGAGTTGGAAGCAGAGAAAAATGAAATGGGCAAGCATAAGGATTTGAGTGACTGTGACAAAGGCCAAATTGTGATGGATAGATGACTGGGTCAGAGCAACTTCAAAACTGCAGATATTGATATTCCTGGTCTGCAGTGGTCAGGCCCCATCAAAAGTAATCCAAGGAAGGGAAACCAGTGAACTGGCAACTCAATCATGTGTGATCCAATAGAAGCACTAGTGTAGTCTAATTGATCAAAAAAGGTTAATGCTGGTTGTGACAGAAAGGTGTCAAAACACACAATGCATGAGTGTTATGTTGGGGGACCTACTCAGGATTAGTCAGGGTTATAATGTTATGGTTGATTGGTGTATATTAAAATAATTAAAAAAATGTGCAGTGAATCAACAAACCATTTGCAGTAAATGAGCCACCATCTTCATTTCCAAGGTCAACATTCAAGCTATCAGACAGCAAAAGAATGAGCTGAAAGACGACTCGTTCCCTGACGACTGAAGCACTTTGTGGTAGTCGTGTTCCCAAAGATATTCATTCAGATAGCATTCACCTCCAAAGATGATGCTCTTTACAACACAATGGTTGCATCGTATAGAACCTGCAGCTAAACGGCAACTTCATTTTCTGTGTAGCTTTTAAAGCTACACAAAGCAAACCCCAGGGGAAAGCCAAATGAAAACGAGATCACCATTAGTGCACACAGTCTACATTTCAGATGCATCTTTCGATTAAGTTAGAAAATATTATCTAGAAAATGATGAAGACAAATTTGAATCAACCTGTATGAATGCACTATGCTACTTAAGAGCACATTATGTCTTCTTGTTTAGGACTCAAATTATAAAAGTTTCATATTTTTTGTTTTTCAGGTTAATATGGGACTTAGAATCCTCCCAAAGTGTGTGTGTTTATGCTCCAGCTTAAATACCCCTTGGAAGAAAATGAATTTCTTCATACCTCAAACTCCCTTTAAATCACTCCTCTGCCAAATGCGCTGTTTCAGTGTCTATGTAAATGAGCTCCTGCTGAGCCTGAACAGAAGCGTTGAGCAACGAGTCAGGAAAGGGTTTTTCTTATATGAGGTCACAATAGGAGGGAAATTTAATAGCTTGTATAGTAAACCCTACACACATACTAGAGATCCCTCTGAATGTCTAAAAATAACTAAAAAGTGAATTTTGCCTAATAAGTCCCTTTAATTTGAACCTTTATATACCTTTAAATATGGCTTCGAATCTGAAGTCCAAGATTGAAGCATTACTTGTGACTTTGTAAAACAATGCCTTGCTCCCACGCTCTAAAAAAACGCTGTTTTGTAGAAAATAATGCACTCAAAATGTGTGTGGAAAAAAAAAAGTCAAGGCCACATAAGGCCATCTTTGGCTTTTTCTTCTTTGTGCTTCCTCTCTTGGCGTAATCATGAAGGCTTAGTCACTCCATCTGTCTGCCTGTCAGGTACAAACACACACCTGCTCCAATTCCTAACACACACCACTGCAATTCTCACCTTTCAGTCTCAAGTGGCCTTACACAAACACAGCCCCCCCAAACAGCCACCCACATGGCCAAAAATAGAGCTTTTGCCCAATAACATCTGGAAGCACTCCAGGAATAGAGTCACTGAGTGCGAGTGTGTATATGTGTGTGTTACGCGTCTGTGTGCGCACGCACGTGCTTAATTCAGCATCTGGTTCGGCATGTCTTGACCCGAGAGCTCATTAAGCAGCTGCCACTGCCCTCACCTCACGACACATTTGAGAGTCACCTAATAAAAAAACCTTTGCTTTGCATATTTGCTTTTGTTTGTTGACCTTCTCATTCTGTAGATTGGTCATTTTGTTGTTAACACGTTCCATTCTTTATTCTGTGAAAGCTACTGATGTTTTGTTGCGGAGGCTCAGAATAAACCAGGAGAGATAGCAGGGCTTTTACAGTACAACTACAAATGATCTGAGGAGTATCTAATATACTGTAGATACAAACCCAAACGCAGAACACAGTGTTAGTTATCTGTTGTATCATCTACTCGTGGTCACGGAATGTAAATTTGTCCACAGCTCAATATTTTCACAGGAATCTGTGGTATTAGCCACAATTGCGGAAAACTATACGGGGTGCCAATAGTTCTGGAGCTGGCTGTACAAAACGGGTTGCTACTGTATTAACATGCCTTTAAAGATGGTCAATAAAACCAAGGCTTTTGGCATAAACAACTCTCTAGAAAGCCACAAATCTGGCTGTGTTATCATCCCACTGCTCTACAGCCTGTTCACCCACCACTGTGTGTTACCGAGTGTGACTCAAACCCCCTCGCCAGCTCCGCTGATGTCACTGAGCTCGTGGGCTTGATGACAGGAGGTATGCCTCCTCCTTTTCTTTTATTAAAACAAGTTTAGGATTGTGACTTTAAATATAAGACAGGCATCGGTTAACCTTCAGTTCACAGGATGAGAACTGAATCTGCCTCTACTTCCTACTTCAATCAAATCAATATCTCAAACAGATAACTACCTGTTATTTTCTTATCCTAATAATAGTATTTCATTAAATTGTTAAAATTATTTTTAGAATGATATTAAGGTATGAATTAGTGTTCATTCATCCTTACTCGATGCCTGGGCAGGATTGCGATCATTTACCTTCAGGCAATTAGATGGCGAAGAGTTTGGGAAAGAGAATCAAATAAATTTGTTTGAAAATGTCATGGCAACTAAAACGAACTGCGGCAACTTGAGTGTTAAAACTGCTACCGCTGATTTTATTCATTCATTTATTTTTTACTGTGTTTTCCAGAAGTAGCATTCATATTTAATTAAATGAAACAGAAAAAAACACCATTAATGTTACAGTCACAACTACTTCAGGATTAAATATGAATACAGATGCAAATATTTGGAGCACCAACAAGATACTGATACTGGGTGTGTCCATGTGTTGTATAGCTAATTTACGTTGAAAGATTGTCTACTAGTGTTCCACTAGTGTTCCACAGCAATTTAAAGAACACACGTTCATCATTTTACAAATTAAGTCATGGGTATTAAAGCTAGGCACGGTGGTGTAGTGGTTAACACTGTCGCCTTGCACCTCCAGGGTCCGATTCCTGGCCGGGTTTGATTCTCGTCTCTGTGTGCAAGGAGTTTGCATGTTCCTCTCGCGCTTGGTGGGTTTCCTCTGGGTACTCCGGTTTCCTCCCACAGTCCAAAGACATGTAGGTTAGGCTAATTGGCGTTCCCAAATTGCCCGTAGTGTGTGAATGAGTGTGCGAGTGTGTGTGTGTGCCCTGCAATGTATTGGCATCCTGTCCAGGATGTACCCCGCCTTGTGCCCTAAGTCTCCTGGGATAGGCTCTAGGCCCCCCGTGACCCTGAATACAGGCTTAAGTGGTATAGATGATGAGTGAGTGTGAGTATTAAAGCCAGATTTTGACATGGAGGTTTATAAGAGCTACAGGTCTGACTTTGTATCTTTGTGACATTTTACTCATAAAAAAATTGCACAACTGGCAGGCAGTACCAGTCAAAAGTTTGGACGCACCTTCACCATCAGTCAGTTGTTATTTCAAGACATGAAGGTCAACAGTTCTGGAATAGTTCTTGCAAGAACAGTATTGCCAAGTGCATTTACAAAACCAATCAAGCACCACAAAGTCCCTCTCAGGGAAGTAAGAACAAACAACTACCTCTGCTGCAGAGAGAGTTACCAGCCTCAGAAATAAAAAATGATAACTTTATGATGCATAGGTAGCAAACACATCTCAATATCTGTTCAAAAGAGATTATTGCATATTTTGAATGCTTTCATGTGAAATAATTAATCAGGAAAGACCATGGAATTGGATGGCGTGTCCAAACCTTTGACTGGTACTGTATGTCATGCATAAGAATAATCATTATTCTATGATATAAACAAATAATAATAATAAAAAATCATTAGTTGTAAAATAGTTTTCAACAGACTAAAGTTTATCTCAATGGAGGTCAAAATCTACCTAATAAGGCTTGGAAACTGGCCACCTGAAAAAAGCTATACAGATGTTTGAAAGATATAGGAAAATTAGATAGGGCAACGATGGCTCAGAGGTTAAGGCTTTGCTCATCAAACAGTCCCCATCAACACCATGATGCCTTGAGCAAGACTCTTAACCCAAAACTGCCTATCCCTTATTCACAGAAAATGCAAATGTATACAAATATCTTGTTCAAAACGTTTTATCCTGGCAAATTTTAATAACAAATGTCTGATGAAGCGCCATGAAGACATTGTTTTCCAAGGATGTAGTGGAAGACCTTGAGGAGTCCGTGCCGAGCCATGACCTCAACCTCAGTGAACACCTTTAGGCCACAGGATATTATCCTGATATCAGTGCCTGTTACTGGCTGAATGAGTGAATTTACACAGGCATGCTGTAAAATCCATTGGAAGGCTTTCCCAAAAGAGTGGAGGTTATCATAACCACAAAGAACATGCTATATCCGCAATGTGACGTTTAAAAAGCGGCAATGTGTTTGTCAGCAGTCCACATTGTATTTCAGTGAAGATTCATGCATGACTTTTTTGAAAACCATAACTTGGTAAACTTCAATAGAATTTTGTTCTTCCGTTCTTGGTCGTGGACCAACTTCTAAGCTTTTCAGATTTTAATGATGAGAACATTTGCCTACAGAGCCTGTAGCCTGCTATCAGATCATGCAAATGCCAGCAAGCAACTGTTTGTCCTGCTGCAATCTGGCAAGACATACTGAAGTATTCAAAATGATCCAAACCTATTTGGGCTACACATGCTTACAGATTTCTCTTTCAATACTCTACAACATTGATGTAAAATACACTGACTCACTATATAAACAGGAAGGCATGGAAAAATGACCAGATTTGCAAATGATGCAAATCAGCCAAACACAGATCCTTGCAGCTATTTAAGATAGGATTGGGGGTTTTCACATTAGGGATCTGGGATCGTTTCGGTGAATACTTGACCTCAAAGTCTGGTTCATTTTGACCAGTGAGAACACAAACGTTACAGACTTTACAGTTACGGAACTTTAAAGTTACAGACTTTACAGTAAAAGGTGGTCCTGAGGACGGTACAGCATACTCGGGCACGGCTCGAATCAGATAAGAAATTTGTACCAGAACACAGAAACAGACGGCTGTTTAGAACCGCTGGTCATCAGTCTCGTTTGGCTCATCTGGAAACTCCATGTGCACACACCAGTCTCATCCTCTGACCTACACAGCCAAAGCTGATAAAGCAGCGCTGCACTTGATATTTTTTCCCTAAAATATTAGTAATACGAGGTGGTATCAAAAAGTTTCTAGACTAGTTTTGTTACATGCCAACAAATGGCAGCACAAGGCTGCACGCACAGTCATAGAGAGCACCGAGCTTCATAAGTCAGTCTGCCAAAAGACACAGTCCTGTGTACATCAGGAGCTGTGCTACTGGTGCCATTCTGACCATGTCTGCTGTTTCATCATGGACAGCAAGTTAGAACAAAGAGTGAACGTGAAATTCGGAGAGAAACTGTGCAAATCTCCCATCGGACATGATTCGGCAATGCTGCAATGAGCCATTTGGGGTGTTTTGAGTGGCACGCGCACTTCAAGAGCAGAAGAACATCACTGGAAGACGAAGAGAGACCACAACATTCAGCAACTTGGGCATGATGATTGTTGGAGAACTAAGCTTAAGAACATTGTGTTTTAACAGTACTTCACTTCCATGTTTAAATTGTTGGATTTTAGATTCATTCAAACTGTGTCCAAGTACAACGTATCTTGACAAGATTATCTAGCACTCGGTA
The DNA here is from genome assembly GCA_013621035.1 of Clarias magur. NCBI lineage: Eukaryota > Metazoa > Chordata > Actinopteri > Siluriformes > Clariidae > Clarias > Clarias magur. Next base: position 2,593,975 of record QNUK01000060.1, read on the forward strand.
CTCTGCTCATTGCCTCTCCGTGTGCCAGCCTCATCCTCTGACCTACACAGCCATAGCTGATAAAGTAGGAAGGCATTCAAGAAGGTAGCTCTTAACATTTTCCCGCGAAATATCAATAATATGATGTTCATCATTGAAAGTCGACTTCTTTGTTCTCTTTGTGTTTCCCCGGCAGCTCGCAAACTAACTAGGTGCATACTGCCAAGAGTACTCGAGTACAGACAATACAACACTGGCCAGTGGGGGAGTAGGGAGGGGAACCAATTGTTCCTGGGCACGGTACGAATCAATCGTAGGAGGTTGAGTGGACTCGAGCAACAGTCTCCAGAGTTTATATAGAATGGTGCACAAAAAAACATCTCAAGTGCTGTAGTTCTATCAGCCGTCCAGGCCATAATATCTCAAATAAGAACTCTTTACAACTGTAATGGCGTTAAAATGGTTTAGATCCTACCTGTCTGATCGATTCCATTTTGTAGATCTGAATGGAGAACAGTCTGGTGTAATGCCAGTGAAATATGGGGTGCCACAAGGGTCAGTTTTAGGACCTCTGTTGTTCTCAGTATACATGCTTCCCTTGGGTAACATCATCAGAAGACATGGGATTAGTTTCCATTGTTATGCTGATGATACTCAGTTATACATTTCCACAAAACCAGATGAAATACCCAAATTGTCTAGACTAACTGAGTGTATTCAAGATATAAAAGACTGGATGACCGATAATTTTCTTCTACTAAATTCAGATAAGACAGAGATATTACTTATTGGCCCAAAAACCAGTACACACCAGCTCTCACAATTCAGCCTGCGTTTAGAAGGATGTTCTGTTACCACCAGCTCGACAGTGAAAGACCTGGGTGTGATATTAGACAGTAACTTATCCTTTGAAAATCATATCTCCAACATCACAAAAACAGCCTTTTTCCACCTTAGAAATATTGCCAAGCTTAGGAACCTTTTATCTGTATCTGATGCAGAAAAGCTGGTTCATGCATTCATGACCTCCAGACTGGACTACTGTAATGCATTACTGGGTGGCTGTCCTGCATCCTCAATTAACAAGCTACAGTTAGTCCAAAATGCAGCCGCCAGGGTTCTCACTAGATCCAGAAAATATGATCATATAACCCCAATATTATCATCCTTGCACTGGCTACCTGTTCAGTTTAGAATTAATTACAAAATAGCATTACTTACGTACAAGGCTCTAAACGGTCTAGCTCCCACATACCTAACCAGTCTTCTGATACGTTACAATCCACCACGCTCCTTAAGATCAGAAAACTCCGGACTACTGGTAGTTCCCAGAATATCAAAATCTACAAAAGGAGGTAGGGCCTTTTCATATTTAGCTCCAAAACTTTGGAATAGCCTTCCTGACAGTGTTCGGGGCTCAGACACAGTTTCCCAATTTCAAAGTAGACTCAAGACGCATCTCTTTAATCTGGCGTACACATAATTAATTTCTTTACCTGATACTCCAGTACATCTATCCTGAATGGCAACCACGCTAATTCTTTTCACCTGCTCTTTATTTTTCCACCCATCCCGAGGCATCTGGAGATCGTGCCAGCTTCAGTAGACAGAGGCCGACCCTGCTTTGACCCAGAGGCATCCAGAGAAGGACCAACTCCAGCTGGATTCTTCTTCATTTTGGTTTGGATCTACACATGCTGCTCCTGAGCTCCCAGTGATCCAGACCCCCATCTGCCCTCTGCACCTGCTGACTCATCCCTGTGCTGAACTGGACTTTGTGTTAATTTAAATTAACTTCTGTTTATGGAACTTTCATCTGCATAACACACATGATGTTATAAAATTTCTGTTATCTGCTATCACCCAGATGAGGATGGGTTCCCTGTTGAGTCTGGTTCCTCTCAAGGTTTCTTCCTGTTGCCATCTCAGGGAGTTTTTCCTTGCCACTGTCGCCGTCACCCTTGGCTTGCTCATCAGGGACAATCTCATTATCTAGTCACATTTTTCTTACACATATATACATTTCCATAAGTCTTCTTTTCATTTCTGTGAAGCTGCTTTGAGACAATGACCATTGTTAAAAGCGCTATAGAAATAAAATTGAATTGAATTGAATTGAATAATGAACAGAGTGGCATTACAAGCCATCCAACTACACCGGGTTCCACTTTACTCCAGTGGATAATAGAACATCCAATGGAGTAAAGTAATCCAGATGTTCTATGTTGGACTAAATTGTCCAGTACCAGTCAAAAGTTTGGACACACCTTCTAATTCAATGGAGATTTCCAGTATTTCAAGTTCTTGCATGAACAGTATTCAAGTCAAGTGCATTTGCAAAACCCATCAAGCACCATCATGAAACTGGCTCTCATGAAGATCATCCAATAAAGCAAGACCAAAACGTAGGTCTGCTGCACAGGAGAAGGTCATTTAGAGTCACAAACCTCAAAAAGCACCAATTTACAGCACGTCAGATCGGAGCCGGCATGGCAGCTTTACAGAGCAGAAGCAGCAGAGATAATGTTCAAAGGAGATCACTGCATATTTTGGATGCCTTCAGCATTGTTTCGCAATGTAGAAAGAAATCAAATCTGAATTAGGTGTGTCCAAAGTTTTGACTGGGTGTGCATTTTCTGATTTGTATTACTGTACAAACATTTTGTCTCCCCGTGCATCTACACTACTGGGGTAAAATCCACTCTGTGGCATACTGTACCTCCAGCCAGCTTAAAGTCCCGCTGATTTTTCTGATGGTCCATGCTGACTCCACCTACAACACAAACCAGTCACACAGTATTACACATGAGGCATATCACTCACAACACGCATGCTTAACTCAGACTGACCACATCAAACAGCTCTGATTCAAGTTCCAGACCTTTTCAACCACTTTGCTCTTTTCATAACGAGAGCAGCACGTTTACACACCGACACGTTTCGCGCGTTTCAACAACAGAAACACTATAAGGAAACCTGAATCGTTTTCCAGCTTTTGCAGGAGGAAACTAAAGCGCAGATGTGCGAGACACTTTACAGTACTGTGTGCCGTCCGCTTGGGATGCATTCCAACCGTTCTGTTTATGAGAGTTGCACCCCAGGTCTGGGCAGAATTATAGCTTCAGCTTCTCCGATGCATTAAACCTGTGATTTAAAACTCGTATCCCTGAAGAACACACTCTTTTTAGATGCTTTAACATATCTATTTTTATTGCTGGTATGTGGCATCAGTCTTTTTTTTTTTTTTTTCACCATGCCGTGTGGAATGACAAACATGGACAGTCTGACAGCTGCGGTTTGAATTATATCATCATGATTGAGGAGGTATTTCAATGTCTGTGACGTTAGACCAGAATTCTGGGGCTGACCCACAGCTGGATTAATGCACGGACTGACGTTGAAGCCCTGGGTGATTAATCATTGCTTTGATTTCCTTAGTTCATATACAGGTTTCCTGTCATTATTAAGCTCGTGGTTATTGGTTAAGCTGAAGGCGTTACAATCTCACGAGCTCTTGATACAAGCTTTATGATCATCTTGATAAGCCTGTCAGATAACACACAATACACTGGGAGAAAAACTAAACAAAACACACAAACACACTTCTAATGTTTCACTTGACCACCACATTTGATTACGGATTGCACTGTGGTGATGGTTCATGTGTGAAAATGATTCACAGAACCACTCTTTCGCAATCTGAGTCCTGGAATACGGTTGTGTCATCAGAGTAGAAAAGACGCATTAACGTGCTAACCTGGAGGTGACACAGTGGCATCGTGGTTAGCGCTGTGGCCTTGCACCTCCAAAGGGTTCGAGTCCTGCCTTTAAGACTGTGTGCGTCGAGTTTGCACATTCTTGGGGAGTTTCCTCCCACAGTGCAAAAAAAAAATGCAGATTAGGCCATCTGGCGTCTCTACAGTAAATCGCTTTTAGTGTGTTAGTGTGTGCTTGTGCCTAGTGATGGACATTGTCCAGGGTGTACCCTGACTAGTGCCTTCAGGCATCCCGCAACCCCATAAAGGATAAACGGCTTAATAGAGCTTTGATGTGGTCATTTAGTACATTAAGGTCATCAGCTGACTTCATTTTGCTGCCACATTAGATTGCTGAGCCTAGACCTGACCAACTAAAGCAACCCCAGATCATATCACCAGATACAGTGTACAGTGGGCACTGATGCATGAGACGGGTGCATCATTTCATGTGCTTCATCATTCTTACCCTAATGTTTCCATAGCTCTGGACGAAGATCTGGACTCATCAGACCACATGACGTTTTTCCATTGTTCCAATCTTTATGGACCTTAGCAAACTGAAGCTGTTTTTTTCTCCTTCAATTATGCTCACTAACAATTGGTTTTCCAATAGGCACACAGCTGTCTGCTCTTAATCCTGTGACTTCTCATCACACTTCCATTAATTATAGCTGTGATTTCTACTGTCGTGTGTCTATTTTTATTTGTGCTTTTTTTTTTCTTCTGCAGAATTAATGGTCCAACACTAGCCTTCCTGGTTTCAGTAGTACACTGTATACTTCTTAACCCATTTCGAGCAATTATAGTGTTTTCTTTGCTTGCTGCAGGTCTCGAATTCAACCCTATTGAAACAGACAGCTTAAATTTTTATTTTCTTTCTCAGGCGGGGTATGACACAACAAAAAGAACTTTGGAATGCTAACCTAATCAACATATCCAAAAGGTAAGGACATAGTAGGTTAGCACTGTCGCCTTGCACCTCCAGGGTCCGGGTTCGATTCCCGTCTCTATGTGCAAGGAGTTTGCATGGTCTCCCCGTGCTTGGTGGGTTTCCTCCGGCTTCCCCGGTTTCCTCCAACAGTCCAAAGACATGTAGGTTAGGTTATTTGGCGTTCCTAAATTGGCCGTAGTGTGTGAATGAGTGTGTGAGTGAGTGTGTGAGTGAGTGTATGTGTGTGTGGATTGGCACCCTGTCCAGGGTGTACCCTACCTTGTCTCCTGGGATAGGCTCTAGGCCCCCGTGACCCTGAATACAGGATTAAGCGGCATAGATGATGAGTGAGTGAGTGAGTAAGTGGAGTGAGTAATAATAGTTTTTTATTGGATGGGCCAAACTGCTGATCATCATCAATTTATACGAGGTAGAATGTTCAGTAGAAAGCCACAAACACATTTGATCCTGCAAAGGTGGTGCCGCTGTGTCTCTTTAACTGTGGTCATTACGTTGTAAGACTAAGTGCCGGAATCCATTGTGACTAAAACCACCTAGACACAGGGAGACCGATTAGACGAATTAGTGTTCGTCTAGAAACGATTAACAGAACATTGTGAAGTTTTGAATAATTCTAATTACAAATAATTGACATTGAAGCAGAAATTGTAATCTGATGCAATAAAGGTAAAAGAGCAGCTGAGTAGTGGTTATTATCCCGTGAATTGTTTTCTAACCCCATTCCATCAGGACATTTTCTGCAAGGTTGACAATGTTGCTTGAAAACATGTTGCACGATATTGTGCACTTTCTCTCAAATTTATGTGACAACCCTTAATTTAGACACTTACATGCTTTCTTGATCTCCTTTGTGTTGCGCTCATGTCGTCAAAATTGCTGTAATCACAACCCTGCTCTTTTATTCAGCTTGACATGGTAAGCTCTCTTTTCATTATACCCCTAACACACACACACACACACACACACACACATTTGTATTCTTGCCTTGTGCTGGCTATTAATTAGGATTTGAAGCTTTTTTAAATGTGCACCGTCTCTCTCTGTTACTCATCTCTGATTGTATGATTCAGGCTGCTGTGCTCCACATACAGTCCATAAAGAGCTGTTTATTTTTCCTATTTTGAGCAGTTGTCATGGTGTAGATATAATGCCCCAACAACAACAACAACCCTACGTCAGGTGCTACACTTACGTTGTGTTCTCCTTCTGTAGTGCGCACGTCGTAGACGTAGGCCAGGATGATGTCGACTAGACTGAGCCAGACGTGGCGTCTTGTTGCCTTATCCAGCAAATAGGAACGATTTGTGAGCTTTCGCATTTGCTCTTTTTCCTCATCGGTGAAAATCGCAGCTGTAGAGAGAAAGACAGAAACGGTCAGATGCAAGAGAATAATAGAAATTAATTCATTCATATTCTATAACACTGTACACGGGCATGGAGCCCATCACAGGCAACAATTTGGGGTACACCTTGGACAGGGAGCCAATCCATCGCAGAGCACGCGCACACACACACACACACACACACACACACACAACAGGCAACTTGGGAACACCAACTGATGACTCAAACAGATCTCATGAAAATGTTCACATGTATACTGGAATGCCCCCCATCCCGTATTGAGCTGCTGCCACACGACTGGTAGATCAGATACCTTTTTAAAGTATAAAATATTTTTAAAATTATGTTTATCATGTTTTTTTCCTTCCACCGTAAATATGGAAGCCGTGGCTTATTTCATATTATAGACTTACACATAGAACATTATTACTTATATATTATTTTAAATGTCTTTATATATTATTTTTCATTATGTACTCTTTACACAGAAATTTCACACACATCCTACCCCGCCCCTACATATTTTAAATACATCACTCATACGGTCGTAATATTTAAAAGTAACAAATGGTTGAAGAGAGTCAGCCATTAGTAAATCTAATATTAACACAGTAGTCTTGGGGGACAAACATGATTTATTCTACAACTATATACACACACACACACACAGGGATTACGTAATTTTCCACATCTGTGGTGATTTAACCCGATGATTATGGCCCGGGGTCGATCTGACATGGTGTAGATTCTCAATGGCCTGGAAAAGAAAAGGGTTAAAGCGTACTCTGTACTCTGTGGCCCAGCAGGACGGGAGTCTGAATGTCGGCCCCAGCAGGGGAAATTACTTAAATGACTTGAGATGCACTAATTGCAATTTTCTTACCAGATTCCAGTTTCCTTTTTTAAAGTCTGACCCGCCAATTTGGATTCAGTTCGATTCCGGTTTTCTTCCTTCCTTCCTTAAAAACTATAATTCAAGCGTACGGGAAACATTCCCGGAACGTTTCTTTAACTTATTCAATTGCATGTTCATAATGAAACACAGTCTATTCATTCGTTTTTACACAGAGTAGTAATTAACTCGAAGTTTCACAGAACTGCACATAGCTACAGGATTTCCTGTAAACCAACCTGAAAATAAAAACAAATTGATGATGATGATGATGATGATGATGATGATGACGACGACACTGTACAGGTAAAAAGTGACATTTGTAGAAATGGACTAAAATAGACTAATGCATATATTTGCTTCATAATAAAGGTTCTCCAAAGGATTAGGTAAATTCACAAGAATGGTCTCAGAGGAGTCGTGGATGTGTAAAAAGTGTGTGGTGACATTACGAGGTGACAGATAGTGAATTCTACCGTATGTGTCGCCTACATTTCTCAAGAAAAGCTTCTCCAGGTTGCTGGACAAATCTAATCCAACTGAAAATGAGGCGACAATAAGCGACCAGGTATGGCGAAGGCTGTTGCGTGCTTCTCTTGAGACACGCAATACCAGTCGCCTGCACGTCTTTGAACTGCTGCTCACGCGCTGTTAGCAGGTGGCGGGAAATATTTGGAGGAAAGCTCTGATGAGGCGAGTGTGCAGGAGCAAGCGTGCATTAGACTCGGCCGGGATTCAAACGCAGTCTCTGGATGTTAGAGGGACTCTTTCCTGTTGCACTCGATCGATCGATTCCTATCGCTGGACCATCGATTGAAGCATCTTTATTAGTTACTGTATGCAAATAGCATACTGCAAGAATTGCATGTCACTCAAGTATCACTGAAAGTGAACACTTTTAATCAGGAAACAATCAATAATAATGAAAAAAAAAAAATCACAAGAAGAATTTTTTATACGTTTTGGAAACTGTGTATCATATAATATTAAAATTGAAAATATGTAAGTAAATTTACCAAAGAGGAAAGAAAGAAAAAAAAAAACTCCTTTTCTTACTAAAATGTAAAATGCCTGTTTTTTTTTATTTTTTTTATTTGCTACACCCTGCTGTTTTTCCTTTGTATATATTTTTAAAGACGTCTAATCAAATTCACATTAATGTCAAATGAAAGTGCACCCAACTGTGCTAATTGGTTTTTGAGCAAAGGCCAGCAGCCACCACCTGAGACCTACTGCTTTTTAATTACAACTGCTGCAAACAGCGAGCGAGCGAGCGAGCCGGAGTCAGGCCCGAGTCGCGCGGAGTAAGAGGAGCATCCACGCCACCGTAATCCTGCTTCCGACTGAGATTTTAACACATCGCACGTACTAGCTCCTTTTTCACACTTCAGCGGGCAGCCCACCCTCGTATGCAATCGATACGGTGAATCAATATCAGCACGCACGCCGATTGTACGCGTTCTGTGCTGCTCGTTATCGCCCGTGCTACTTCATTCCCGACTCCTTATGACAAATGAACGCGGACGAGATTGCAGGCTGCGCGCACTTCGCCGTGGATTACGCTTCCTCCGAATAGACGAGTGTTGAAGAGGAAAGGCACACGCTGTGAAAATGAAAACGCTCTTGACAGCTGCTTGATGTCCCACACTCCACCTGGCTCTCGTTTACATATCGTGTGGGAGACCCAAGATCCGATCACAAGATGCAGAAATTGTCATTGTTACCAAGATGTAAAAGCAAATTAAATTACAGGCAGGTACGAGAGAAAAGGAGAGGTATCGGTTCTCCTGATTACCATCCAGACACTGATCAGACCGCTGCGCCAGGTATAAATGGATGTATGGTTAGACCTAAAAGACACACCGACGATGAATAAATTAATAAATAACCCGCAATTAACGCAAGCCGGAAACGCTATATTTTTGCCCCCCGCAAAAAAAATCAGTTGCTGTAATGATGAATATAATCAGTGCGAAAGCTGCACAGCACTTCTCTGCATTAAAAACCTATTAAGCAATTAAGCTTTGAGTGGTGTTGAAATTTCGGATGGAATTTCTCGTGAATGAATGCGTAAGATCCATATTTACAGAAGACGTCGAGCACGGTACGGGTGATGAGCCTCTTGGCAGGAATAAATTATTTTAAAATAAAACGGTGCAGACATTTTAAAGAAGGCCGTACATCTGCTCGTGATGATTCGGGCCAAGGCGGCTCGGCACCCACTGCAGCCGTTCCCGTGAACGTTCAGCGAGCGGAAAAGCCTGATGCTTGAAAAAAATGCTCATAATCGTTCAGCAATACCACCTGCGCGTTACAGGAACCCGGCTGGGAGATCCTCCATACACTCATGTTTGGGCAAGGAGTTCCTGGGAGGCCGGGGGTTTCAGACAGTTCAATCATGGCTCCAGCGTACTGAGAAAACTTTCTACCTTGATGGTATCCAAGCACCATCTGGGATGAGTGCGTTAGTCTAGCAGGGGATTATAGAGAGAAATAATTGTGCTCTGTTATTCCATACAAATCAACAGTCCCAGTTTGACTTGAACACGTCATGTAGTTACAGAAAAGCCAGCGTGTCTGTTTAAAGATTGATGTTTCTTAATCCTGTAGCCTGCACCCCCTATGCTTTCTCCATCTGGCCCCCAATAAAATAAGCGGTTGGTCACTGCAGTGACAGGCGGGATTGTATACCCCTGCAGCACCTCTTTCCCAAACTCACTTCACTGCCCACATATTGTGCGAGGGAAGATGGATGGCCGTTTCGGTGCAAGTGCGAAACAAAACACGTATACGTACAAAAGAAAAAGTTGGACTCCACGATGCAAGTTTATTGCTCAGCAATGGATCACGGTGAATGTTTAATGTGTGCAGCTGAAGTAAATGCACGGAGTGGGGATTAATGAGCTTGACTGATGCCTTGATGATCCGATGGGGCAGGAGAGAGAGAGAGAGAGAGAAGGCGAGCAGTTTAGGAACAGCTGAATGTGTTCTCGCTGGCAGCGAGCTTCCCCGATATAGAGCCCTTGGTATACAAGACACAACTGATCTGGGATCTGGAGGCCATTACACAAACACACACAGTTACACATGCACTTCAAACGAGGTTGCTGGCTGCAGCTGGGTCTTGGCTCGGCCAGGAGCTGCTGGATTCCTGCAACATGATGACAGGCGTGCTCTCTCTCTCTCTCTCTCTCGGGCTGAACCATTGTACAAAAAGAAATGATAAATGTTTGACTAGGTTCCCTGAGCCTAAGAGACAGGCCGGTGTAAATATACATTTGAAACTCCAGACACTTGCTAAAGCGAGCAAATAAATCATTGTAATCCCTTTTTAATTACTGCATATTGAGAATATCCTTTAAGAAAACAATATGACAGCTAGACTGTGATGTCTGGGAAACGCAAAGCATTCATCTACTTATAAGACTGTTGAATGATCTCGCCAAATCTGCTTTTGTTAGCCAACTGGAGTCAGACCACTCGAGTCAAGACCGTCTTTCAGCCACGCAATTAGACAGCATTGATACGAGCTGAACTCGCACTCGCAACAAAACACAACCTCCTGTGTGAGGCCCCCTGAGGTAAAAGTGCGGTTGGATTTTTGGAAACCATACTCTGAGATATTCATCTTTTAAAACTGCATTAATCGAGGATACGATAAACGTATGAGGGATCGTTCAAGTCAAAACAGGACTTCTCAAGAACCGATTGACATTTACAGAAGTACTAGAGGTAATGAGACTCTTAGCTGCAATAAAACATCTGGAAGGTGCAACTGTTTTAAACAAGGCCGTATGTCCATGTATTAGCAAGTGGAACGCCTGATCCTTGAAAACTGACGGATAAAACTTGTCACCGGCTTGACACATCTGTCTGTGGAGACTATACACACAGTCACACATCATTCACAAACAGCACCACCACCAGATTACAGGAACTCAGCTATGAGTTATTAATGCATCAATCCATGTACAGTCCAGACCTGACATGTCCAATCTATTTCCACATGTCTGGGACAGTAAAAGAGTTCCTGGGAGGCCAGTATTTCAAACGTGAAGCAGGCAGTCTGTTCCAGCAGACTAAGAAATCTTTCCATCTTAATGGTACCCAGGCACTATTGAATTGTTGCTATACGTGCAATAGCGTAGCAGGGGATTATATAGAGCAATAACGCGAGTTTTATTCTCATAACTGTGTTCTGATATTCAGTGAAATCAAAAGTCGCAGTTTGACTTTAATCTGTGTGGAAGATATGGCACAATTTAATTTATTTTATATTTTATTTTATATATTTATATAAAAAAAAACATGATCAAAATCATAGATTTGTGACAAAACATACAGTACAACTCACACTCACACCTTCTAATTGAATGTGGAAACAATACACACATGGAGGAACGTGCAATCCGCCCACTTCTGCATGCATGAGCTCAAAGACATCTATGATTATCTCAGGTTGTGCACGTTTGCCACCTGTTCCTCATGACAGCATGGTTAATCTGCAGCCTTGACCGCTGACGGATGCGACATCATCTGGGATTCAAACTCACAACCTCTGGATTATATTTTGTCCCACTTGAGAGCCTTTGTCCAGTTTAGTATAACATATTTCAGACCTGACATTCAAGCTGAGAGGCGCAACAGAAAAGCAGTCACCCTGTGATCTGCAAATTGAGTTCGGATCTCCGCTACAAAGCAGCTTAGAATCTTAGAACATTTCCCGCAAACGTCCACGGAGCTGGGTTTCCAAGACAGCTGAACTGCCCATACTCTTAATGAGGACAGGATGGCACAATATGATTTGCATCGACACGGACATCTGTGAGCTCAGGTATGGGGAAGTGATCTCCTACAAGTGTGCTCTAGTGCTCTGTGACGTTGCATGCTGGAATGGGAACTGGCTGTGAAAATAGTGAAGGGGGGCGGGGGGGAGAGAAGGGGGGATTAAAATCTGGTTGATTGCACTAGTATTTCTATATCAAGTCATGAAGGAAACAAGTTGACCTCAATGCCATTAAGACTGTAGATGGGGTGGCTGCTCCTCCACAGGCTGTCCTTCTTACCAATTTGTATGACAGAAATGCCCATAAAAATACTTCAAACAGGAGGGAAGCTATTAAAGAACAACTATTTCAGACACCTGACCTTGCAGTGACCTTGATCTTGTTTAGATAAATTCCAAAATGATTACCAAAAACTAATTAAAATCCATTGAGTTCATCTGCCGGTGACACTGATAATGCCATATCAAATCCTACAAATGTTCAGTGGCTCATTCTCGAGATATCGTGCTAATGAAAATCTATGACGGACACAGGGACAAGCTGATAACACCAATTAGCTGCAAAGGCATAGAAATGGCGCGGACTGCTAGCTCCCGTGTCATTTTACAAAAGCAGGATTTTTTTTTTTTTTACAGAAGCAGATGAAAAAGAAAAAGTCCAAACAGGTCCTTGTTGTGAAAAAAGTTCTGGTTCAATAAAGCTAATCTTCATGCAAATGAATGTGACTGACGCACTGCCTTGAGCCAGTCAGATAAGAGCTCCACAAAGAGGGGAAAGACTCTAGTTCTCCATAAGCAAATCCACAGAAACGCCCAGTGGAATAGAAAGAAGCGGTGCGGTAACCACATTTGCAAGTGTAAACATGCAACTGCTCTAAACAATGGAGGCAGTCAAGGCACCGAGAATACCATTATCATCTCAACAAAGTCCATCATGATGTCATTTATCATGATATTGATATCTTCATATCGCCCCAGCAACCATCATGGCTAGCAGTTCAGTAAATAAACAAAGCGAATGACTATGAGATGCTGCCAACATCGCCAAGGCAACAGCCCAGCCACGACAGGGAACTCAATAATAATACACACATATGGAAGTTGCTGCTCATTTGTAACTTAAAATAGATAAGTAAACTAGTTATGATGGTGCAGTGGGTCGCAATGCCACCTAACACCTTAAAGGTTCAATCTTGACCTTATGTTCCTGTCTGTGAGTCTTTCCCGGAAGAATATTGTCTTCCGGATTCCTCCAACCTACAACAACCAGCTGGACTGGTATCTCTAAACTACCTCTGTGTGTGTGTGTGTGTGTGTGTGTGTGTGTGTGTGTGTGTGTGTGTGTGTGTGTGTGTGTGTGTGTGTGTGTGTGTGTGTGTGTGTATGTGTGTGTTTGGTGCCCTGGAATGAACTGGCTTCCCATTAAGATAATTTTTTCACATATCCCAAGTTAGGGGTCAGAGCACAGGGTCAACCAGGATACAGTGCCCCTGGAGAAGACAGAGTTAAGGGATTTACTCAAGGGCTCAGAACCGGCAGTGCTGGGGCTTCAACCCCCAACCAGTAACCCAGTATATCACTCACTCATCATCTGTACCCCTTAATCCTGTATTCAGGGTCAAGGGGGGCCTGGAGCCTATCCTGGGAGACTCAGGGCATAAGTCAGGGTACACCCTGGACAGGGTGCCAATCCATTGCAAGGCACCCAAATACACACCCTCACTCAAACACACTACCGGCAATTTTGGGACAGCCAATGGGACTGTGGGAGGAACGTACAGAACCTGGAGGAAACCCACCAAGCATGGGGAGAACATGCAAACTCAATGCACACCGAGGCAAGAATCGAACACGGACCCTGGCGGTGCAAGGCTTGTGGGCTAACCTCTAAGCCACCATGCCCAGTAACCTACAGAGCCACCACTGTCCGCAAAACTATGTACATCTAGCTTGTATTCCCACCTCAAACCCTGGACTAGACCTACATTTCTGATCCTTTTCCAATCTGATGAAGATGAAGTGTTTACTGGAAACAATTGGAAGCATTACAATATGTAATCAAAAAGAAACACTGGACTATGTGCTGAAAACTTTTTTTATTTTCCCTTGAGTCAGACCGCATGTAAAAGAAGAGGTCATGATTCTGCTGTGGGTTGCGGAACATTTGGAACGTAAGGCAATGCTTCATCCGTCTATTAGAAAAATCTTTCTTAATGAATGTAGCGCTGCATACCTGAGGCGGATTTTCATCTAAACTCAAAAGGCTGTTCATGTCCTGTAATTCTGAAATGTTGTCCAAGACAACAACTGGGCCAACGATCATTTAAAAAAAAAAAAAAGTAAACGCATCAGAGTTAATTAACTTTAATTTTATGATTTAACAAGGATGATGCAGTCAGGGGAATCTCTGAAAAGCAAACAGCATTGATGGAGTGTGGAGGCAGGAGAGGTATTCTGGCAGTGGCATTTACGATGTCTGAATCACAGCCAGCCAGCTTGGAACTGTCAATCCAGGCAATTAAAGAGCAATAAAGGGTGGCTTTACATGAGGACAAGCTTAATGCAGCGTGTGTGTGTGTGTGTGTGTGTGTGTGTGTGTGTGTGTGTGTGTGTGTGTGTGTGTATGCGCGTGTGTGTGTGCGCGCACAAGAACTCATCAGCTACTGATCTGTACTGGTAAATTTTTGTAGTAGATGTGTCATTAGAGACGCTGCTTCCTCCAACCTGGCAGATCTGTGATGCAAAATATGTAAGGCAAACATTCACACGTTTAAGAAAACCATGAGGCTGGTATCTGTGGCAGATTAAAGTGTTCCTATTTGCAGCGTTCGCAGTATGTCTTGCGGGGGAGGGTAAAAAAAAAAAGAAAAAAAGAATTTGAATACAAACCCGATTCGACACTAAAGAGCCCATTAGCTGAATGTGCAATGCATATTTGAATGCAGTACAGCAAAACAGTGACACACACGAAAAAGAAAAAACAAATCAACACTCACATTAAACATGACAGGTGACATTTAAAGGATACCAAAAGTTATGTCTTAGAAAAATGCTTCAACTTGGATTGCTGGATGTTGCAGGGATCTACAGTATGAAGAATGGATTTCCACAGAGGAACGTCTTAGGAACCTGGACACTCGAACCCAACTTCTGGCTCATTTTGTTACGTGAGAACTGCTAGAATAGTCTGCTAGAAAATGTCGTCTTGAGCGTGGTACAGCGTACTCGGGCACTAATCGGATCATTTGCATTTACGGCATTTAGCAGAAGCACTTATCCAGAGCAGCTTACATTTTTATCTCATTCCACATCTGAGCGGGTGAGGGTTAAGGGCCTTGCTCAAGGGCCCAACAGGGGCGACATGGGTGGTGGGGTTTGAACCTGAGACCTTTTGATTTGAAGTTAAAACACCTTAAACACCAAGTTATCCCTGCCCTCAGAAATGAAACCCTGAACACTGAAGTGGAACACTGTTTAGAATGCGACATCATTCGTCCTGTCGGTCTCCTCCGAAATCACTAGTCTCGTCCTCTGACCAGAGGTTGCTCTTGACATTTTTTCCAAGATCAACAATTTGCGGCTTGCAAAGTAACTAAGTGCAAACTGCCACCTGCTGTGTCGGAGAGAGAAAATACGCAAGTGCACCCGACTACAGTGAATAATAATACGGTGGTACCTCGGGAAACGAACGCTGCGCCGACCGCGTGTACTTCCGGTTGTACTTACATTCAGTCGTGTGTACATCAGGTTAAGTGTATGTAGCATAGGTCCCAAGAATCACTTTCAGTTTCTTTTGAAAAGCAACCAGTACCAAAAAGAAGAATAAATGAAGATTAAGTACGGTTTAATGTCTGTTTATTCATATTTACATATCATTTCTACTTTTTTTTATTATAGTGTTGGAAATTTGTAATATTGGTAATATTTTTTGCGTGGCTGAAACGGAATATCTGCATTTACATTATTTCCTAAAAGGCGTTTCGCAATACAAAATCTCGCCTTAAGCAAATTGCGCCATAAAAACTCGCCGCCTGAATGGATTGTATTCCCACTGGTGAAAACGTTTTTTTTTTTTCCCTTGAGTCGGACCGCATGTAAACGAAGAGGTTCTGCTTTGGGTTGCGGAACGTCATTACATAACGCAAAGCTTCATCCGTCTATTAGAAAAATCAGATAATAATGTGATGATAATGTGAGCGCTGGCCAGGGAGTTGGGAGGAGGGGAGCAGTCGTTCCTAGGCACGGTATGGGTCAACTGTGCCTAATGTGAAAACGGCCTTTCTGGGTTCTAATTTACAGTGTTGGCTTTAGGGTATTTAGATTAGAACCTTGGGATTACGGGTTTAAGATTAGGATTTAAGGTTTGTAGTTTTGGGTTCACTGTTCATATTTTTGGGTTGTGGGGTTTTTTTTGGCATTCTGCAAAAACTGACAGTATCATTAATTCTGTTAGGTATCAGGAGATAAAAGATAAACACTATATATATATATATATATATATATATATATATATATATATATATATATATACCTGGTTGCCTTTGCGAGGGGGTTAAGACTTGGTTATGAGAGAGATGATGAGTCAAACATTCTTTCACTACCCATCAGTCACGGATTTGAAAACATCTTTAGTTTCTGTATCTATGACTAATATTGTGTGCTATTTTTAACTCTTGTGATTTTTTTTCCTTTTAGTATTCGTAATAATGCATTTTTGAAAGCAGTCGCTGTATATCAGCATCATTTATTTAAACATTGATGGTTATTTCACAGTTTATCCTTAATTCACGTTTTAATTGTGGCTAAGCACAGTAACGTCATACCTCTCATCATGGCCTGGAAACACCCTCATCTGATTTCTGATACGGAGTAAACAGTAGATGAAAGCAGTTAAAAATAACACTTTTGGGAACCACTTAGAGGCATCATTGGATCAGAGACTCTATATGCGATGTGGCTACGTTACTGAGTCTTAGACGAGGGAATCTGCAGCCTGCTAATAAAATGTCAGAGTCTATAATGCTTTCCGCGTAAATAATTCATTAGTCAAAGGCATTAGGCTGATGGACTGAAAATCAGATACAACACTACAACATACTTTTTGCACAGGCAGGTATTTAAATGCATCCTGAAACATTATTGCAGTTGTGTGTGTGAGACTGAATTGAGAGCTCTTCTTGAGAGGAAAAAAAAATCCCACTAATGTGTGTGTGTGGTTTTTTTTTAATGTGTGTTATTTTTGAAGTGTTACAGGTGCTGTTAGAAGACAAGCATGAAGGCTTGTCATCTCGTGAGCGTGCTGGTTGCACGAGGCCTGGAGCAGTGCTCTAATAAACGGAGAGAAAAACACACAGTAATGCAGACGATCCATCAGCTGAAATGCTACGGGACTCCTTGTCAGAAATGGACCGTGGAATCCGAGAAGCTGATGCTCAGAGATAGACATTTGTGTGTGTGTGTGTGTGTGGATGACGTCTCCGTGAGACAGACGTGCGTGGAATGCGTGTGTGTTAAGTAGCTGTTCTTTACGGGGCATGTCTGGCAGGGAGCGTATCAAAGCTCCATGCTGCTGATTGATGTCTGCTTACAGAAGACTGACAGCTGCTCCGGGGGCACAGTCATGCTCTTGCGGATCTGACACACGCCTCTCCTCCCGTCGTTATCTCTCTCTTTCCGTCTCTCAACAGAGCTATCTATTCCATCTTAATCTTCTCTCCTCCTGGGCTTCCTCTGAGCCACCATACGCTGCCGGCTGAGTGTCATTTGTTCGTCAGGGCCGTAGGGCTTCGCGAAATTAACAGGCTTCTAAAGGTAGACGAAGTGTACGCGAGTGCGTGATTGAATTGTCGGTTCGTCTCGGCAGCGCTTAATCGCTTTCATCTCTCCGTACACACACACACACACACACACACACACACACACACACACACACACACACACACACACACACACGTACACACTAGAGTCAATGACCCATGCATCACAGCTTTAAATGTGTCAGATAAACCCATTGATTTTAAATGCCAGAGACAAGAATAAGAGAGAGCGAGAGAGAGAGAGAGAGAGAGAGAGAGAGAGAGAGAGAGAGAGAGAGAGAGAGAGCAGAATGACAGTGGGTTTGAGAGTAGGCAGTTTGGGGTGGTGTGTATGCATCACTGACTAAAATACCCAAATGAATCATGGTGCGTGTCAGTTGCAAAATGACTCTGCAATTTAACACCACAGCTACAACGGCAAGCGTTATCCTATGAGTCACGATCGAGTTAAGTAATTCAAACTGACCACAAGATCCAAAGAGCTGCAATCTTAGTACTAGAGCCAATAAATTACACTGTCATTAGTGATTTAGTTACAAAACCCCCAAATCCCACAGTCTGACATGGGTTGTTTTTTTTTTTTTTTTGGCAAAGTGATGCCACCTGCTGGTTCCTTCTGACAACTGGTGGCTGAATAAAGAAAGCAAACGTTCGAAATTCGACAAATTGATGAGCTGCGACAGTAGGGAGAGACGGTATATTGCTGCCTTGGGATTAAAAGAGGCAGGCGTAATCCTCCATTATCTCAATTTAAACCGGGTGTCATTACGTGCGGACACATTTTATTCGTTTGGGGTGCTGAAAACTTGAAACGGTGATCCTTCAAATAAAGACAAGCGTCAAGCAATATTGCAAAGGAACATGATGTGTATGCATTTCCAACAGACAATTAATACAAGCAGTCTCACAGCCCGATGTAGTGATGCATCGCCGTTACACACAGCAATAAACTCTACCAGAATAACACCGGTAGAGCTGCCCGGCTATTTAACAAACACATAGGAATAAATGAAAGCATCCTCATGTAGTCATCCTCGGATTAAATTTTAAACCTCTTGTACACCCTGTACCTTTAAAATTCGCAAGAGAAACAAAACATCCATGATGCTGTGTTTCGGCCTAAAGCATTATGTCCTTTCCTGAATATGTACAATCAAATCTTTAAAACCATGCGAGATAGAAACATGAATGTTGTGGCACTACATAGACGAACGTAATAGAATTTTAAAATACATAATTTGTAATAAACCAGTTTTAAATTTTGTGTAATATACACCGATCAACCATAACAAATCACCTAAAGTCACCTGCATAATACTGTATACGGTAGATACCTCTTATATCACCAAAACAACGCGGAACCGTCTAGCCGAGGGCTTCACAAGACCTTAGAAAGCGTGCTGTGGTACCCGGCACTAAGGTGTTAGCAGCAGATCCTTTAAGTCTTGTAAGTTGCAAGGTGGGGCATTCACGGGTCCGACTTGTTAGTCCAGCACATCAGATGGAGATCTGGGGCCTTTGGAGGCCAAGTCAACTCCATGAACTGTTCAACACGTTCCTCAAACCATTTCCAAATGATCTTCCAGTACATCAGGGTGCATCATCCTTCTGAAAGCGGCCAACGACATTAAAAATGTGTTGTAGGTTTTACGCGTTAAATAACATCCAATGACAGGACGGCGGGTTTTTCAGCAGAACATCGTCCAGAGCATCACACCGTCTGCGCCAGCATGCCTTCTTCTCATACTGCATCCTGGACCCATTAACTGCCCAGGTAAGTGAGGTAAGACAGCCAGAGGATGTACAAAATAATGTGATCTATCAGACCAGACCACCTTTTTCAGTGCTGTGTGTCCAGTTCTGATGCTCACATTCCCACGGTAGGAACTTTCAGCAGTGGATATGGGGGTCATGTGGGCATCCTGACCAGTCTGTGGCTACACAGCCAAAAACACAGCAACTGTCGACGCTCTGTGGGTTCTGAAATCACTTTTTCAGCAAATCGTGCTACAGTAGCTCTTCTACAGCAGGTCTTTGCTTCCCATGCAAATTAATGAGCCTTGGGTGCCCCTGACTCTGACTCCTGTTCACCAGTTATGCCTCAGGGAAGTATTTTTTTGTCTGTACTAACCACTGCATATTCCAGACACACTCCAGAAGACCTGAGGTTTTTGAGACGCTCTTACCCAGCTTTTCAGCCATGACAATATGATCCTCATTAAAGTCTCTCAGATAATTACGCCTGCTGATTCTTCCTGCCCCGAGCCCCGAGACCTGACTGTTAACTTGTTGGCTAATATATCGCACCCCATGACAGGTGTTAATATACGGTATTTATCTGTCCGTGTTTTTATTAATATGGCTGATCATCGGGGTATGTTTGCACTCTGGGAAATACTTTATGCTCAGTCTGCATTTTCATTTGTTGTTCTACCGACACACATCACTTCACAGGTTAACAGGACTCATTGACTTTTGTACTATTTACTTTAACATATTAAAACAGTATTGATCTTGTTACATCGTATCATAGCAGACCTCAAAAGGGTAAACTAGAGCCACAGTAAAAAAAAGGTGATATCTTGATATTGGTCTATTCATTTAATATCAAGTGTGAAATTGAATGAATCACTGTGGATTGAAGGGATCGAGCAGCTCAGGTTCACAGTTTGACAGTACAACCCAAAAAAAACACAACAACAATAATAATTCTCCACGACGTTTTGGCTCAGTCTCTTACATTTGTATTGACTAGTACCCAAAACAAGCTATTGATTATGATGACCTGAATGCTGAGAAACGTTCTCGTTTTGTCTGTACAGACATAGCTGTACAAATGATGTGTTACTTCAGTGGGTGGGAACGCAATCAATCTTTTGTTCATTTATGAACCAGGCAGCTGAGTGAATATGAAAAATGATTTGAAAAGACATATTTCAGAGACATGTCCCTCAGCGAAAGCCAATGCCAAAGCCTGCTGCCCTTTTCTCACCCTGATCAAATTGTAGAATGAAATGGCATCAAGTATTTGACAATTCTGAAACTTTTAATACATGACATGAGGATTATGATTTTAAATGTACCGTACACACAAACGTCTACCCTTAAACCTCTAAAAATCTTTTATGCATAATTACTTGATTAGGGAAGTTTCAATATCCAATATGAAAATGGCCTTGGGTTGCCTCTCATATAGAATGCAAGGATATACTGGATGAATATACTAGTGCTGGCAATCGATTTTACTTTTATTATAAACATGCATTGTTGAAATCAGACATGCATGACAAACTGGTTAGAGAAAACAGATTTTGCAGTTTTATAATATTTCAAACATTAACATTTAACAAATTAAATGAAAATCTCTGGAATGGGACCGACATTGCATGCGGTGGCTGGGTAGTATGGGCTGTGGCAATCCACTGACAGCGGAGCTCGAACCCGGGTCGTCAGATCCAAAAATCAACAACCTACTGTAAAGCCTTAGCCGTCTGAGCCACCACTACTCCCACATCTCACATTTAATATGTTCTTGTAAAAATATTTCCCCTTAAAGGGAGCAACTTTGGTTTTATCCAAACTTCCATCTAAAAGCTTCTTATACTGAAAGTTGCCGTTCGGCACAACTGGTGATGTTTCCTCACTCATCTTATTATCCATGATCACACACAGCCAGGTAACCGCGCTGTGATTATGGGAAGCCATTAGGGTAGGTAGGCCTTGGTGAGATGATTCATTTGCGTTAAAAAATACCAAGACATTCAAAATTTCTAGATTAATCACGTAACCTGTAGGGGATAAGTTGGTAGTAAAACATAAGAATAGGGTTTTCCACTTCATGTTTACATGAGCTTCAGAACTTGAATTTCATGGACATATAACTCTATTATGCTAATAACAATAATGATTCAGACTGCTGTTGATAAAAGTGTATCTAATTTATAATAGTAACAGATTTCTTCCAGTGAGGGCGGAATTTAATTCAATCCATTTGTATTGCTGTGATTTTAATGATTATAGAAATGATTTCCAATTGCACTATTTTCCAATATTTTTTAAATGAACCTATGTAATGCGCATATACAGTATATATGTTTTGACATAACCTTTTAGAATCACATTTTTAAAAACTGAAGTGGTACTTTAGTTCACTCACTGGATTCATCAGAGTCAGGCTTCAGCACTCTCCACCAGGGCTTAAAATTAATATGAACTTGCCTCATCTCCTCACCTTCATATAAATCAAGCCTGTCAGAAAAAAAAACACAGTCACAAACAGTCTCTCTGGAGAGCCAGTATATACAATCGATAAGCAAAAGCACATACATATGTACAGTAATGTGTAAAAGTTAGTACCCCCTCTTTTTTTTAATTAATGTATTTTTGATTTAAAAACAAATATTCTGATTGTAGCAGATCTTAGTATTCGGCAAATACAACCTCAGAAGAACAACATATAACTGTTTTCAGCTGTGAGCAACACCAAGTACCCCTCGTGATTCAATAGCTTGTAGATCCATGTTTTGCAGCAATAACTTGAAGTAAACGTTTCCTGTATGACGTAATCAGTCTCTCACATCATTGCGGAGGGATTCCTCTTTACAACATTGCCTCAGTTCATTGAGATTTTTTGGAATCCGCTTTGCACAGCTCTCGTAAGGTTCCACCACAGCATTTCCATTGCGACGAAATATGGCGTTCGACTCTGCCATTCCAAAACCTTGAAGCTGTTATTTTCGGCCAGTCTGATGTAGATATACTGGTGTGCTTCGCATCATTGTGCTGTTGCATGACCCAATTTCAACCCAGCTTTAGCTATCAGACAGATGTCCTCACCTTTGCCTCTAGCATACTCTAGTATACAGAGGAGTTCATGGTCACGACCAGCCAATAAGGTGGCAATGAACTCCTCTGTTGCAAAATAAACTTAAATCTAAAATAAAAAATAAACCCCTCCACTATCATGCTCGACAGTGGATAGGAGGAGTGAAATGCTGTTTGGTTTTCACCAAAAACTACGCTGGGTATTGAGGCCAAACAACTCCATTTTGGTCTCATTAGTCTATTGGACATTGTTCCAGAAGTCTTGTGGTTTGTTCAGATGCAGTTTTGGACTGTGTACTTTTTGGACAGAAGAATTTGTGCTGTCATGGACTTTAACATTTTAACAGTAACATGCATTGTGTTAAACACACCTGAATGCTCTAGACCTGCAAACGGCCAAAACTTCTTCTTTTATAGAAGTCTGCGCACCTACTGACGATCAATTAAGCAAGGGGTTATTCGTCTGAGGTTGTATTTGCCTAGTCCTAACACCCATGACTTTCATTGTTTTTGCACAAAAACACAGGATTGACAGAGGGGGGACTAACTTTTGGACACAGCTACCAATATACAACCGCAATTCTTCTTTTAAAACTTTAACGTTTTACAAATATTAAACAACCTCAGTTTCATAATTTGTAACCCACAACCATGTGGGGTGAAAAAAAAAATCGTCCATTTACTGTGACAGCTTTACATGTTTTAACATTGTCGAAACAATTTCAAGGCAAACACATGCCACGTTTAAACCAAAAAGCCTTCTAACAAAATTAGACCGTGCAATCTTATGTTTGAACAACTTTGTTTATTACAAAATAGGATTTGTGTGTGTGTTTTTTTTTAATCACATCCTGTGGTTGTGCTAACTTTCCACATAATCTTTTATGATGGGTGTTATTTATCAAGCTGAATACAAATTGGTTTAAGAAGTCACAAGTCATTTTGTATTCATGAAAATCCTGTAAACGCTCCTGAGTGTTTGTAAAATAATATTTTTTTACGAATTACTGCACTTACAAACTATAAATTTTTACGAATAATTTTTATCACATTTCTAGCATTTAGAAGGATCTGCCCAAGGCACATCCAAACCAGTCACTTTATATCACTATCATTAATAATAGAATACAAAGCATTATTCAATAAAGTGAGCTAATACAAACTTTTAAAGTAAGACAGATTAAACTAGTTATTTAATTATGGCACAAAAGAAATGGTACGCCATAAACAAATTGCCTTAGCTTATAGAAAATATATACCCTCACATAATAATAATAATAATTTGAGTTACTTTAAAACACTTGACCATGGTGTCACTACATGCAAATAAGCTTAGTCAGCAATAAGCCTCGCACACAATATGTGATCAATATACCCTCATTACACAAAGAAAATCAGTTCTTATATATATGATATCTATATCTAGATACATATCTATCTATCTATCTATCTATCTATCTATCTATCTATATATATATATATATATATATATATATATATATATATATATATATATATAAAATAAGAGATCACTCTTTTTGGGGAAAAAAACATTGGTGTAAAGTTATTGTACCCAACAGCAATGTGAAAAACTGCTGGAGAGCATGCCCAAACGCACGAAAGGAATAATTGCAAATCGGGGTTATTCCACCAAATACTGATTTCTTAATGTTATTTAGCCAAAGAATTAACACATTTTGTTTACAAATTATTAGCATATTTGAGTTATTACAACTCTGCAAATATTGCATGATCTTGGGTTATTTTGATTTGTTGTGATGATGTCATTTCCTTTAAATATACACACTAAATAACAATAGTTATATTTTAAATCGAGAAGAAATATTGTGAGCGGTTCACAAAACATGAAACTAAACTGTTCAGCTCACCAATACATAAAAAAAAAAAAAAAAAACATAAAACTGATTATTTTGCAGAGGTCTCTTATTTTTTCAAAGATGGACATGTGTGTATAGTATATATATATATATATA
Source organism: Clarias magur (assembly GCA_013621035.1). Lineage (NCBI taxonomy): Eukaryota > Metazoa > Chordata > Actinopteri > Siluriformes > Clariidae > Clarias > Clarias magur. The sequence goes on from QNUK01000060.1 coordinate 2,618,320, forward strand.
TATATATATATATATATACACATACACATGCACACACACATATACCGTATATAAGAATTGGACAGAAATGCTTGGTGGAAAATACAATTTGCTTCTCAGGGTTTGATAGTTCTAGTTAAAAATATACTAGGTGTGGCAACAGCAGCAGTAATATGAAGTATTTTAGGAGATAGTAGGAGATGTGAGTACTGTGCCTTGTGTAAAGAAACAGCGACTGCTCTGGTATGACTCTAAGAACTAAGGCTTTTTGATCAGGTTAAAAATAGAGGAGGAGGAGGAAATGGTTCGCAATAAGCAATAATAATAAATAAATAAGGATAAAGTCTTCATTATTTACCTGCTTCTTTTGTAAGCTTTCGACTGACCTACAAGCCCGATATAACACTGACACACATCTAAGGAAACCGCTACCAGAAACAAATGCATCATTTATGTCACACGTTTAACCTTTCACTTTGAGTAAGCTTGCTTTTATGCTGAGCGAATGTTATCAAAGTGTGCTCTGAGTGCAGCTTCAGCTGATAAATCATAGTTTAGGTTGTAAATCAGAAAGGCTGTAGCTTTGGTTACCTGCACCTTTTTCAGAAACAGAAAGGACCGAATGATATGACTGCTTTCACTTCCAGTGTGTCCGCATGTCGTGTTTAAACAATAGATAACTGAATGACGGGTATACTCACAGATAGTGGTCAGTACAAAATATGGATGTCTCCGCTATTAAGCGATCAGATCTCCTTTTGGAAGGGGTGGAGTTTTCCGGGTCTGTCACATCCATCACCTCTGACAGCTCCTCCTGAGGGGTGCACAAAGGCAAGTGCTTTTCATTTATTGTTTGTAAAATAGATGGGAATCTTCAAAGGATGACGTGTGTTGCCTGCCCCACCCTTCACCTTTTTTTTCTTCTTTTAAGAAAAAAAAATCTAATGAAATAGCCAGTGCACATAGAGATGCATCCTAATGAAGGTGATGATTTGGTCAAATTCCCATGAATGGTTGCAGATAGCAGATTTGGCCCTCATCCTGTTCTTTTAAAAAAAAATACTAAATGGAATAGATATTGCATTTCTGTGCTTCCTAATAAAGGTTCTGTGAAAGTTTGCTCAAAATTCTCATAAACAATGTACAGTAAAACCTTGGATTGCGAGTAACTTGGTCTGCAAGTGTTCTGCAAGATGTGCAATTTTTTTTACTTTGTAAAGAAGGAAAAAGTTAATTTCCCCTGTTCATGAAGACTTTTAGGGACACTTTGTATTGCTGTCATATTATAGATTTAGCCAACTTATATATGTGTATGTTAATTGAATAGAAAAATACTATAGCTACATTTCAAGGGGACCGTTTATGCAGATGGATATCCAGTTTGTATGTACAAACAAAATGAAATGTTTTGGCCAGGGTTTCAACAAGCCAATTAGTTCCCTCCGAGGAATACAAAGTTAAGGGCACCTTTTCTTTGTTTTTGTCTAGTTGGATATCTACACAAAAGTTTCACTGAAAAACTCCATAGGTTTCAAACACCAACAAGTGAAAAAGAACCTAACAAGTTATATCTAAAAATTCCGTTCCTGACACAGTCACGCTCAAATGTGCTTCTGCATGACTGAGGTCACGGAAAGTTTTCAGTTAAAAAAAAAAAAAAAAAAGTTGTTTCTTTTATATTTAGTCTTTATACCTGAAGCCGAGAGAAAACCCCAGTCCTGAGGTTTCCAAAGCCATATTTCTGCAGCTTTTTCAGGTCGTCTTCTGAGGACTCAATGTATGGCTGCTGCTCTACCTGCCAATCAAAATCCTCTTCTTCATCTTCCTGACATGCCTCGCTCATGCTGCATGCTCCTTTAAAGTTAGGCAAAGGCAGAATAAAAAAGGAAGGCAACTTTAGCAACATAGAGGAGAGGAGCTTGAGTGACAGAAAGAGTAAGCGTTATGTTTTAACATACCAGTCTCTTCGACCAGAGGTTGTGCAGACCTGGAACCTTTGGGGGCCAAGAGACTGGTGAGCATGTGCAGGCCTTCAAAGTGCTGTCCTGCCGTCTCCTTAGGGACTCGCATTGTGAACAGACCTGACACAAACACAAACACACACAAGTTCTCATTAATGAACATAAATACAAAAGTACTGGAGTGCACATTTTTCAATATTTAATGAACCCAACATTTTCAAAGAATAGCCAATTTTAACCCAGCCTATCTATATTGGAAGAAAAATTGTAACCCTGGTGTATTCACGAGCTCTTAGTCATCATATCTTTATCCTTATAGTGATATAACTGCTATAATTAATACCAATGTGTGCATTAATTAAAGTGCCGGAAATACAACGTAGGTCAATGGTCAATTTAAAAAGGAAACAATAATAAAATCCTGCCAAGTGTGAGACAACAGGGAGGCGTCAGACATCAAACCATGGGAAATAATTTACATACATCATGTAGAATCATGCAGTTATTGCTGGAATATGGAAATGACTTCCCAAAAATGTATACCTTACAAAATGCTCATATTAATGCTCTCATTAAGCAAGCATATAAACACATGATCACATGAGTCAATGGTATTTCTCTGCCCATGTGACACATTTTAATATTTTTTTGCTCAGTCATGTTTATGTACAGTCGCTGGTTAAAATGAAAGAGTATTCATGTTATCATATTGCCCTAGGTTGTGCTGGAAAAAGTCTACAAGTCTAAAAGTCGACACATTAAGCCTGTATATATTTATTAAAGCATAATAATACAAAACTTATGACAAAAATGCTCTGGGTTTTAGGAATTAACAGTCCTTATCTTCATACATTGCAGGTAACAAATTCCTTAGTTGGCGCGAATCGATGAAAAAAAATATGTAAGAAAATCACATAATGTTTCTGACATGCACTGTAATTGCAATTAACACTGCAATATTTAACTATTAAATGTACCATTGTGTATTAAAACATTTATCTTGGGTACACTAAATAATTTGACAAATGATCTCATTAAAAGGATGTTTTAAAATGTTAAGGATTAACAGTCATCATCTTCACACTTTGCATTTAACAAATCTAATTTTATGTTTTTGGGATGTAAGATTGATTTTAAAAACAAAAGATATCATACTGCAATATTAAACTATTAAAATGTACCATTTTTTTTAATTAAAACATGAATCTAGGCTAATTATTAAAAATATTGACAAACTCCATCTAAATTCCTGACTGTGCATATATTACCTGTAATAATAAATCACAGCCTTTTGTAATTAAATAATTGCACAGGTCCTTACATTTTACTACAATAAAATTTCTTATGCGCTTAACTATGCAGTATTACTAAATTTCTTTGCAGTGTTTAAAGTTACCGCCTTGCTAAATCGTGCATGTCTACAAGCATCATATACCGCTGGAACTGCTGTAAAACAGGAAAACACACCAACTACAGTAGTATTTGACTGGTGCTTTTAGCAATTAGCAAACACTGACACAAAACAAAGAAGAAGAAAAAAACAGAATGTCAAAAAAGTGGTGAGCTGAGCAGTTTAGTTTCATTTTTTGTGAACTGCTCACAATATTTCTTCTCGATTTAAAATATAACTATTTTTATTTAGTCGCATAATTAGACATGCATGATTATGAAAAGATGTGTAAGCGTTCTGCCTGTCAGACGAGATGATTAGTTAATGAGCATGATAAAGACATGATGAGTTGAGTTCAGAACAAGATAGGAGCTAGAGCAACCAGAGTACAGTGGAACCTTGGATTACGAGCATAATTCGTTCCGGAAGTGGGCTCATGTTCCAAAACACTTGTAAACCAAATCCTCATTTCTCATAAGAAATAATGAAAACTCAAATTATTCGTTACACAGACCCAAAAAATAAATACATAATTAAATAAATAATTAATACAATCTATAAAATGAAAATAAAACAAATTAATCTGCACTTTACCTTTAAAAAAAAGTACAAATAAATCCTGACAGATAAGTGTTTCCGTTGGTGCGAGAGGTGAGAGAGTGACGCTCGGTGTCAAAATAAGAGTCATGCGTGATACATGATACTCGGCGCTCGTAAACTAATACTTGCTCGGTTTATAATTAAAACTGTATTAAAAATTTTTGCTTGGTTGCGGAACACTTGTAAACCACGTTACTCGCAATCCGAGGTTCCACTGTATTTCTTACTGTAAGATCAACTCTGGTGACCAAGTAAAAGTCGTCAAGTCTGTGATGGAATTTTATGTTTTTTTTTTTATGAACGAGTATATACACACACACAGAGTCAGCCAAAATAATTATACATTTCAGGAAAAGAAAAACTATATGATAATATTATTAATATTATATAAATATAATGCACATCATATTATTATCATAATATTACCATGTATATCAATATACAACGTATAGCAATAAATTTAGTAGGTTTTTCCTTTCCCGCAGTGCGTATAAATTTTTTTTGGCTCGGTAATGAGTTCTCCGTCAAATTTAAACGTCATTGGCACAGTATGGCCTCATTTTCTGCTGCCTCAGTACCACTGCCAAAACTTTCTCCCATATCTAGAGCAGTTACGCAAACACGTGCTGAGATAAGGCCTCACATTCCAACAACACCATCAAGTGACTCAAGGATGTGAAAGGCCATTGATTCCATTAAGTCAATGATCACAAGCTTTTCACCGACACTGGCATCACTTCCTACTTCCATAGGAACACCCATCAATAAATAAACAGCACATTCATTGTCAATGCAAAGGCATGATAATGACAAGAGGGTCGGAGTCACCATTAAACAGTGTTGCGTAGACATGGCCTCAGGCTTTGGCAAATGTTTTATTTATTTATTTTCCCTTGGGTTTTTCCCCCCATTGTTGAGGTTGCCACATAAGATCACTCGAATAGCAAGTTCTTGGCACAGGTTTTATGCCAGATCCACTTTCTACCACAACCCGCCCATCTCTCCCTGAGGATGCCCTGCATATTTTTCAGTGCCTGGGTATTTTATATGGGCATAGGGTTAAGAGCCTTGCTGGCAACCTGGCAGTGGTGCCACTTGAACCCCTGACCTGCCGATCAGCAACCCAGAGCCTCAACCGCTTAAACAATAATGTAACCCCATAAAATGCATTTCTGTTGCATCTCTTAATCTCGCAAGTTTGTGAACTCGATACAGAATCAGTGATTTCCAACTTCCAATCGGTCATTGCTGATCAAGCTGAATAACAGACAATTTCGGTCTGGTGCATCTCTATTATAAATGTAATAAATCATTTAATAATCTATTTTGGAGTCAATGTGGTGATACATGAATTGTGTTTCATAACTGAACCGATTCCCCCCCCCCCAATCTCTAATAAAAATATTATCTAACTTACAGTCGGCAGTTTGAGAGTTTGCCTATGTGCACTTAAACTGCAAATGAAATGAAGCAAATTAAGATGTGATTGAAGTCTAGACGTAGCTTTAATTCAAGGGGTTTAACAAAAAGATTTACATTAACCATTCATGAATTAAAGCCTTTTGTTTACCAACACTCCATTATTTACAGACACAAAAGCCTGTGAAATATACGAGTAGAAGCATTAATCTTAAACACTTTGATGCCTTGATAATTGCTTTCAATTAGTTCTGAATCACATCTGAACTATCAGTGTTCTTTTATTTACGGATACTGTACAAAGCTATCTAGCTCCTAACAAAAGGGCCATTTCCAAATTGCTTTCTAGCCCCTGATCGAGGGCCTTACTAGGCGTGTATGTGTGTGAGACAATGGATTGCACACCCTATAACACATTAGCTTTCTATTTAACGTTATTTGGGACTTGAAAGTTAACATTAGCTGAGATGCAAAGAGAAACTTACAAGATTTACCGGTCTATCCAGCACCTCCATGCTTTACTCTACTCATTGTTTGGGCTACATAGTACCAAAAAAAATACTTTCACTCCTGTTGTTAACAATCAGTCACCAGCTCCGCCAATTGCGGTTAGTTAGGTGTTGGTGGAGCAAAAGGACTGGTTTAATAAAGAAACAAATCATACTGGGTCAATAATAAATGTCGCATCTTTGCAGGACAGTCGTATTCACTCGAGGTACAGTAGCACGACTGCGATGCTTTATCCAACAGTACAGCACCTCCCCACCCCCTCGTGTGATATTGCTTAATTATAGCTCTCCCTGCGCACAAAACAGATGATTTCGCTAATTAGTTCTGTCTGAAGAGTTGTGCTAATTAGAATCAGCTGCTTTAGTTAATGGATGGAACAAACACGTGGCAGGACTTCGACTTCCTGAAGCCGCCTCTGCACAAAAAGAACTAAGACTAGGGAACTCTCAAGTGAATTAGGGAATTCTGTGGCAAATTTCTGTACACCATCTTCAGGAAGCGATCAAGCAGGCAGGGACTGAGCGAGTGACACCAGAGCACCACAGACGTACGTTTTGACTCCATGCCCATTCCAAAAAAGTTATGCCAACTTTTGCATTGTTGTCGCTGAAGCCCTCATATAACCGAATTTTTTAAAATTCTATAATGAAATTATAGTAAATTAACATCCTTAAAAAGAAAGAAAGAAGAAAATCAATATCGGCCAAAATCAGCATCGGCAAAACTTTTTTTTTCTTCTTTTTTTTTTAAAATCTGAAATCTGTATTGGACAAAGAAATTGCAATTAGTGCATCTCTATTAATAATTATTATTGTTTGTTTGTTTGTTTGTTTAACTACAGGAGAATATATTATTATTTTAATGAGATATAAAATACTCCTGCAAACTGTATTTGCATTCTACCATACGCTGGTCAAATCACACTGAGATACACTTTCAACTCTTCCATCTAGAAGGCTTCATGACCAAGTAAGCTGATCTAAGCTCATTTGTCTATCTTTTAAATCCTACTGAGAAAAACATATCAGTTGACATATGACGGTTAGATTTAATGCAAAATGACACTCTCATTCTCTGTACATTAGCTTGTACCTCAGTAAGCCAAACCCCAAAGAGAAACGCAAACGGCATGAATCTTTATGATCGTTCCTTTACCATTACACTCCATCCGTTATGCTGGAGGCGGAGAAATCCGAGTCAGAGAATCAATGCCAGCAATAACAGCAATTGGAGTACACTGCCAGCACTGCATATTCTGCCACTCTTTTGTTTTTTGCACAGAATACAAATACAACACTGTGCACGCATTTATTACGAGATGAGTCGAGCTCTTCTCTACATATTCATAAATGACACTATTAATTTTACTCACGCGCTAAGTGTCTGATGTTAAATAACCAAGCTGTGATTATTACAGGCAAAATAATAACAAATACATTTGTAAAGACTGATGTTTCAACTCCGACCCTGCTGAGATTCAGAACTTTAACTTTCAGAGAATCCAAACTTTACATACTGTAATCTGACCACAGATGCCTAGAGCTTTACTTCTGACTTTATGTTGTAGGCAAGTCATTTTCTAAGAAATAATTAAAGTACAGTATTTAGAAACAGTCATGTGCCTGAAATGTTCAAAACTCAATCCTTTATTAAATAATGAGGCTCTAAATGCTTGCTCTAAAATTTCACACAGTTTCCGAGTCTCCACTGGCAAAATAACAATGTGGCTAATAGAAATCTGTACATTATACAGTTCACAGTTAGTTCTGAGCAAGTCATCTGGACGAGAGGCATTCCACGAGTGCTGATAATAGACTGTAACAGCACTGGCATGTTTAACTACTCTGCATCAGAGGTGTTCTAACAATCCTCAATTATACTGTAACGGTTGGTTGCCAGCGTTGGGTGAAAGTAGGTCTGTACGGCCTGCGTATATTATATGTATATTACATGTATTTATTGTTCACAGCTAACACGAGCTACACAAGTAACTAGCTTCTAACACAAGGCGTTATCCCAAATCCCTCCCTAACCCTTGCGCAAGGCCACTACAAATACAAGTGGATTGTACACCCTAGCACACTATTTAAGCTTCAGTCCTAAAACCCTTTAAATGAATGTATCTGATATTCTAAAGCAGAATAAATGGAAATATAAAGTAAATCTCGTAAATTCGGGACTGTCCTTGCCTTTCGGCTGCACGCTGTGGTATATCGTATATGTGCTGATATTCAGCACAACCTCGAGTGAGATATTGCTTAAGTAATGTGAACTTTTTATATAAATGGTGTCTTGGTCTTGTATGTTTTATCAGTGTCTTCATCAGGACTGTGCGAGTAGAAAAGAACACTTTCCCAAATGACCTTTTAAAGAAAATTGACTGTTGCAGAGAAATGTGTGTCATGAAAGAAAGAAACATTAATTACTGCAGCAGCTCTCAGACCAAACCATAAGGGAGACCATCTGGCAGTACAGATATACAATATTAGCTAAGCCACCATTGTAATCCATAAAATAGTTAACAGTTTGTAGAGAGAATAATTACACTAGACAAAGACTTTCTTACAGCTTTAAACTGTACTTCTCCAATCGTGGCTCTTCTTGCTTTTTGGACGTGCCTGATTCAGGTGGGAATGTCTTCTGATTAGAGCTCACTGGAATCTTGACCGACCGTGCCTCGACGTCCTAAAAACCCTGAACTGCACAAAAGTCATCGTGTACAAATAGTCTATGACTCTTTATCCTGTACAGGGTCATGGGGGCCTGGAGCCTATCCCAGGAGACTGGACAGGGTGCCAATCCATCGTAGAGCACACACACACACACACACACACACACACACACACACACTCTCGCACATCCAAGCACTGGGAGAAAATGCTAATTCCATGCGCACACACCCAAGGTGAGGATCAAACCGGGTCCTGCAGGCGACCCAGGCGACAATGCAAACCGTCAAGCCACCGAGCCGCTCAGCTGAAATGCACCACAGATAATGCAATTTTGTCACGCCACAAGCAGAGCTCAGCAGAAGCAGGGGAACAATTTGGGGGAGGGGGTCCTGTTGTATGAGGTCACGATGGGGGAAAATTTAATTGGCTTGCTCAAGCCCCTAGTCAAAATAAAAAAGAGGTCAGAAAGCAGAAACAGTTTTTCTTCTCCCTCGCTTTTCACCCAACTGAATGACTAAAAGGTGACGTCACCCAGAAAAAGGGTGGATTACCTTTAAGTCTGGTTCCTCTCAAGTTTCTTCATGTGATCTCAGGAAGTTTAAACACCCCCGTGCCGTAATAACATAATGCTGGCTTATTAGGGGTTTATAGCCAGATCTCTGTAAGGATGCCTTGTAATGACACCCACTGTCACTGTTACGTCCCGTAAAACTGAAGCAAACAAGTTTAGAATGGTCCTCCCCGCGCCACAAATTGTACACTGCTCTATGATGCCTGTTCGTCAGATTTAGGCTCCGTCCACACGAAGCCAGTGCGTTCCCTATCTGATCTTTTTTTTTTTCCCCTCGTTCGGCGTCGTCTCAAGAAATATCTGCGTACACACGAAACCACTGAAAACGGTGTAGTATATATATGCCAGACCAGTATGGGGCGCTGTAATTCTGCCATAGAGATACACTATACACAGAGAAGAAGACTTTGAGCATGCACATGACATCATCGTTTCACAAAATATACGGATTGGCTGTACACACGAAACAGCAAAGGTGTCGGTTTCAGATTTATCCACTTTGGGACCCGGTTTCAAAAAATAGCGGTTTCAGTCTCCTAAAACGCCGGATCCGTGTGGACGAAACGCCAATACGATAAAAAATGTATACGTATACAGCGAAACGCACCTCCGTGTGGACAAGCTCTTATTTTGCAACAATAATCTAGATGGATTTGAACTAGGCATGGGTTTACCAGCATTATAATTGCTTGGCTGATAAAATCATCTAAAGCCATCACCCCCCCCCCCCAAACATCTGACTTGAATTTGACTTTTTAATTAAAACTGACTGGGTACTTCACATTAATTATCGGTATTTACTGTATGTGCTGAAAATCATTGTGAACTTCACATATTACTGCAAGAGCAGTGCAGAGTCGTGAAGTAAAAATGGAACCAGTCACAAAACCACAAAAGTTTTTTTTTTTTTTTTAAGGGTGTGGGAGTGAGGAGTAATTTAACAAAAGAAAAAAAAAAAGACACATTACCAAGTACAAGGAAATCGAGCCTCTATTCTCAGTGAGCAAAATATAATGGATAATCGATAGTAAATAAGAATTAAATAAGTTCAACTAATGTATCTGTGGTCAATATCTTTGAGTGCAAAACATCTACAAACTTTAAAATTAAAAATGGCCTTTAATAGCACCACTTCTCTCCAAAAAAAAAACATCAGGGACAGCTTGATCTTCTGCAAAAAGTATGGCGAATGGACTGCTGAGGGCAAAGTCATATTCTCGGATGAAGCCTCTTTCCGATTGTTTGGGGCATCTGGAAAAAGGCTTGTCCGGAGAAGAAAAGGTGAGCGCTACCATCAGTCCTGTGTCATGCTAACAGTAAAGCATCCTGAGACCATTCATGTGTGGGGTTGTGTCTCATCCAAGGGAGTGGGCTCACTCACAATTTTACCCAAAAACACAGCCATGAATAAAGAATGGTACCAAAACACCCTCCAACAGCAAATTCTCCCAACAATCCAACAACAGTTTGGTGAAGAACAATGCATTTTCCAGCATGATGGAGCACCGTGCCATAAGGCAAAAGTGATGACTAAGTGGCTCAGGGACCAAAACATTGAAATTTTGGGTCCATGGCCTGGAAACTCCCCAGATCTTAATCCCATTGAGAACTTGTGGTCAATCCTCAAGAGGTGGGTGGACAAACAAAAACCCACTAATTCTGACAAACTCCAAGAAGTGATTATGAAAGAATGGGTTGCTATCAGTCAGGATTTGGCCCAGAAGTTGATTGAGAGCAGCCCAGTCGAATTGCAGAGGTCCTGAAAAAGAAGGGCCAACACTGCAAATACTGACTCTTTGCATAAATGTCATGTAATTGTCGATAAAAGCCTTTGAAACGTATGAAGTGCTTGTAATTATATTTCAGTACATCACAGAAACAACTGAAACAAAGATCTAAAAGCAGTTTAGCAGCAAACTTTGTGAAAACTAATATTTGTGTCATTCTCAAAACCTTTGGCCATGACAGTATACTATGGTGTGGTGCTTGGGAGAATATGTGTGTGTGTGTGTGTGTATTACTAATCACTAATAGAAAATTAAATACAGAAAATGAATACATCCTGCATATATACTGTATGCTAACACTGCAATAGGTTACATATCCTGTAATGTACTCATCTTTAATCACTGTGGAATCTTATACAATTGCCCAAGTCATGCACTTTGTAGGAGCTCTCTAACTGACTCTACTACTAATAAAGAAGAAAATGTAAAAATACACTCCTGGCCTAAAAAAAAGTCACCACCTGAATACAACCAGGCAAGTAGTTAAGATGCTTCCACTGGATAATAACTGCAGTGATTAATATGGTTCAGCTGGCAACAAGTTATTTAACCCTAACTGATGCAGTGAGTAGCTTCTCATTTTCTACACAACCATGTTAAAAGACATCTCCTGTGATCATGGCAAAGATGTTACTTTGTTTCAGAAGGATCAAATTGTTGGCCTGCATCAAGCAAAGAAGACAACCAAGGAGATTACTGAAACTACTAAAATTAAGTCGAGAACTGTAAAACACATTATTAAAAACTGGTAGGTGGTGAATCCTCACCTTCGAAGAAGAAAAGTGGTCAGAAAAACACCCTGAAAGATCAACAGTAGAACCCACTGCTATGTTTAGTAATGAAAGTAAGAGTCTTTCCCCACTCACAATGCAAGGATAACGCAGGGGACTAAACAGTTGTGCAGCTCCAAGAAAACCACTGATCAGTAAGGCTTATTGGAAAAAAAGCTTCTATTTGCTAGGGAAGCATAAAGACTGCACTTGAGAGCAATGGAAAAATGTCATGTGGTCTGATAAGTCCAGATTTATGAAAAAAGATACGTATCCATAATGTACCCATCATGCCTATTGCCTACCATACAATCCTGTGGGTCAACTTTTAGTTAGGTCAAGGCTCATCAACATTACTGGTCAGCTGACAACCTGAATATACTGTACTGAGTGAGGAGGCTTTTCGCATGAACGTTGTTTTTTCCTGCCAGGATTCACTAGGCTCCAATTGTAAAAGTGTGTTTCAGGGAGCATGAGACATCATTTTTACACATGGATTGGTCACCACAGAGTCCAGACCTTAATGGCACTGACCAATCTCTGGGATATGCCGGAGAAGACTTTAAGCAGCGGTCTGACTCTCCAACCATCAGTACAAGATCTCAGAGAGAAATGATTGCAACTCTGAACGGAAATAAATATTGGCATTGGCATAAGCTTGTCAAGACTTTTCGAAACAATGCCACAATGAATATGTGTGCCGTAATCGAAGCAAAAGGCGGTCCAACAAAATATTAGTGTGCGTCACTTTTTTTTTTCTTTGTCTGGGAAGTCATATTCAGTTGGACCTGGGTTTCTGACCACTCTAGAGAAAGAAAATATACATTTTCTATTTTCTGTGTATTTATTTTGCAAGATCTAGAAGTGACAATCTCATGTGCAGGGAACGTCCAAATATAAAACTCTACCACACTTTAAAACTGTGCTGTTCATCTGTGTTTAGGGGCTTGTCTTTTTTGCCCACTTTACAACTGAAATACCCTATACAGTGGAACCTTGGATTGGGAGCAACGCGGTTTACGAGTGTTCTGCAAGACGAGCAAAGACTTCAAATAAATTTTGACTTGAAAAACCGAGCAAACGAGTGCTGAGTATCATGTATCACGCATGCGCTCTTGTTTCGACACCGAGCGTCACATGATCACAACTGAGCCAATTATTATTTCTCTCTCTTGCGCTGCAGAATTGTGGGTAATTGCCTCCCCTCATGGGTTTTAGTGCTCGTCTCTTACTGGTATAAGCAATGTCTCCCTCTCTGTTTCAGCATGTCTCCTACTGTACGTGTGTGTGCGTGCGTAATTTGACACACACACACACACACACACACACACACACACACACACACACACACACACACACACACACTATCTCGGCTTTACACCCCGCTCCCCGGCTTCACACACACAGACACACAGACACACAGACACAGACACAGACACAGACACACAGACACACAGACACACAGACACACAGACACACACACACAGACACACACACACAGACACACACACACAGACACACACACACAGACACACTCTCTTGGCTTCACACACACACAGATACGCACTCTTTGCTTTACACAGAAAATTCTGCTCTGTCGCGATTCTTTACAGCAGTGATTCCGCGCACACAAACGGAAACACTTATCTGTCTGGATTTATTTTAACTTTTTTAAAGGTAAAGTGCAGGTTAATTTGTTTTATTTTTACTTTATATATTGTAATAATTATTTTTATGTATTTTATTTTTTTGGGCTGTGGAACGAATTATTTGTGTTTTCAAATAATTGAGATTTGGTTTATGAGTGTTTTGGAATACAAGCCCACATCCGGAATGAATTATGCTCTTCAAGTCTAGCCTCTAAATAAAACAAAAAAGTGTTCCCTACTTTAAATGATTCCTGTGGTTCAGATTATATATAATATAACTCAGTTTTTCCTTCTATTTCACACATCGCTGCTATCAGTGCTGTGCTTAAAATGACAAATCCCCATTAGACAATATAGACACGGGCATAGTGAATGCACTGATTATTTTAAAATGCTTGTATAATTTCCTTCCTTTTTTTTTACCTCTAGAACTGCGGTACTTTTTTAGTATTTTTATACCGTACAATGCTAATGTGTAGTTAAAATAAAGTGTGTTCCTAACAATGAGCGCAATGTTACCTTTATCAATGTCAAACGAAGCCTTTTCTCTTCCATCTTGGATTATTCTTCCAGGCAGAGTCAACCTGTAATGAGAAAATTAAAATCTAAAATAGATGGCCCTAAATTCCATTATTTAACAAAACTGCTCATCAGCAGGTCAATCACCTGAGAAAATAGGGCTTGGCGTAGAATTTGAAGTCCTCTCCATCTACGTAGATGTCAAACTCGGATGTTCTTGTGTAAGGAACGCGGATAACAAGTATAAGGAAGTCAGAGTCTTGACTCAGCTCAAATGCTGGCGTTATCATGATGCGTTCCTGAAGCTGTTCAGCATCTGAGACCCTGAAAGAGTGAAAATGACTCATCTGGAGCTTTATCAAGATAATATGACACTTTATCATGTGACAGTGAAATGAAGCTGAAGAGATTCTGCAATATAACACTTCTGCAGGAATGCCTCAACACACAACATTTATTCTGCCTGATGAAAAGGCACGCTGATCTGCTCTTGTGTTGTATTCTGTATCTGTATTCAGGATAATGGAGCTTACTGTGGAAAACCTGTTGTTACCAGGAGGTGAGGAAAATAATTATTTGATCCCCTGCTGATTTTGTAAGTTTGCCCACTTACAAAAAAATGAAGGGTCTATAATTATCATATCATAGATTTATTTTGAAGGATAGAGACAAAATATTTGATCCCCTACCCACCAACTATAATTCTGGCTCACAAGACTGATTATGTGCTCATGTGGTACACAGATTACTCCGGTCACGTTAAAAAGGTGCTCCTAACAACAACTCGTTACGTGTACAAAAGCCACCTTTCCACAGAATCTCTATCTTTCATTCAAACCTCACCACCATGGGCAAGACCAAAGAACTGTCAAAGGAGGTCATGGACAAGGTGTTAAACATGCACAAGGCTGGAATGGGCTACAAGACGCTTGGTATGGTGAGAATGAGACAATTGTTGGATCGATTATTTGCAAATGGAAGAAATACAAAATAACCATCAATCGCCCTCGATCTGGCACATGCACCGTATGAGGTAAGTATCGTGATAAAAGTGAGGGATCAGTCCAAAACTTCACAGACCAAAATTGAGCTCCTTGGCATCAACTCAAGTTGCTGTGTTTGAAGGAAGAAAAATGCTGGTTATGACCTTAAGAACATCATCCCTACAGTCAAGCATAGAACTGGAAACATCATGCTTTGGAACTAATCCTCTGCTAAAGGTACAGGCTGACTTTGCCGCTTTGAGGGGCCATGTATTGTAAAATCTTGGATAAGAACCTCTCCTTCTCTCGGCCAGAACACTGAAGATGGGTCGTGGATGGGTCATTCAGCATGAAAATGACCCAAAACATGCCGCCAAGGAATAAGAAATGACTTGCATCTGTGCTTGCCAACAAGCGTTTATCCACCAAGTATTAAATCATGTTTTATTTTGCTTGGGGATCAATTACTTATTATACTCATTGAAATGCAATTCAATTTATAAGCTTTGCATCATGTAGGTTTTCCGGATTTTTGATTGGCATTATGCCTGTATCCTTTCAAATAAAGCTATGATATAAATAATTATAAGCTTACAAAATCTGCAAGGGATCAAATAATATTTTTTTCAACTGTATGCTCGATACTATTGTATAGGGAACTGTAGTAATGTAAACAATCTCTGGGATTTTTTAAGTCCATTTAAAACAATCATGTCAGTTGATAACACATGATGTGCGTGCATATCAGTGAGAAAAAAAATACTCTGCACTTTGTCTTATAAAATGACCAGTAGAAATAAGCCTATGTACCAAATCCCATATAAATTAACACTTTGGTGAAGATTGCAACATTGTAACCTGTGTGTAGGGGGGGGGGTACTGTGCTGCTTTTTGATTATGTATGCAGTTTTCGTAACCCACAAGCAAAACATTTGCCATTTTGTCTGACAATCATTCCTGCCACAAATTTTACTGCCAAGCCACATAACGACGAATTGCTGACTAAGTGTACCCCAACAGATCTTACATAACACATGTGCTTTACAACACTTTTGAGGACATTGCACTGGGAGTTTTATCATACGGGGATATTCAGTTAATGTTCAACTATCATTTAATAAAGGCCTTATGTAAAGTGAATACCTTAGGAAGCCTTATAACACTTATGAAAAAAATAACAGCAGCCCTGGACCAGGTTCAATTTTCACCCAATGCCCACACCACATTCATTGGATGCAGTGTCGACCCAAGCCAAGATAAAACGAGAGGGTTGCATCAGAAAGGACATTCGGCGTAAAGCCAGTGTCAACGTGTTAATTAATGAAGTTTGCAATTGATTATTTTTTGGACAGCTGCATTGAAGCATATTCATGGACACAGACACATTAGCCCATGGAAATAGTCTAAGACTGCTTGTTCAGAAGTGGCTTGATGCTATTCATTGTAGCAACCAAAGACAACATCAGAATCATCTAACCTGGGCTAATGAAAAAATTGCACATTGTTGGGCAATGGTCCAAAGTCCTCATTTCAGATTAAAGTAAAGTTTGCATTTCATTTGGAAATCAAGATCTTAGAGTGTGGATGAAATGTCAAGAAGTCCAGTGTGAAGTTCCAACAGTTGGTAATGATTTGGGGTGTAATGTCATCTGCTGGTGTTGGTTCACTGTGTTTTATCAAGTCCAAAATCAACGCAGCGATCTACCAGGGGATTTTAGAGGCTTCTGTTTGCATTATGGAGAAGCAGTTTCCCCTTCTCAGAAGGACTTCCACTAACTGGTTTGCTGACTGTGATATTACTGAGGTTGATTGGCCAGCCAACTCACCTGACCTGAACCCCATAAAGGCTCTATGGGCTACTGTCAAGAGGAAGATGAGAAACACCCGACCTAACAGACATGATATCAAATACAAGCTGGTCTTCCACAGGCTGATCGCCTCCATGTCATGCTGCATTGAAGTAGCAGTTCATGCTAAAGGAGCCACGACTAAGTATCGAATGCATAAATGAACATCTGTTTTTTAGTCAAACATTTCTGTATCCTTTTTTGACTGATTTTAGAAAATATTATAACATTCTGAGATTCAAATGTTTAAAAACTTTTCCACGATATTCTAATTTATTGAGATGCATTGTACTTTCATTTAATAAATGTAACACAAGTACATTATGCATATTGGATCCTTATTATGTTAAGTTTACCAGATATTTATTTATGCAACAGAGATAAAATGGTAAAAAAAATATTTTCTTTTTTTCAGTCAGAAACTAATGAAACTGTCTTCCAGGTTGTTGAACTCATAAGTTGTAGCATTCTCCAGACACAACAACTTGAACAACTACAGACATGTCTCCTGACAATATGGCTTGGTTTTACATCAGGTCTGACATCATATGCAAGAATATAAAAAAGCGCTCAAAAATATATATTTTTTAAAAAGGACAATGCTGGAGGAATTACGGAGATTACTTTTATAGTAAAAGTATGCTTAATATAATATATAAATAGTATGCCTAAATATCTTACTACTGAAGTTGCTTAATTAAAATACTGATAATTTATCGTGGACAATTATTGGTATATACAGATGTCATTTTGTAACATTTTTTTTTTTTTTTTTTAAACATACACTTCAGATGTATTTGACAGGTATTGAACTGGCCATCCCTAAGCTATGGGTTGTACAAAAGCACTGTCTACTATTTTGGAAAGGCTAAAATGGTGTTCAGTGTTTTTGATTAAGAATTAAGATTTAGTTATTTGTCACAACAGAGAGAAATTTTTTTGCATATCCTAGTTAGGAAGCTTGGGTCAGAGCGTAGGGTCAGCCAGGATAGGATCTGCTCCCCTAGAGCAGATAGGGTTAAGGGCCTTTCTAAAGGGCTCAACAGTAGCAACTTGGCGGTGCTGGGACATGAACCCCCAAATTTCTCATCAATAACCTAGAGCCTTAACCATTTGTGCCACCTCTGCCTCGGGTCAGGGCTTTGTGCAGGCCACTTGAGCTCTTCTCTGATTTGAGTAAACCATGTGCACATGGGCATTATCATGCTGGAACAGGATTAGGACTTTTCGTTCAAGTAAAAAGTAATGCTTTCTGTATGCTTTCACACACTAGGCCCTACTTCAATGCCGTACTTCCAGCTTTGTGGAAAACCCATACAACTGAGAGTGTTAGGTGTCCCCATACTTTTGGCCATGCACCGCAAGTTTGTGTTAACTTATTTAAAGTTGTTAAATTTGGTCAAGTTTACAATTTATTGTTATTTTTTTGGTTTGTGTTGTTTGTATGTTTTTATTTGTAGAAATCTGAATAAAGCATATAAAATATACTGGTAGAAGTATATTACTTGCCATGTGCTATTTACTGTCATATGATTACATCATAAGCTACAGTAAAAAAATAAAAAATAATAATAATGTTAACACTGTTCCTTCATTATTCCAGACTTGTAGACGCTGTCTAATCCCTATCAAACATCGGAGACACCGTTTGCTTAACCGTTATGTAGTGTTCACAGTGTATACAATTCCACCTGGTGGCTGTTAGGTCATCCTCTGAGACTTCCCGAAGCAGGGCGCACATAATAAGACGGGTCATGAAAGCGAGTCACTTCAAACCTGTATACTTCTTCTACTGCACTAGTGAGTGACATCTCACTGTTCAGCCACTTCATGGTGTGGTATACCAGAACTGCTGCTGACCACAAGGTGGTGATGAAAACTGCCTTCACTCTTACACATACGCTATGTACATCTGGGCAAGAGCTGAGAGTACAAAACATGTGGCGTCATTAGAATACATCTGGACGAAACAGCGAGACTCATCTCTGCCTTGGCCATCTGCCAGTTCAGTCTAGCTATAAGCATATGTATCTTAGACATTTCCTCATTTCTAACATGTTTTCTGAATCTACAGTCAATGAGCTATTCTATAAATTCAGTCTATATATTTTTTTAAAACAATTAGTATTTCAAGCTTTATCCATTACTGCCGTGCAATACAATGGCAATTAATCCTCTGTCCATCAGCTGGACTTTAGTGTGCTGTGCTTAATGGTCATATGTTCTATTGTATAGTTGTGTGATTAGTCTCCTGTATGATTGTTTGTTCTGTTTTCCTGCAGCTTCATGTTAAATCTAGCATTGAGTCCAGGAGACTTGGTCCAGGTCCGGACCGCGGTCCGCCATTCAGTGATGCCTGAACTACACCATATTATGCTTTGCTATAAAGAAGCTACGTTTCAAAATTCCATCTCACTTTTTTTTTTTTAAGTTTTACTTTTTTTATTATATTATATTATATATTATATTATATTATATTATATTATATATATATATAAATGACTTTTGATACCAAAGTACAGCAAATATCAAAGACTTTTGCTCAAATAATATTGGGATAGATGACTTGAACTTCTAAAAAAGTCATTTTCTGGGAAGAAGCTTCTACTTTACCTCAAGTATGGCTTTCAAGTACTGCAGAACCTCTGCATACGAATGGCCTCCCAAACAAATTTTCACCTTAAGAACTGAAATTTCACAAGAAATCTGTATAGCCATATGCCAAAAAAAAAAACAGCCGGTGCCAGGAGGAATCGTAAATAAAGATTAAGTGTGGTTTTAATACCCACTTGTTTGATACTAGAATTAGCATCCATGGTTGCTGGGTAAAGAGTGTGTAGAAATAGTTATAAGGTTTAAGCTAAAAACACAGCAAATCACCTGCCTCCATCTAACTCTGTCCTACAACAACTAACTTCCTGTCCTCTCTCACTACATCCATAAATCTCCTCTTTGGTCTTTCTCTAGACCTCCTGCCTGGCAGTTCCAACCTCAGCATCTTTCTACCGATATATTCACAATCTCTCCTCCGAACATGTCCAACCCACCTCAATCTGACCTCTCTGCCAAAACATCTCACATGGGTTGTCCCTCTGATGGATTCATCCTTGCCAGTCCCAAAGAGAACCTCAACATCTTCATCTCTGCTACCTCCAGCTCTGTCTCCTGTCTTTTCTTCAGTGCCACCGTCTCTAAGCCAAAGAGCATGGCTGGTCTCGCCACCATCTTGAACACTTTCCTTTTATTCTCGCTGATAGCTTTTTTTTAACGACCTGACACTTTTCTCCACCCGTTTCAACCTGCCTGCAGATGCCTCTTCATTTCCTTTCCACACTCTCCGTTGGACTTAAGGAGAACATTTAGATTTTACTTGTGGCACAGGTTAAACTTCAGGCAGATATCTAAGTACTGCAAAAGTTTCATTAAGTTCTGTCCAGCGGCCAACTTAACACGCGCCCACAACGTGCTGCTTGTGCAGTACACTGACAAAACGTGATGTAACTGCTCCTAATTTCACTACTGCTAAACATTTTTATTTCGTTTATAATGCAGGTTTAACTTCACGCAAATGAGTTTCATTCAATTCTGACAGACAGTTTTGCATGATGCTGTGACAAAGACTGGTTTCAGGTCCTCCAATGCATGAAACAAAGATATCATTGAAACAGCACGTTCTAACCAATGTACAGACAAAGCCTTTTATTTATATAGATTTTACTTCATTTACACTTTTTTTTGTTTTTATATACAAAAATATGATAATAGTGTTGGAAATTAGTAATATTTTTGGGTGACTGGAACGTATTACAGTATATGCATTTACATTATTTATTAGGGGCAAATTTGGATCATAATATGAAATTTTGCCTTGATTAAATTCGTATGCTTGAGTATTAGCTGAAAGTGTTAATCAAACACTAACAGTATCAATTAAATTATTGTACTTTTATTACTTTGAAGATTTTAATCAGCCGATAATGGAAACAAAAGACAAATATTCACGTCTGGGAATGTTTCTTTCTGCTGCATCGGTAACGCGTCGGATCTGAATCGGGTGTATCGTTACCGCTCTGGTCGTTCAACGTGACGCTAATGCAGAGTGGAATGCAGCGGAACAGTCAGAGCAGGAGGGAACACAGGAGCTAAAGCACTGCACGGCTAACGTTAATGATGATCCAGGATTCACATGCACGTGTGGGTGTCCTGTCCATACATAATCCTACACTGTTAGCAAGATCTAAACCCCAATCTATCCTGGATTGCTAGCTAGAGGCAAACGCCTGGATAGAACAAATCATGCACATATCATGTCATATAGCAAATCATATAAGTAGGTTGAGATTTACGCATAGACAAACTAAAAACTTTATTGCTGCGTTAGCTAGCAATCATGCTTTGGCGGTTTGTTTTTAGCATCAGCGCTTTATGGATGTGAATCTGGTCGTATTTCAAGTTAACAAGCGATAAAAACGCCGCGTACGTGTTGGCATTTTGGTGAAACAAGACCTACCTTAATATCACGCGAAAACACTCTGAAGTGTGGAAAATAACACGAACACATGGCCCAGTTCCTGCTTCTCACAGCGTCAATGCGGATACCGTAATACCGGAAATAGACACGCATGGTCAAAAAGATCATCAACGGAATTCGGACACAAAAAAAAGCCGTAACTCTGGCGTCATTGAGGTACATTGATGCATGTTAAACAATATGTGTTGGATTACTTTTACAGAATAATTGATCACGATAATTAAGTTTAAAAAAAACCCGTTCAGTGAGTTTTTCAAAGACCGGATTGTTTTACTGCATTACGGTAAAAGCGGCGTTGCCCCGCCTCCCTCGGCAGAGTGAGTTTGTGGACGCGCTAAGCTCGGCTCGTAGACTTGGCTCTTCTTCACAATGCGAGCGAAGCGAGCGTGGCAGCGCCGATGGAATCCGCTCTGATGCTCCGTTTGGACGTTTAAACGGGTTCTTTCGATGCGTGGCCGAGCGCACGGAAAACTTTTCCAGCATGAGAATTCATTGCAAGATCGTGGCGCTCGCGCTGTGCTTCGGAGTTTTCCTACTTGTGTACTTTTTCGGGGGGAACAGCGCGGACGAGCCCCCGCCGCACAGGGAGCACCGCAAACTTCCCAGCGTTCCCTCTGCCTCTGGACTTGGCAGAATAATTTCCGTGAAAGTGGTGAAGCCTCCACAGCAGATTCGGCCAAGTCGGAAAGAAAGCTACAAAGGAGATGGCGCGATCTCGAAGCTTAGGTAGGATCTACTATCATCATCATCATCATCATCATCATTATTCATCTCAGACTACTGCTTCTTCTTCTTATTGTGCATGGCTGGTGGAGTTGTAAAAATGCTAAGTTATTTATATATATATATATACACACACACACACATCAGTGCAGATTTCTCTTGCATCATATCATCTGAGTGATGAACAGTTGGACTCCCATTGATCAAGTCCAGTAAGACTCATAAGATATCTGTGTGTTCAGTCTGGATAGGCTAAGATTAATCTTCCTTAACATTTCCTAGAGACCAGCTGCATTCAAGGACATCTCTGACCCTGTGTGCAGCTAAGCAATGTTAGCTCTTGGCCCTGATCATCCAGCAGTGTGAATCAATACAAAGAGAAAAGCAGATGTACCTGTCAGATATTTCTGCTTTTGCTTTCTGGTTCATGCATGTGTACATTCAATAGGATGAGTGAAAACTTTGTTCCCTGCTATATAATGTGGTGTCACAACCCCCAGGATCTGTGCATGCATTCATTTAGAGATCTATCCAGGGTGCAAGTAGATCTGGAGATCTGATGTGAAGTGGGATCGCACCTTAGATGGGACACCAATCGATTGCACTCACACACAATCATTCACACGTCAGTGTTATTGAACGCACCTTCTAATTCAATGTTTTGTGTTTTTATTATTATTTTAGTGATTTATTTTTTATTAACATTCTAGAACAATACTGGATTTTTTATTTTTAATTATGAAATGACATATGTGGCATTAGCTAATTAACAACAACCATCAGTTATTATTTTAAGACGGGATGATCAGCTGTTCTGAAATAGTTCTTGCAAGAACAGTATTGTCATCTTATATTATCGTATTGTCATGTGCATTTACAACAACCATGATGCACCATGACCATCAGCACCATGATGAAACTGGCTCTCATGAAGACCATCCCAAGAAAGCGAGATCAAAACTTACCTGTGCTGCAGAGGAGAAGTTCATTTAGAGTCACCAACCTCAAAAACCACCATTTAACACCACCTCAGATTAGATCCGGTATAGAGGCTTTACAGATCATAAGTAGCAGACACATCTTAATACCAACGGTTCATATTTTGGATGACGTCAGCATTGTTTTACAATGTAGAATTAAATAACAATCAGGAAACACCATGGAATTAGATGGTGTGTCCAGACATTTGACTGGTTGTGTAGGTGCAGTTTAGCAGTGTTAATCCGTCTTGTATGTTTTTGGGAGGTGGGATGAAGAAACTAAAAAAAAACCACGAGAGACCATGCAACACTCTACACATAGCCATAACCTGTGCTCAGTTTCGAACCGGCCCCTTGAAGCTGTGAGGTGCAACACTACACTCTCAGAAAGAGTCAAAAATAATAATACATTGCTGACATCGAAGCGATACCTTTTCCAGCTATAGTGTGTGTCCTGTATCCAGATAGATTCTTGTTTTAAAGCTTGCTTTTAAAAATGAATTATGACTTTTTGTGTATCTAAAATAATTTGAACCGTAGCATTTTATACCGTATTTACCATGATCGTATTTGAAGGTCCACTCTGTAATGTTTAAGGTTTGTGGTCTATGATGGTTGCTCTATAATTAATAAGATGTTTTAATTAATCTTAATAGTGTCAGTTCTGTTCTTAGGTCTCATGACGGTTCATGCAAGCATAATACGCACTGTCTGGTCTATTTATCAGATGATTATTGTGATCAGGATTGACCCGCGGTCACCTTGGAAAGAACCGAAGAATTTCCGAAGGACTCCCGTGAGCTAAGCAGGGAAAGGCCAAAATCAATGATCGGCTTGTTCGGTCTAATTGAGCGAGCGTGCTCCCTTGTGACCGGTTTTGATTTGGAACGGCGTTATCCACTCAGGCAGCCGCTGCTTTCATTCAGAGGGCTGCAGAAAGGAGCGATTGTGAGCTTTACTGAATTAAATGTGGCTGAATCGATGGCATTGTTTTTCCTCCGATGCAGTCGTTCATGCGTACGGGTCCTTGATACGATGAGGCTAAATTAACATCTTGCTGTACAAATCACAAACAGGAATTGTTTCAACAGGTATTGTTTAGTTGGATTTTGACCTTCCTCATTGTTTCCTCAGACATACACAGGGCACATCACAGAAACACACGGGCAGGCTTTAGTCATTACAGGAAAGTGTCGCTTTGAGTAAATCCTTTACACATGAGGAGGACAAGGAAGTGCTATATGGAAAATACCATTAAGGGTAAAATAAATGACCTGTTTGATTTAGCTATGATCACTGCTTACAGTCGTTGTTTTTTTCCGTTTTGCGCTCATCCTCCCTCGGACAGACTTCCTGCCCTACCAGGCTGCGACTGACAAACAAGTCCCTGATGAGGCATCGCATCATTTCCCCCGAGCTACTGTCGAGTGTTAGTGAGAGGTGAAGAGTGCGTTTATGTGTGTGTGCTAACAAGCTGAAATCCAGGCTGTTTTGAAAGTGCTTGAAGTGGTGTCACAAATTCTTGACCAAAAAAAAAGTGTGCATCTCACTTTGGGAAATGTGTTTTTGAACGCCAGTGGAAGACGAGGACGACGATCGAGCAGCTAGTGAGCGGGAACTGATGCACATTGCTGCTTGACATTCAAGTATTCGCAGAAGATTTAGTGTAAGTGTAAATGGATGAACTGCATAAATAATTTACATGAAGGATTAATCTGAAATGTGGTAATGCATGCTAGGGTTCTTTGGATAGTCCCTGGATAGCTTTCTAAAGGCATTCTTCATTTTAAAGACATGATGTGAGGTTCTTCAGTGAATAAAAGAAGAAGAAAAAAAGCATTTCTTCAAAACTATTTAAAGGGGCCCTATTATGCAGAAATCACGTTAGACATTCAGATGGGAGTGCAGGAAAATATGCTCCCTACTTTTTGTCTTTTTTTTTTTTCCATGTTTGTATTGGCGAGGGTTTAAACAAGGTAATTAGATGTCCCCCTCTTGTGACCTCATATGAGAAAAGCTCCTTCCTCAGCTTGTTGCTAAGCTTTGGTGCTCTGTGGAGGGGTGTGGCTTAGTGGGAGCTCATTTAAATAGACACTGAAATGGCATAATTGAAGGAGGAGTGAAACGGAGTTGAAGGGTTATTTTAGCTGGAGTATTAACATGCACTTTGGAAGACTTTTAAAACCTATTAAAGAAATAGTAATATATGAATCCTTTGAGGTTTTTAGATTGTGCATAAACTGCCATTTTATATATAATACTTTGATCCAAAGACTTTTATAGATACTTTACAGCTTTTAATAATGCTACTTTTTTTTTTTTTTACCTCAGTTTGATGTTTCTGTCATGTTTTACTTTATACTTCAGTATTATTCATTCCTGGGCCCTCGCGTTAGTAAAATTTAACGTCTGTGAACGTCTGGAATAAATGATAAACTGTCATTTATAAAAAATTCTTTTATGTGGTTCGGGAATGAGTCTTTATAGGAATTTTTCCTTACACCACAACAGAGAACTCTACCAAAGGCCTTGAATTCTTATCAGGCTCGTCCTCAAGGGAGAAGACGAGAGCGCGTCAGCTCGGGAAAGAGCTTCGAACGTTCCCCCTGGATTAAGTTAAATGAAATTGGAGATCTGGCTTAATCCTTTCATGAGGCAGAACTCTGCTCTGTTCTTTTGGCTGATATTCCTCCCAGTGAGTCACAGAGTTCATGATGGAGTAATGAAGCTGTGTTCTCGCTGCACATGTGCAGTCTGTATACATTTCTTGTACACAAGTATGACTTTTGTTGTTGCTGTTCTTATTGCATGTAATATGGGGCGATATGACAAAAAAATACCATATTGCATTTGACGGAGTTTTAGTAAAACACAATATGTATCATGATATATCAGTTTGCTCAGAAATGTGTGCCAGTAATTACAATAGTTTTAATATTTTACAACTTTAAAGATTCAGCACAAATTGTAACCTATATATTCTGTTTATAACTTGTGTTATAAAATAATCTCAGGGTAAAAGTTACAGCTTATAAAAGCATATTGTCTAGCTATTCGAAAGTCTTAAACTAGGAAGGTTGCCTGGTAGGTCTCGATTTGCTATAAGATATAATAATCAGCAACTGGGAAGTGGCAAATTATTTTCAGCAATTGCCAGTTAGTTTATCAGCTTGTAATTCCATGTAACATTGTGCATTGTAACATTCAGCATATGAGCAATGAAAATTTATGTGGATCGTCTGCTACCGAAATCCCCATGCCAATCGTTACTATGGTAACGATACTGCATTAGAATGAAGTTATATTGCGTGAGCAAGGAGACGGTCATAGTGAATATTGACATGGCTCTAAATTAGCTATGCTTATACTCAGTATATCTGCATATTTGTTTGTTCGATGTTGCTTATAGAGATGTTAATGATTGAATTCTTAACAAAATTAATTGTTAGGCAGTTTAAAATGTATTAAGCATTAAGTTTTGTATTGCATGTAGTGGTAAGATTGACAACCCACTTGATATTGATAGTGTGGTGGGCCAACCACAAATAAATCGGTGTATGGGGGGCAAACTCCAGTTCTAAACAAGAAGTGCTAAAATGTGCAGTTCATTAAATGCCACTTCTTGCTCCAAAAGAGGGACAATCCTCATAGGCCCACATATTAAAATGGGCGATTTTACAACAAAAATGAACATGTTTTCAGCCTGGTACAGAAAACGGTTTTGATATCCTTAGCTAAATTTCCCATTTGACAACTGTACAGGTGTGAATTTTTATTCAACTTGTCAGTGAAAATGATATTAAGTCATAAAATTATGCAGAATTAGTAGAGATGGATGGCAGACTGACTCAAAAGTCAAGTTTCTACAATGCGTTTTTAATTTATTTGTTTACATTTGAAGTAATGAAATGTTGCCATTCCTCTACAAATTATTCACACATTAGCAGCATTGCATCCTGTATGGTAGGTTTGTTCAGAATTGTCTAAAGTCTAAAAGATATATAGGGACATTGTTTTGGGTGATTCCCATCCCTAATAATTGCCGTGGGTGATTTGAGTGACCACTGCATTGCAGGTGTCAAACTGCTAGCTGTCTGCTATGCTTCACTTTACTGGATATAGTTTAATGTTGCTGATCAAGTGACTACAAGAATTGTAATAGTTGACACGAGACCACATGAAGGGGATGGATGATGGAGTTCAATCAAATGCAAAGTAATGTAAGGAAATGTATGTATCCCCCCCTAGTATTTTAGCTTCGCTAGCTAGTTTGTGGTAACTGAAGGAAGCAGGCATGTTCCAGTCAACCACCAAGTTTATTTTGTTCCCACCCATTTGCCCATTTATGTATTGACCTGTGTTTAGGTATTCAGGTCAGCTCTTTCCAAGATGGTGACGACCAGAACTCTCGCAGCTGAGCTTCAAAATTCTTCAGAATACCTCTAGGTGACGTCACAGGAAGTTTGACAGTTATGATTGTGTCGCTAGAATTGTTTACATAAACTTTAACCTGAAGGGAGGGAAACGTGCACCTGGTTATAGTAATCTGCAACAGTGTCACTAATAAATTAATATAGAGTAAGTGGCTGAATGTTTTGTTTATTTCCGCGTGATTTGTGCATTCTCGTCGAAGTCACTTGCTGTAAAATACTTCTCCTTCTTATTGTTTACCATGTCCACTGGTCTCACTATCGCAGTGTAATCGCTACATATATTGCATTCAAACCACAGTCACACTGAAACTAGATATTACATTAGTGACAGAGTGACAAGTGGAATGATACACACTGAAACCTCCCAATGCAGTCATACTAAATAAAAGCAGTTATACTATAAATAAAAATGGTTAAAATGGTGCATCCAATCCAAACCGCTGTATATTAAACCGTCTTTTTATCAGTGCTGCAGTTCTAGAACATTAATTCTCATCAATCAAATGTGAGAATTTGACAGTGGTGTGATTTAACAAACACATTATCACAGTATTATCAGGTGTTTATAACACCATCCTCGCTTAACATTTGATTTCGTTCATTTGTTCTTCATTTTTGATACGAGAGCTGTGTACTGAAAGTAATGCAAAAGTGTCTTTTTTTATTTATTTATTTATTTATTTATTTATTTTTTATTATTATTAATTATTTATTTATTTATTTTTAATGAACTAACATACAGTAGGTTATTCAAATTGCACATGTCGGTAGAATAACTTTCTCTATAAACGACACTGCCCAACACAATCTCCTTCACAAGTGGTGCATTTGTGCCATCATTGAACCCAACTCTCGATTCCTCTTTGAATATTCCCTAAAACTCCTAGTCGACGATGTCCGGCTGCATGGTTCGTCTTCAGTGTTGTTTTTCTCCTTCTTTAAACTTCATGCTTCTGTTCGCGTTACTCTTGGCAATGGTGGCATCTCCGTAAACATTCTGTAGCCCTGTGCGAGGCCGTCAACTGAGACAAAGGGCAATTTAAAAGAATTTAAAAAGTTATCCCCACTTTTGCATTACTTTCGGTACAGTGCTGATATTTACAAAATACAGGGAAAAGAGGTTTATTCAGAACACTCCGCCTCCAGAAGTATGCAGGGTTAAATCTATCTGAATTAAACCCTGGCATGTTGATCACCATGATGTGGTTTGTATAGGCAGAAAAAAAAATAATAAAACACAATTTTTCCCCCATGATGTCTATATGTGACGGTATAGCAAATGAATCAAAGTGATCACCGTAATAAGTGTGAATGTGTGATAAGAAAACATATTGTGCACCACCAAAATCTCGTCTGGTATTTTGCTGTATCGCTCCCATGTGTTTCTCTGTTCTACATCTGTCTTGAACATTTTTTCTTTAATTTTGAAGGAACCCTGTTTTGTATCTTTTTTTTTTTTTAATAGGTAGAGGCTCAGCTTGTATTCTGCCTCCTTTTCAAGTTGTTTTGTGTGCATCTGCATGAGTCAGTCACATGATTAAAGTTTTACGGGTGAAGCGCAGTTGCACCATCAGGTTTGTTGTACTGTTCTGAGTGTTGTCTAGCATCGGGGAAACATTTCAACAGTTCCTGAAGAAGCGTTTTTTTTTTTTTTTAACAAATGCTTTTTGCCGTCGTGTCCCAGGAGGCTAATGTACCGGTTCGTGGCAGGAACATTACGTACAGTCATAGAAATGTCATCTCTCTAACCACCTCTCTCTCTCTCGCTCACTTTTGCCCTGCTGTCTGTCAGTCTGTCTGTACTATTCTATATTTTCCCCGTACTCGCCCTAAGCATCTGAACGAGTTGTAATTCTGCTCAATCCAATTCCTATCCTTATGAAAGCAAAGCACTTTTCTGCTTTTACTCACCAGCTTTTGCAGTTCATTCACAGCCAATAATGGCAAGAAAAATCAGCCTTTGGCAGGCAGGGATCGTGGTGTGTGTGTGTGTGTGTGTGCGTGTGCGCGGGCGAGTGTTAATTCAGTTGGCCGTCGATCGATTTGCTGTGGAAAAAGCCTGCTGACAAATGCTGGCTGGACTCCTGAGTTCAGCGAGAGGATTTTCTCTGATTGGAAGACGGACATTTATTTTTGCTGTCTTTTCTGCTCAGGGCTGCTCCATCGTCTGAGGCACTTCCTGCACCTTAGTACCTTTTTGTTAAAATAATGTTCTCGTTCTAGCAAGGCGTTACCTGATTATTACCTGCTGTACGCACACGCCCTGTAAGAATGACTTCTGGGCCTCCTCTTCCCAAATAACATTGTGTTAAATGTTTCCAGATGTGCTGCAAATATTTTCGCAGTCACCACAGCGAACATTCTGTGCTGCTCGGACCTGAGCGAAGAAAGCTCACAGCTTTGTGCTGGCAAGTCCTTGATTAGAGTCCAGAGTATTCCCTTTATTTTCTCCTCAGTTGTTTAGCTTATAACAGAAAGGAAATCTAATTTGTCATATTTCTGTGTGTTTAGCTGAGTGGCCACAGAAAGGCTGATTTTAGCTTCTTGGAACTGACTGCAATAATATCGTGTTTTCTGAGAATGTTCCTCTTGAGCGAAGCCGACGAATAAGAAGCCTTTCCAATCGCTGTGGCGGCTTTATTGTGTGGCAGAGACGCACAAGCGAGTGATCTGGTTTAAATGCTGAGCCACGATGTCTTCAGCATGCACTCCTCCAGGCATAATTTTCAAATGAAATCTGCTCCTTTTATTGACTGCAGAGAGAAAGTAAAGGCCTCGTGGGTAAAATGGAGCAGCGGGTAGACAAATCGTTAATTCATTAGATAGGCCATGTTATGTTTACCCAGCGGCCCAATTAACTAAAGCTAAAAGGATGAGCTAATAGTGTGCACTTAAGCAGACTATGGAAAATAAATGAGGACGTGAAACCCTGCGAGAGGCGACTCTTATGTAGATGTACTCTTTACCCCGGCCCGGTAATGTGTCTGGTGATGAAGCGTGTCCCGTTGGTACCCTCGCTACCAAGGCAGAAAGTTTTCGGAAAATAGTTCGGTTATGTGCTGTGGAGTTCTCTTATCTCGTATAAAGAAGTTTAGCGAGCATGTTTATTTATGCTCAGTGAAGAGCTGGATGGTTTAAATGTACAGGCTGTGCTACGATTACAATAATATTTGCGATCTGTCATCATTTGCACGTCTTTGACTTTGGAGAGGTAGTCACAAATACATTTGAGCATCTTAATATGTGTACTAATATATATTATTATTTATTTATTTATTTAGGTCAGGCTGGTGGCGTAACATTTGAAATGTGTTTTATGAAGTAACCCCAGATCAGAACACTATTTGTACAGTGGGCACTATGCATGGTGGGTGTATCACTTCATGTGCTTCCCTTCTTACCCAGATGCACCCATCACTCTGGAATATGGTCAGTCTGAACTCATCAGACCACATGAACCCTTTCCATTGTTATAATCCAATCTTTGTTTTTTAACAAATGAAAAGCATTTTTTCTGATTAGTCTGGCTATCAAGTGTTTTTTTTTTATTTTTTATGGCTAGCTGTTTAGTCCCACATCTTTGAGTTTTCATCACATTGTGTGTGTATGAAAATGCTCTTAGTTTCACTATTACACATAGCTGAGGTTTAGTTGGTGATTTTTAACCACTCGACTTCAAGTATTTAAGTGAGCCTCATTCATGATTTTATTTTTCCAACCACATTTCTTCCACTAAGTTGACGGTTCAGCATTATCTTCCCAGGCCTAAACCATTTGTTTAAGCGTTCTTTACCTGGTTCCAGTAATTAAAAATTATCTCATTGTTTTCGTTGCTTGTTGCAGCTCAATAATTCGACCCTTATGAATTGGCTTTTTCTTTTTTTTCTTTTCTTTTTTGGCCCATGAGATTTATATGCGTCTGTGCTTTTGGTATGTACTCGATACAGGTAGATCGAACAATCTGTCACACTGCAAACATTAACGATTGACGACAAGCAAAAAGTCTGCAGTTTTTTGGCTTGCATGTCAAAGTGCACACCCATTTCCTCCCCCAAAACACTGTTTGCTTCAGTTGAATAAAGTGTGAAAACGAGGGGGGGGGAAAGTGTGGAACCTTCGAGGTGAACAAAAGTCACAGTGAAATTAGACTCAGGTTTTTGAATGAGTGACGCAGTGCTGGTGCTGCATGTCTGCTGGGCAAATAAAATGCCCTAATTCCCAAATCTGTAAATGCATTCCTGTTGATTTCGTTAGGGTGAATGTATTTAAACGTCAGCATGTCTGAGCAGCATAAATATATGGTGATGTATTTAAAGTCCCGAATAAAGGAAGTAAAGAAGCTCAAAAATAATAAGGGGAAGTACCACACATGTTGGCAAAGCTTGTAGTCATGCTGTTGAGGGGGATTTCAGTTGAACTCTGTACATGGTTTATTGTGCGTAGAGTTCCTTTGCATTTGATGAAACTTCTCCTCTTTGATGTGGGCCAGCTAATATCGTGTTTCTCATTCTTAGTGTCTCATTTCCCATTTGCATGATGTGTTGAGTAAGAAACCCCCATTAGATCGTTTGGATCATTGAACTACATGACAAATATGTGTAAGCAAGTGGGTAAAATTGGCATCTGAGGAGCATCTGAACTTGATTTTAGTAAACAGTGTGTACAAGTATAAAAGTATACAAGTATGTACAGTCTGTATAGTGAAGTGGGGACAAATAGCATGACATTTCTTTGTACAAGGTTGAGACAAAACTTATCTGTGCTCTGGCGTTAGAATTTATTTTAATAAAATTTTGGAAAAGACATGTATAATTTTTGACATAATCTTCTTATTTATATCCATCTGTCAACAAGCTTTCGCAGGCCTTCATCAAAGTGTTTTAGGCTGAGCTCTGTTTCATGAACGCACTACTATCTTCACTTTTTCATCAGAAGTGAGTATTTGTCCTTTAAGGGACCAAACAGGTGAAAGTCCAATGGAGCAAGATCAAAACTTTATGGAGGATACTTTAACACCTCAACATGGACGCCCTTGTAAACAGGCCTCTTAAGTTTAGGCTTCAGCTCTTCAAAAAGCATCTAACTATAACAAGCACTGTTGAACATTTTTCCTTATATTGTTCGAATACTGACCCAAGAGAATCCCAGAAAACTGTACTCATCAATTTTCCAGCAGATGGTTGATTTTTGAACTTTTTCATTGGTCAGCGATTGAGGATATTTCATGTCTCATCACCAGTAATGATTCTCTTTAAGAAACATTCACCTTCTGTAGAGCATCGGTCAACAGTTTGTTTGCAGATCTTACACTGCTGTTACAAATGATCCGATGTGACACATTCACAGCTGCGCAGCAGTTACTGGGGAGAAAGGACCCTTGAACGGAAAGCACTGAACTCGGCCAACAGAAGTCTTAATATAACTGAGTGTGGATAATTTTTGACTCACCCTCGTATTTAACATGTAATCATATAAACTTGTAAATAGAGACAAACTGGCCATACTTTCCTGAAATAGTCAAATAATGAAATCGACATGGGGCATTATTCCCAAATCCAAGGGTTTTTTTTGTCTATAGAATGACGGCAAAACATCATGTCTACATGGAGGACCATGAATAAACAAGCGTTCTGCTTTGAAAAGGCTTGTAATGTTTATGCGTTTATTAGCTTTAATCAACATACAGACATAATCGTTAGTCAAATCTAAAACCATGACTATACAGTTTGCTGTGTTAAAAAGAAATACTGTATATATCACTCATTCGAGCGTTTCATTAGCATGTTGCTAACAAAACCCAAACGTGTCCACCACCCACAGTCAGGATGACGTAATTCTAAACAGCAAATTACAGTTTAGGATGAAATGCTGAATTAAATTTTGAACAAATTTGTTCATTTGACTTCTCAATTTCAGTTTAATTCTGATTTTCATTCGAAAGAAACTTAGCACTTTGAAGCAGGCCTCCTGCAGAACTATAGAGGAATGGCAACATTTTACCACCTCAAATGCAATATAGCTATATATGCATTATAGCTATAACGGCTTTCACTCTACTTGATTTTGGAGTGTTTCAGTGGAAATCTGTGCCCATTCATTGTGTAGAGCTCATGTTGGACAAGAAGACCTCGCTCGCAATCTCATCCCAAAGGTGCTCAATAGGGTTGAGGTCAGGGCTCTGTGCAGGCCAGTCAAGTTCTTCCACACCGAACTCCTCGAGCCATACCTTTATAGTCCTTGCTTTGTGCACCGGTGCACAGTCATGTTGGAATAAAAAAGGTCCTTCCCCAACATGTTGGCATAAAGTTGGAAGCATAGCATTGTCCAAGATCCAAATACATTTGTCCATATAGTGTATATAAACAAAAAATAATAAAATAAATTATTTTGCGAGTCATCACCCATCAAAACTTGGAGGCATGGTTAGTGACTGAATAATGTGAATGTTACAGGACACTAAGAGTTGAGTAAATTATTTTACATTTCTGTCATGCAGAGTGTAGAAATGTGTGCAGTTCTTGATCAATAAAGCATTCAATTCAGTTTTATTTGTATAGCGCTTTTAACAATTTTCATTGTCGCAAAGCAGCTTTACACAATCAAAAGAATTATTTAAGTTTGTATGAAACGTGAATATGTATGAATCAAAAAAATGGTCAGATAGTCCCTGATGAGCAAGCCAAGGGCGACAGTGGCAAGGAAAAACTCCCTGAGATGGCAGTAGGAAGAAACCATGAGAGGAACCAGACTCAACATAGAACCCATCCTCATTTGGGTGAAACAGAAAACAGGAATTGATCTGCATTCATACTGTGTGTTGGGTGGCAGGTAGTTCAGTATAATAGTTGTTAATAGATGTTAATTGATGTTAATATGGAGTCCAGGTACTATTGGAGGCTCAGGTAGACTTGTAGGCAATTCCAGTCCTGAACTATCAAGCGACTAGCCAAGTTCGCAGAGAAACGGCCGTCAACATCATGCAAGGCCAGAACCGTCGTCCGAGTAGAGTGAAACCGTCCCCAGGCATCGGACGCATCCCAAAGAGAGACACGGGACATCCATGTGGCGAGATCTCCAACCAGAAGCGGGGCACCAGGATGAGTCAGGCAGGTCCAGAGGGCAGAGGGAGTCTGGATCAATGGCAGCTCAGGAACGACATGTGTAGCTCGACAGAGAGAGGGAGAGAGAACAGGAGAAGGGAGAGCAAAAGAGGGGTGATAACAGTTAGGTATGGTCACAGTCACATAATATATAAGGTGAGTGTATATTTAGTGTAGAGTGCAAGCAGGGACTCCGGCAGGACGAACTATAACAGCATAACTAAAAGGGAGAGCCAGAAGGAAACACGGACATGAGGGCTCCCTGAGATGTAAAGCAACCAATCACCTCACCGTCGACAAACCTGAGTGACCAATGAGAGTGGGGAAGACGGCATCTAAACATCCCAGTACACCATAATACTCTACGTGCATGAGTCCCCCAGAACTGCTCCTTTAAGGCTAATGTAATTATCAAAAATGCTGGTTTTAGTGAGTACTCTTGCTGCTGCATTCTGAACTAACTGAAGCTTGTTTATGCACCTGGTTGAACAACCAGACAGTAAGGCATTACAATAGTCCGACCTAGAGGTGTTAACTTGGCAATATTTCTGAGGTGAAAGAATGCTATTCTGGTGATATTGTCTACATGAGCTTCAAATGAAAGACTAGAATCAATAATCATACCAAGGTCTTTTACTGTTGCACTAGATAGAACAGAAAGGCCATCTAAAATTACAGTGTGATCTAAAATCTTGCTTCTAGATGCATGCGGTTCTATGACTAGAACTTCTGTCTTATCAGGATTAAGCAGAAGGAAGTTAGTTAGCATCCAGTCTCTTATATCTTTTACACATTGCTCAACTTTAGCAAGCTGGTTTCTCTCATCTGGTTTTGCTGAGACGTGTAACTGTGTGTCGTCAGCATAACAGTGAAAATTAATAGAATGGTTACAGATTATGTTGCCCAAAGGAAGCATGTAAAGGGAAAAAGCAGTGGGCCTAAAACCGAACCCTGTGGGACACCAAACTCCACTAGTGAACATGCAGAATAATCACCATTTAAATTTAAATACTGATAACGATCTGTCAAATAGGATCTGAGCCAGGAGAGGACTGTTCCCTTAATTCCTACTACATTTTCGAATCTGTGAAGGAGAATGCTATGATCAATTGTGACAAAAGCTGCACTGAGGTCGAGTAACACAAACATAGTTACACAACCCTGATCAGAGGCCAATAGGAGGTCATTTACTACTTTAACGAGTGCTGTCTCTGTGCTGTGATGAGGCCTAAATCCTGATTGATACAGTTCATGTATATTATTTCTATGTAGATATGAGCATAGCTGCTCCGCAACTATCTTTTCCAGAATCTCAGAGATAAAGCGGAGGTTTGATATCGGCCTGTAATTGGAGAGCTGACTGGGGTCAAGGTCAGACTTCTTAGTTATCGGTTTAATAACTCCAAATTTTAAAAGATTTTGCAACATACCCAATGCTGATTGAAGAATTAATTATTTTCAACAGTGGTTGAACAGTTATTTTTGGCACTGTTTGAGAAAATGTGTCAGTATTGGATCTTATATAAAGGTTGATGAATTTGCAGAAGAGATGACTGAAATTAGCTCATTCTCTTCAAGGGGAGTAAAGTATTCTAGGTTCCGATCTGACATGGTTAGTTTAACATCTGCATCAATTACATTGTCCGGTTTCAAAGTCTCAATTTTATGCCTAATGTTTACAATTTTATTATTAAAGAAGTTCATGAAGTCCTCACTACTGTATGTTGCTGTTGTGGAGATTCTGCAGTGGTCTTATTTCTGGTTAATTTGGCTACGGTATTAAATAAAAATCTAGGATTATTTTTGTTATTTTCTATAATAGTGGAGAGATACGTTGATCTAGCTACACTAAGAGCTTTTTTATAGTTTAGGATGCTCTCCTTTCGTCCGTTTTAAACTGCGCGTGTGATCATTATACCAGGGAACGAGTTTCTTATCTCTAATCAATTTCCTTTTAGCTGGAGCTACTTTATCTAAGGTATAACGAAACGTTGACTCTAAATGTTCAGTCGCCTGATCCAGTTCCGTGGAGTCAGATGGCGATCCAATCAAAGTTTGAAACTCTAGGAGATTACTGATAAAGCTCTGTGTGGTATTTGAACTGAATGTACGTTTAATACGGTAGCGCTGCGCTGTGCGTACATTATTACTATGACAAACATTAATTGAGACAAGATAGTGATCTGAGATAACTTCTGGCAGTGGAATTGTGAATAAATTTCTTATTCCGAAGAATAATATTAAATCTAAAGTGTGACCTGCTTTATGAGTGGGTCCTACTACCCATTGATTTACTCCTACCAAGTCTAGTATGGACATAAATGCTGTTCTCAGAGGGTCTTCTGGATTCTCAAAATGAATAATTGCCAGCAATTAATGCTTTCTCTACAGAAATGACTAGGTCTGCGAGGATATCTGCAAATTCACAGAGAAATTCCGAGTATGGCCCTGGGGGTCTGTAAATGATTATTAGCCGGATCGACTGCGGACTGAGTCTATGTTTTTGTATGATAGACAGGTTATCGTTATAAATAACTGCAATGCCTCCTCCTCTACCAGTTAGTCGCGGGTGGTGTATGTAGCAGTATCCAGGAGGACTAGCTTCATTGAAAGCTACATACTCGTCCTGTTTAATCCAGGTTTCTGTTAAACAGAGTATATCAAACTCCTCAGCTATAATAATTTCATTAACAATAACTGCTTTAAATGCG
Source organism: Clarias magur (assembly GCA_013621035.1). Lineage (NCBI taxonomy): Eukaryota > Metazoa > Chordata > Actinopteri > Siluriformes > Clariidae > Clarias > Clarias magur. The sequence goes on from QNUK01000060.1 coordinate 2,655,455, forward strand.
AGAGATCTTATATTTAACAGTCCTAGCTTCAGATCAGAGGTGCCGGCTGCACATTCAGTGTGATCGGAGTTTGTGTTATCTATGTTAATTAAGTTACTAAAACAGACTTTCTGAGTCTTTCTAAATTTATGTTTATGTTTAGCTCGGGGAACAGACACAGTCTCAATATGATGAACTCTGAGTGATGACTCTATGCAGCTAGCACACGGTTGGTTTAGCCTGTCTGTCTGCTCTCTGGCCTGGGCTCTGAATTGTCACCGATTAACTAGGCATCTTCTGAGACTATGCGCTATACTACAAGAAATGAGAGCAGCACCTTCCCAAGTGGGATGGACACCGTCCCGCCCTAACAGGCCAGCTTTGCTCAAAGGCCTTCCAGTTGTCCATGAAGCCCACATTATTTTCGGAGCACCACCTGGACATCCAGCGGTTCAGCGACCATAACCTGCTGTAAGCTATGTCGCCATGTCTCATTGGGATGGGACCAGAGCAAACTACTTCTTCGGACATCGCCTTCTCTATTTTAAACACCTCTGTAAAGTTATGCTTGCTAACTTCTGACTGACGAAGGTGTACATCATTAGCTCCAGCATGTACCACTATCTTAGAGAACCTATGCTGTCCTAGAGCCCTAAGATTACCTGCTATGTCCGGTGCTCTGGCTCCCGGGATACACCTGACCGCTGGCGCACCTAAAGGCCTAGCTAATTTCACGTGCCATCCATCCATTAATCTTTCCATCCCTCTACTTTAATATGGCTAAGGGATATTACTGAGTCAGCAAAAGTATTCATGGCAAGCTTGCTATGTTGAGGTTGCATGTTCATTTTCCAGCTGAAATACCTCAGATGATGCATTCGGGCAAGCATGGAAATCCCTCTGTTTTACTCTTGTTCCAAACAATCTGTTTTAATGTCTGTAGCTTTAAATGCAAACAAGCTACTGCCCCATACCCCCCCTCCCCCCCCCCCCCCCCCCCCCAATGCCTCTTCTGTGACCTTTCCATCCTGTGCTTCTGTTGTTACTGTGGTGACGGGGCAGTCTGTCTAAATGTCGGGGGAAAAAACAGAATAAGTATACGGAAATGGCTGGAGTTGAAAACAAGGGGATCCATTTTCACACGATTGATCCAGAATCAGGGAAAGAGTTTTGGAGAAGCGTGCTTTCAGGAAGCAACAGGACCGCTCTAAATATGTTCCGGGTTTCGCATGTATATCCTAATGGCAGCATATTTTGACCCTTTGAGAATGTTAAGACCCCAAAAAACCCTGGATTCTAGAGGGAAAAAAATCCTTACAAGAACAAGAGGGCTCTACACACTTTCAGATATAAGCACTATCATAGCGATGACAATGATGTAATAGCCAATATGTCATCATGCTAATGTCATAGTGCTTGGACCTCAAGAAATCTGTTTGAGTCAGTGTGCCGGTACGTGAACTCCCACACAAAAGAATCGTGATGCTTTACTGAATCTATCTTTTCCCCCCCATCTCTGATAAGAAATACAAGAGGGTTGTTCTTGTCAAGCGTATTTAAATTCTCCACTGCGGCCAGAGTTTTAAAGAAGAACAAATTTCACACACGGGTCACTCAAACCATTGCTATTTACAGTGAACAAAAACAAAGCTCTAGCCCTTACAATTTCGAAGATATATGAAACAACAACAGCAACAGGCTAACATCTGTCCCTATAGTCTGTCCAGAGTCTGATGTAGCGGGAAACTCACAATGGCATACAGAGAAGCAGTTTAGTTAGTTAATCCCCTGCTTCGCTGAGCATTGAGCTAGAGAACATTCTACACTGCCATAAGTGGGACAAATCTGACTGGTCAGTTTAAGCACAGACATCTTTCCAGATGGAAAAATAGACCAAAGGAAGAAGTTTTTTTATATTTGTCTGTCTCACTCCAGAGACCCAGTATATTGTTCACATGTAAACACAATTAATTTATAGTAAGTAGGAATAGTTCTGTTTTCCTTCTGAGAAGAAAAAGAAAATCGATCTGAAACAGATACATTTTCCTACAGTTGCGGTATGGATGGCAGTGACAGTTTATCTCGCGTCTGCATGCTAACAAAAAATATCTATCCATTGAGAGTGAAATTCATAACTGAGACGTAAGCTCCTTGTTCAAATTTTGTGCAACATTAGATGCAAGCATGGAAAGGCATATAGTATTGGTTATACTGGATAATCCTGTTCCTTCAAAAGTTGGGCAAATCCAGGAACATGTAAATCAAAAACAGTGCAACTCGGCTAATTTGGTAATCGGAGTATCAAAGATACTCTGATGGAAGTTTGTGTAGTTACTGTTATATCATTTTGTATCAGCCTATATTGCAAGTCAAATTGGTAAAATAAAACAATTATATTGTGTGGAGAAACAGATTAATAGCTACCTCCAGTGTGGGTGATTTTCTCCATTCATTTTGGTTGAGTAAATTTAATGTTTTAATGTGAGTGAATGTAGTGTGTGTTTGTGTGTGTGTGTGTGTGTGTGTGTGTGTGTGTGTGTGTGTGTGTGTGTGTGTGTGTGTTGTTGTTGTTGTTGTTGCTTTTTGTTTTTTTTTTGTACACGTTCATATATACTCTGCCTGGCCAAAAAAAGTCACCATTTCAGACGGGTCAAATTATTGGTCTGTATTAGGCAAAGAAAACAACTAGGGAGAAAATATTGAGAACTAAGAATCCTTCAACTCATTATTAAAACCTGGAAGCATAGTGCTAAGCTGTCCATTTTGTGGAAGAATTGAGGTTGGGGAAAAACATCAAGAATGAAGATCACTTAAACAGTTGGTAAATTGCATGGCAAGAATTCAACAGTAAAAACCATAGCCATGTTTAATAGTGAAGGTAAGAGCATTAGGATACATGTATAATGTGATGAGAATTAAATCACATGCTTTGTGGTTTAAATGCTTTAATTTGTTGAGGAGCATAAAGGTTGCGGTCTGAAGCAATGGAACATGGTCATGTGGTCTGATATCAAGTTCAGATTGATCCTATTCCAGTCCGATGGGAACATCAGGGTAAGAAGGGACGTGCATGTAATAAGCGATGCAACTGTTCATTAAGGCAAATATCTAATCAGCCAATCATGTCAGCAACTGAACACGTAGGCATGTAGACATGGTCAAGACGATCTGCTAAAGTTCAAACCGAGCATCAGAACGAAGACGAAAAGTGATTTAAGTGACTTTTAACATGGCATGGTCATTAATGCTAGGCAGGAATTTCTACAACTGCTAATCTACTGGAATTTTCACACAGAATTATTTCTAGGGTTTACAAGGATTGACGTGAAAAAGAGAAAATATCCAGGCGAATTATCTGGGCGAAATTTTTATTTTAAGTACTGATTTTGCAAATGCATTAATGGGTACAACTTTTTATAGCTGATAGTTAAAACTATAGACATTAAAATTGTATTTATAGGCAAATCACTGCTGTATAAGAGAAATAAAGCATATTAGGTTATTAGCCAGTACTTATCAGAACCCGTGGTCACTGATCATCACCCTCGCGTTATATTTGAATCTGTGTATAATATGTTTTAGTCCTGCAGGTTTTGCAGCAATTATGTTTAACTTCCTTGCCTTGCGATCTGGTGGAGCACTGACCTAGCTTTTAGCTCAGATAGCTTTTTTTTTTATCTTTCTGAGACATGTTTTGTGAGGGGAAACTGAAATCTTAAAAGCAGGTCGTCTTAGTGCCTAAGATGTGCAGTGTGATCGGGTCTCAGACAGACAGAAAAATTATCACATTTTTGTTTGCTTCTCAGCTTTGTTCTCCGCTGTATCAAGGTCTATGGTTGACTTTTAACTTCGCCTTCTTCTGTAAAAGTCTTTTGATGTCTGCTTTCCATCCCTTCTCTTTAGTCTTAAGCCTTGGTTTCTTTTAACTAAATCCTAATAGAAATGGAGCACCGCATCCCCAAGGTCATCTCTGGTTGCGGTGCTGGAAAGTTTACCAATTGTGATGGGTGCAGCATCTGCTTAAGATATGGAGAGCCCTGACTCCAAGCCAATTTTGCAGAATATCAGAATGAAGCAGTGGTGGACAAATCGATAGCCCAGGTACTAGAGACAAGCAGATTTCATGTCTCCCTAATTAGTGTTTTATTCGTAGTTAATTTCAACAAACAGAAAATGGTCAAAAGGACCCTATTCCTTGTGTGACTTTTATTAAACCAATTTTCTGTTAAGGAAAATTTGTATAATTTGTAAAATTACTTGAATATTTAAACATTTTGACTCAAGACAGTCAACAACTGTAGTTATTTTTTTTCTGACAGGGGTCAACGGAATAATAATTAGAATTCGAACTAATAAAGCACTTGAATGCTGCTGATTACCTGAATGGCCAGGTTATCACATGAATGGAGGTTTTCCTTTCCTGATGTCACACACACATTCCTGGACTCAGATTGTGGAAGAGTTCTCCGAGCATGGTGAATCATTTTCACCCATGAACGGGTGACAACATTGTGTGTTGTAATCAAATGTATATGGATATTTATTCTTCAAAAATAAAAAAACATTCTCTAATGCTGTTTAAAAAATAATCAAGTTCAAAGGAAACCCAACATTGTACAGTCTGTGTGCCTCAAAGTGTAAGCTTTAGTGTGGGTGATGATTAAGTGAAATGAAAGATTTTGTTTTATTAGTGTGTTATAGGTGGTTTTTAGAAATTATTTGTAATGCTTCAGCAAAGTGGAAAAGATTATGCTAGTAAAAAAAAGTTATGTTACACTGCTTAGTAGACTTTTTATGACATTTCTTTTTTTTTATCATAGGTTTTATGATTTTATACTGTTTGTAGAAATATTGTAATGGCAAGTTTAAGAACAAATGTGGAATTTGAGAATATACATCAGTTCCCTGATATTTATATGTAGATTTGTTTATCTTTTTCAAGTGATGGATATAAAAAATATTAGAACATGTGAATGACAGGTGTTTGTTGTTTATGAAAGGGGCATTTAAGTCAATCTGAAACTTTTGATGAAGTTTCTTATGAATGAAGCATAAAACTGATTTTATAGCTCATTTAGCTGCAGTAAAAAAATTTGAATCGCGCAAACCTTTTTAAAAGAAGGCCGTACATCTATGAATGACGATCCCATCTGAGAGGCTCGGAGCCCACTGCATTTGTTCCCGTGAGCATTCAGCGAGTAGAATGCCTGATCCTTGAAACTTGACAAATAACTTGTCACCACCTTGCGGAAGAGACGTCTTCTATCTCTCTTTGCGAACTATACACACAATTTTTCACCAACACCGATTTTTGGCACATTACAGGAACTCCGCTGGGAGTTTTTGTCACATTCCTGGTACTTCACCTCACTTCAAGCAATTTTCACATGTTTGGGCCATTTAAGGAGCTCCTGGGAGGCCAGCGTTTCAGATGTGAAGCAGGCAGTCAGGAATCATGGCTGCGGTGTACTGAGAAATTTCTACCCTGATGGTATCTAAGCACTAGTGAAAGGCTAGGATGAACACAGTAGTGTAGCAGCAGGGGATTATATTTAGAAATAAAGAGTTTTTATATTTTATTATTTTTAATAAAGAGATGTGTTCTTTTCCTATGCAATTAAAAGTCCTAGTTTGACTTAAACACCCCCTTGCAGGTCTGAATGTGTCATCTTGGTATGAGCCCTGGTTTTTGCCAGTGGAGACTGCATTTTTGGGAGGCCATTTTGGAAGAATAAGAGGGGGAAATAGATCAGAGCTATTGCACAAGCATTGAGCATAGAAAAATGCAACAATTTGTAATGTCCTAAAAATGAAAGAAACATGGATGATGTGTGTAGAGTCCATCCTCATATCATCAATCATTGTCTGTTATAGTGGAGGTACTAAACAGGACATTCAAAGGCCGGATCTACTAAAGCTAAACTATAATTTAAAGCGTTATAAGTCTTGTCCCCTTGTTATAACCTCTGCAGGCAGAAGAGCGAGCTTGGCCGGTCTGGAGTAAAGGTCCCTCGAGCCGAGGACATCATGCACCTTGCAGTAGTCGCTTGTGGAAGCCGACTGGAGGAAACTCTTACCATGGTTAAATCGGCACTCCTCTTCAGCATCAAGAAGATCAAGTTTCACATTTTTGCAGAGGATGAGCTGACTGAGCAGTTTGAGAAAGAGGTAACAGTTCTATTAGAGCTCTGACTGTCTCTATGCCCTTAACTTTCCTTATCACGTAAAGCTTGTGGTTTATTTTTTATCACATTTTAATCCATATTTGGTTGTTCATATTTAGCAGTACTTGCTTGCACTTGGTTGATGACTTATCTCTGAGATGAATGCTCAAGAATTTATCAGGAAAAGCAGGCCTGAGTCATTTCTCTTGCTGAATCATATACGTTTAATTTGACTTCAGGTCTTATCAGAACATCAGGTCCTACCATACTTTCTACTGTGATTCGCTCTGTTTGAATCAACCCACACAATATCCTCCAACTCTCTTTATTTTTTTTTCCTATTGTGAAGGTCACTTCTTTTGTGGATTTTTCTCCCCCCATTCTGCTCTGTTCTGCAACTTTTCCGTAATTCTTTATGTTGTCATTATATAATTTCAATTTAATAATATAGAAGCTGCTGCTGTTGTGATAATGACTGACAAATAAAACTGAATTGAAATTGAATTGAATTACTTAAGTGATCATACTGAATTTGGTTGCCCTTCTTAAGTCTCAAGTCCTTTAACATTAAGGGTGACGGCACAAGATAAGGCAGAAGGCTCCATGATGTTACACTGTATCGCCAAAACTTTGTGGACACCTGTAGATCACACATACAAGTGAATTAGCAATTATATAATAGTGGGGGCTTTAACGGCCCAGTTTCTCATCTGCCATCTGCATGGCCCAGGTACAATTCCCACCCAGTGCCCAAACCTCAACCACTCGATGCAGTCTCAGTCCCAAGCCTGGATAAAATGTTCAGGAAGTGCACGAAGCGGTGTAAAGCAAGTTTTTTGTGCGGATCAGATAATCCACTGTGGTGACCTCTCGACAGGAGCAGCCAAAAGACAAACAGCATAACATCAATTACAGTGGAACCTCGGTTCATGAACACCCTAGAGTATGAACAAATTGGTCACGACCAAAAAGTTTGTCCATGTTCATGAACTCCTCATCGGAACACGACCAGAAACACCATCCCATGCTGCCGCTATCAGCTGAACAAAGGCATAAATATGTCGCCCAGCTTCAGTTTCGCTCAGTTGTGTGCGGCACAAATGATAAAATAACTGTGCAAAGTGGAGTGACGTCAATCAAAAATATAGTTCATAGTGATGTTGTACGGATTTATTCTATTTACATGTATTCCTATGGGAGGAGAAAATGAATTGGTGTACGACCAAATCACGTTACGAACAGAAAATTATGTTTGTGAGACAAGGTTCCACTCTATATTCTAGTGATCTGGTGACAGGATCATTGGCCTCCAGTAAACTGGTGACAGGATCATTGATTCCCAATGATGCCTTTAGGGAGCAGAGACTCGCCCATCTGGTCTGGTCCCACAGAAAATCCAGTGCAGCACAATTTGCTGCAAAGCAAATGCTGACTATGATAGAAAGGTATCAGAACACCCAATGCATCACACCCTCCTGTGTATGGGTCTCAGCGGGCAAAGAGTTCAAGGTTGTTGATCGTACCTCCAAATTCCCCAGCTCTCAATCCAGTCCGATCAGGCAACCATGGAATGCTCTGGACAAACAAGTCTCGTCCATGGAAGTTCCAGACCATATCCAACAGCACACAAAGGATCCGCTGTTAACGTCCATGTTCCAGACACCACAGCACACCTCCAGAGGTCTTGGGGAATCATGTCCCAAAGGGTCGGAGCTGCACGGTGGAACAAGGGGAACATACTGGGTTTAACCATATTGGGTTTAATGATTTGATTAAATTCCGGGTGATGCTGTAACCTCTCGCAGCCGGAGGTCTAGAGAGAGCTGATTGGCCGAGCTCTCTCAGAGGGGAGGGATGAGAGGTACTTGGTGCTCTCACATTAATCACGGCTCTACAGCCAACCAGGGGCATCTGTGAGCTCACGCAACAGAAGGAGCGGATAGCGTTGCCCTTCGAGTGTGTTACAACGCTCCCAACGGTGCGTGAGCGAGCGGTTCGAAAAGATGCGGCTGGCTGGCGTCAAGTGGTTCGGAGGAACCACGTGATAGTTTTCGGCCCTCCCGGCTGAGTGGTAGTAGTAGCCTTAATGTGGAAGCCCCCTAGTGACGGGGAGGAATTGAACACAACTAAATTAGAGAGAAAATCGGGAGTAAAAATCCCCCTCAGGGGATTTTATAAAAATTATATCAGTATATGTGCTTATTGTACATTCCATCTCCTTTTAGTGCTCTAATAAATTCCACTCTTCTGGGAAGCCTTTCCACAGGACTTCTGGAGTGTTGACTATTTAGTCAGGTCAAGTCAGGTCAGGTGAGTGGAATTGAGGTCAGGGCTCTGTGCCGACTACTCCACTCTTCCACTCCCTCTTGGCAAAAGATTTCTTCATGCCACTCACTTTGTGGCCCCATAGTTCCAGTGAAATGAAACATAATGCTATAACCTAGAAAGATATTGTAACCAGTTGTGTGCATCCAACCTCACCAGAACAGTTTGACCGTTGTAGATTTGCCTTAGCAGAGATGGAACAAACAAGTGAAACTAAAAATAGTTCAGGGCACTGATTGATCAAACGCAGTCACACAGATTGATTAATGGCCTAAATCACTTCTCTTCCTTTGTAGAGTTATAAAGTGTCTGCCAGAGTTTTTGTACTCTCAGAAGTTCTCTTGTTTCTTGGAGATTAATGAGGCAACATCACAGTATGAAACAACAGTTTAGGGGGTTTCTGTTTTCCCTCCTGACCTGTCTGACTCATCCTGGTGCCCCGCTTCTGGGTGGAGATCTCGTCACATGGAAGCTCTGTCTGGTCTGCTTGGGATGCGTGTGGTGCCTGGGGACAGTTCCACTGGACCATTTAATATGGTGTTGGATCCGGCTGATATCGATAGCAATTCTCTGATGACTTGTGACTGCAGTCACTCATGAGTTCAGGCCTGAAATTTCCATAAAGTGTTTTTTTCTACCTGAGCCTTCAGTAACGAAAGTGGATTCCATATTAACCTAAGGACCTTTATTGTTGTACTGAACATCGAGCCTCCTAAAATTATATTATGACTGCTGATCAATCCCTGCTATCTGTTACCACCCAAATCAGGATGGATTCCCTGTTTAGTCTGATTCTTCTAAAGGTTCCTCCCTATATTTCCATCTCAGGAGGTTTTTTCCACACTTTTCAAACTCATTTCCCTTTTTTAATTTTATTCTGTAAAGCTGATTTTCGACAATGACCATCATTAAAAGCGTTATATAAATAAAATAAGATTTAATTTAATTCTCTCTTTTTTTCTTCTTTTTTCTCCATTTACCTTTTTCCCTGTAACATATTTACATTTCCACTGTCATGCACCGTAATCTAAGACAAATATTAAATCTTTCTTTTCACTTTGCTTGCACCCTTCAGCATTATAGAGCAGAATGCAGTACCTAGTGCGTTCACACTTAGTACAGAAAGATTCAAGATTCATCTACACATGCATGTCTCATTGTCAGGGCTGCGCAGTTAATCGAATTTCAGTTTCACTTAAAAATGTGGCTTCGAGCAATAATAAAAACAAGATAACTGGGATTAAATGTTTATTGTGGCACATTGCATTTCGCACTGATGTGTTCATATGTTGTTGTTCTGTAAATCCAGTGCTTGCATTTGCTTAGCCGCAGTATGCTTTTAACAACTTTTTTTTTTTTGAGTTGCAGTTCATGTTTAAAGTTCAAGAATATCCACTAAATAAATTTTCCAATAAATTCACTCACTCACTCATCCTCTATACTGCTTTATCCTGTCGTGGGGGGCCTGAAGCCTATCCCAGGAGACTTTGGGCATGAGGCAGGGGTACGCCCTGGATGGGGCGCCAATCCATTGCAGGGCACACATGCTCATTCATGCACTACAGGCAATTTTGGTTGCTGTCTCTCATGCTCGCTCATCCATTTCACATCAGCGTTAAATGAGAAATGTCTAGGTTTATTAAATTATGAAGTCAAGTTCTTGCTTCTGAACCTCCAGAGAATATCATGCATAAAGATTCTGTGTAATCGAAAAACCGACACGCTGCCCCCTTTTACTCTAATCCTGAGTTCGGATTTGTTGCTGAATTATAGTAACCTGCTCTGTCTAGTGGAGAAGACTGTTCATGAATCCAAATGCATAACAAAGTGGTTTGTACAACCCCTTGTGTGTTAATATATTCAAGCCAGTGAGACACGGACGTCCCAGCTTGTACTCAGCACCACCTCAGTGCGGCTGTTCAAAAGGGTCGCGATGGAAACAAATGGAAAAAGCCTTCACGTCATTTGTGCTTTGATCCTTTACCCATATCAATGACACAACTGCTGGCTTTTGACATTGCGATCTCTCCCTGCGGAACAAACTGTTTCATAGTGATGTGAACTCGGCGTGCAACACAGCAGAAAATGATCACGTAGCACAAGGCAGCTTTTAGAGGTTAGTTATACGGACATTGTTTTTTTAAAGGAAAGCAGGCAGCAAAAAGCTATAAAAGAACGAATAAAGATGAAAGAAGGTAATTAATTAATGGGAATAATTCTGTCTTTGATAGTTTGCAGTGCAGAGGTTATTGGAAAATGACAGTGATCTGTGGTGTGCTTAATTTATGTTTCTGTAGCTTTTAGTCTGTTGGTCTTGAGTCAAGTTCAAAAGCTTTGCCAAGTATATCAGATTCTCACCTGCTATGACTTTAGTTTCAGTTAAAACTGCCAAAATATTCATCATTCTTTACATATTGGCCAGTACAGTAATACATTATTTGCTATGAATTAGTTGGCTTCTGCAAGCTGTCCTCATATCCCATTGCTAAAAATTCATGCATGCTTTGTGAAAGCTTTGTGAACATCCCATTCCAGATTGAGTCCCTCTTTTCTGTTATAACAGCCTTCAAATATTCAGGAAAGGCTTTAAACTACTCTTTGATTGTTGATATAGGGTTTTGCCTATTTTGGGATTTTAGGGGAGTGTTTTAAGTTTTAAGATGAATTAAAAGCTTTTAGCAAGGTACCTTGTGTCATTTGTGTCGTATACATCATTAACATGTAAGTGATGGAGAGACTCTGAGACAGACACATTATAGGATTCATCGGTACGTATATTCGTCTGGACACAGTCTATAAGGGAGTGTTTACCATATAATGAATCAGGAAGCACAATGAGTGTTTTTTATGGGCGTAGAGACAGGAAAGTCTGCATCATTTTGCAAAAACTTGCACCTATAAAAATATTAGTGACATCAGATACTGATGTTGGCAAGGAGACCTGGATCACAGTTTGCGTTTCAGTTCACTGCAAAGGCATTCCAAATGGCTGAGGTGCAGACCACTCGAGTTCTTCCACTCCAACCTTGGCACTCCATTACTTCGTGGGGCTCGCTTTGTCATGCTGTGACAGGTTTAGGCCTCGTAGATCAGGTCGAGATAAATTGTAATGCTACAACATAGTATACCATAAAGCCCTCAAAATTAGCACCGTAATTAATTGAACATTTCACCTCGGTTATGAGTAATGAACGATCATTTTGTTTTGTTTGCTTGTTTACTTTTTGCCCACACAGATCACTAATTACATATTTACAGTACAAACTTTGTCACAGTTGTTTTGTTTTTTCCCCTAATGAAAGTGTTCTCCTAAATGTTACTTCCATGTCACAGACTATGTTTTTAAGGGGACAGTAGATGAACACAATGGGGAAAGGATCAACAGAATTTTAAAACAAAGACGTGGAAGATTACATCAACTAGAGATTCTGAATGTCAGTTCAGATCATTTTTTTTATTTGCTCAGTCCTACTACAGCATGTAATGACGTTCCTACGCGATTCTGTTCTTTCACCTTTCAAAGAAGGATGACACACCGCTGTGATGGTCAGATGTCCACATATTTTTGGGCATGTGTGGTATTTTGGCATCAGACCTCATTAGGAAAAATCGTGTGAGCAATACTGGATAGCACAAGACTAGTACAAAGAATCAGAGAATACTGTCTGTCTCTCGCTAATCATGGCAGAAATCATAAATGGCTTTACCTTTATGTGAACTAATGATTGTAATCAGTAACAGCTAGTTCATTAGATCAGCCAGAAATTTGACTGGTAGGACTAGGAGGAAAAATGCCTATAGGTCACATACAGTACTGTGCAAATGTCTTATACACATGCAAATAAATGCTGTACAGCAAGAATGTGTTTTAAAACGGCAAAAACTATAATCTACAATAAACACTACTTAATGAAACGACATCATTATTTGATGTGACATTTTGTGCAGTTTTATAAGGAAATGGGCTACATTTTACTGAGCATCCTGCAGAACCTCTCACAAGTTCTTCTGAGGATTTTAACTGTTGAACCCGTTTTTTTGTTTGTCTCAAATGTATTAGAATTTTTTTACATTTAACCCTTAATTTAGTGGTGGAATACTGAGTTTTGAACCAGAAATGCTCCTGTATCAACTTAATAATAAGAAGAAGAAGAAGAATCCATGGGAAGGTTTGGGTGCCTAAGACTTTTCGAATTGTCATAATCCAGCATGTGTCATGACATACCTTTTAAACACATCAGTGCAGTGCAATCTAACAAATTCCGAAGCTAAACCATAATCATAGTTGTGATTGGAGGATTTAACCCAAGTTAATTAGAATTAATAAAATGGATATTCTTGACCTCATATTTGGGATGATGCTTTGCTTGTCCTAAAGGAGTGTTGGCAGAATTGTCCTATTGTTTCGGGTGACTTGTTGAACAGACAGCATTCCTGACCACATTCATTTTCTCTCTCTCAGCTGAGCCGCTGGCCACGGCCGCTTTCCTTCAAGCTCCAGTACAAGCTTTACCCAATCACTTTTTCCGTGGGGAATGCTGAGGAATGGAAAAAACTCTTCAAGCCATGTGCTGCCCAGAGACTCTTCCTTCCAGTAAGGGTTTCCCTAATCTGTCCATATCACTCGATCTCTATCTAATAATAATTTTTATCAAAATTTTTTTAACCTCAGGTCATTCTGAAAGACGTAGACTCGTTGCTGTATGTAGACACAGATGTCCTTTTTCTCCGGCCAATGGATGACATCTGGAAATTTCTGAAAGCCTTCAACAGCACTCAGCTGGCAGCCATGGCCCCTGAGCATGAGATCCCGAAAATAGGATGGTATAGTCGATTTGCAAGGCACCCTTTCTACGGCATTACAGGAGTCAACTCTGGGGTCATGCTGATGAACCTTACGCGCATTCGCAGCACTCTGTTTAAGGTGAGAAGTAATGTGGTTTCTCAATACTGATGTAAAGATGAACAAATTTCATTTGATTTAATTTGCTGTTGGTTGTTCTATTTTTTTATTTAACTTTTTTTCCCCTTAATACAAGGTGGTAAGACTAGTTTTGCAGCAAAAGGCTGCACGCACAGTCACAGGGAGCACCAAGCTTCATAAGTCAGTGTGCCAAAAGACATCACCCTGTGTACATCGGGAGCTGTGCTATTCTGACCATGTGCATTCGTCATGACATTCATGGCATTGTGCATCAAGAATTCGTCCCCAGGGGCCAGACCACCAATAGCGATTTTTCTACTGGCAGGTTTTAAAGCGTAAGGACATATGGCGAAAACAACCACATCTGGAGCACACGAATCTTGAAAGTTTTTGATGCATCCTCGTAGTTTATTATTTATTTGAACAGTTGTGTGAAGTACATTGTGTCCAGTCTGTTATCGGAAGCATATGACCTAAACATTTATTTAGAAGTGTAAGTAATCCAAGAATATTTTCTTTTTTGAGCTTTCATAGAAAAAAGACAAGACACTAATTGTGTCTAAATGCTAATTCCCCATTTACTATGTATTTGCTACTTTTCTTCAATGTAACTCGTAAGTCCCTGATGTTTTATTTTAGGCTACCACCACCTTAGAGCCCTGACCCACTGATGACTTCTCATTTCTTAAGATGAAATGTTAGATGATCATTATTTTTATCTGTCTTCACAGAAGTTTACAACCCTCTCGGGGGAGTAGCATGTCAGTGAAGATAAATGGAAAGTATAAAAGCTTGCCACTGAAAAAAAATTATTTTACCTCCTTGCCATACCCTACGCTTATCTAATTTATGTGACTCTTCAGACTGCTGGCAGGGACCGTGTTTCTAAGATCAAAGATGCACAATTGTCTTTGTTAGACAGGAAATATTTTACTGGTTAAAGTGCAGAATGAGGCAATATTCTAGAGATTTTTGAGGTCCAAACATAAAAACAGAGATGATCGAGCCTTTACCGGCTCCAGGATTGTGGAACAGGTTACCTTTTGGTGTAATATCAGCTTTTAATTTTGAATCTTTGGAAACTCTGTTTTTTAACAGAGACTTTCCAAAGGTTCCAAATTAAAAGCTGATACTAATTTCTATTCTTTGACTTTTAATTAATGATTCGTAACTTAAAAAAGCAATTAAAAAGGGCATGTGGTCTGATGTGTCCAGACTGATCCTATTCCAAAGTGATGTGTGTGTCAAGAATAAGAAGGGAAGCACAAGAAGTGATGCACCCATCATGCATAGTGGATACTGTACAAGCCTTTGGAAGCAACGGTATCCGGGGTTGCTTCAGTTGGTCAGGTCAAGGCGCAGCAATGCTATGTGGCAATGAAATGAAGTCTGATGCTGATGACCTGCACGTCAATGCATTTTTTCATTTCCTCTGGTGGCATCGCCATATTCCATTGTCATGAGTCTGACTTCAACAGAAATTTAGACATACTTTTTCATCTTCTAAATCCTGATTCAGATAAGTGCCCCCCACCCCCCTCTGCCAGGGGTCAAGTATCAATTTTTAAACATGTATGAAGACGGTGGTATTTTATAATACGTTGCAGACACCCGATGCAGGTTGTTTTCCTTGAAACCTGACCGAGGCTTTAGTGCTTACTTCATGAAGCCCTTTATACAGTGTCACTCGGCGACAACAGAGATGTGTGTGAAAGTGGGTGATTGCAGTATTCTTTCAGACTTGCCCAAGTCCATGAGAGCCATAAATAAAAATATTCTCTATTGACCGATGTCTGATAGTCAGCTACTAGACTCATTGTTGAGGAAAATAACCTGCCAATCTCGATTTTATAGAACAGCATGATTGCTGGCGGCCTGTCATGGGAGGACTTGCTTAATCCACTCTACCAGAAATACAAGAATCACATCACATGGGGGGACCAAGATCTCCTCAACATTATTTTCCACTACAATCCAGGTACGTTTTTTTTTTGTTTGTTTTTTTGAAGCTGTGGATATGGGTATGGATTTCAGACCTTAAACAGTAGCTTATTTTCAGTCAACAGTTTCCTGTTAAGTTATAACGTGCTTATGGTTATAATAGAAATATATTCTTATAGACTTTTATTATTATTATTATTATTATTATTATTATGTAACACACCCATAGGCCATGTTTTATAGACCAAAACATTCACAGATGGTTGCCTCGTCCTCTTCATCCCTTGTCAGAAAATCAATACAGTTGCAAGAGTATAACACCAGACAGTTGCTCAAGCCACCGTGTGTAAGAAGGTAAACACTTGACTACTCTGTAGTGACTGTGACAAACTCCAAGCAAGGTGTTGGGATTAAGTGCTTGTCTTGGTGAGGGAGACTTGGCACAGCTTGTGTTTGTCTGTCAGTGAGATGGAGCACAGCCAAATATAGCAGCGCAGAAAAGAGCCATTCAGACGTGTGAAACGAATGTGTGAAACAAGCTTGTTAAACTCTGGGAGGCTTAAAAAAAAAACATAGACTTTTTGACATTTGTCTTTGTGACTGCTGTAATTCCTTAAGGCACTTCATTTGTTGTCAAAAATTGATCTCTGCGTATATAAAATCACACACTCGCGCAATAGAGGCTACACGTAGCTCCGCCCACGTGCAGATCCTGCCGTTCACGTGCCACCATTACCTGGGAATGGAGTGTGCAGGCAACTTGCTGCCACTCCTTACGCTGCCTTATGACTAGGGGTGGGTACCGAAACTGGTATGTACAATAACCCAATCAGAACGCAGATTTCAATGCTACTTAAATAAACATTTGTTCTCTGAAACGGATGTAAGAAGCATCATCACCCTCACCGCATGTGAAAAAGTATTTCCCGACTGAGAAAATGCACACGAGTGCAATTCGGAAAGCTCTAATGATACAAATCCACCTAATCTTTGTAATAACGCTAGTGTCAGTGTTTTCACATTCCAACTTAAGCACAACTTAGGAAATGAGACCATCCGCGTGAATGCGGCGCGTGCACACAGTAATTACACTTGCTCTGCCCGCGGCAGGTAGCATTAGCTCGTTAGCTCGATAAACGTGCTTCAATTAAACACCTTAAGCTAAACATTCCTAAGTGTGGCTATATATCACAACAAAGTATTCTGACATCGAGATATGCGACACAAGTCTTTCAACAATTGTTGAATTGTGTACAGGGGGAGACGCGTCAAACCTAATGAAACATTGGAGGTGAAGTCAAAAGCAGAGGGTTGCAGACATCAGTTGGTAGTCCCAGTCACTGTGTGTGTGTGTGTGTGTGTGTGTGTGTGTGTGTGTGTGTGTGTGTATATATATATATATATATATATATATATATATA